>QLOH01000825.1:0-377105 GCA_026901365.1 Sesbania bispinosa
ATCTACATTCAAATTTAAATTCAAATCTTATAATTAAACCTTATCCTAAATTTGTATTGATTCTTATCTTTAATCCTCGTGATCTCATTATTCCTATTATAAGATATTATCCCAATTTAAAATACTAAACCATATCTCTCTCATAAGATTGTCCTTATTAATCTTGATATTATTATACTAATATAATAATTACTATATTTATAATAATTAATTTAATTGCAATCTTATAATATAATTTATCTTCTAATAGTTTTATTACTATATTCAATATAATCAATTTTGATTAAGGTCTTAATAATCTGACGTCTCCCCTAATATTTATAATATTATATTATTATTATCTCATAAATACGGTTATATTAATATTACTATTATTATTATAAAACTTCTATTTTTACAACTAACATCATCGGAATATAATTATACGTATTTTAATTATAAATTTTAAATTTTAGGATGTTACAATGGGTGTAAAAAAAATTTACACAAACATCCAATGCTGTACCGCCACATCATTTAATGAATATGACACCTCATGTGATATTGAATTCAATAGATGACGTGGCAGCACTTCATTGGATGTCTGTGTAAAATTTCTTTACATTACACAGATAGTTTATATATATATTAAACTTTTTTAAAATTATTGTACTTTAATAAAAAAAAATGTGACTTTATATTTAGGTGAGAACTCTGGTACCGTCAATAAATCATGTGACAACCCTTCCACCCCAATCTCTTATACATTCATCAAATTGAAATATTTAGGAAAAGTTATGAACCACATCGGGTAAAAAGGTTCACATTTCTCTCTAATAAAACGTCATTTGATTCAAAATCAACTCAATTAAAATAGAAGTTAAAGTCAACGGTTTTTGAAAATAATTAGAACATCAAAATATCCATATTGGCCATGTAAGGCACTTAAAATAATTTTCATAATCTCCTCTTAATAACATAAAAATAAAACCCTTATTACTAAGCCCTGATGTCACAAGTACCAGAGCGACACCCCTTCAATTCAATACTCGGCACCTGACGTGCCATCTTCACCACCTGTAAATTAACCACAGAGAGCACGGTGAGGAAAAGAACACCAACTCATACATGCACGTAGAAGGATACCCTATCCTCACTCACACATAGTCATAATCATCATCAAATCATATCATAATCATATTATCTCACACTCTTATTATCAAATATATTATCTCATCACAAGTTTATAAGTCACACTTCGCAAATCATCAAGAAAACACATTCTCTACACTCAACATATAATACTCATGTCATCATATCACATTTCAACTCCATCATAAAATACAATGTAGGTTCACTCTATGATCATGCACACCAAAACTCATCCCAAGGATCATGACTCGAAACTCCGCACAATGGGCGCAACTCATCAATCTCCCTAGTTGTTACCAATGATGGCTATATCGTTAACGCCCTCTCTTGGCCGATAGGTTGCACCCCCTCAATGGGCCCCGCGCAACAACATTCAACCCTAGGTTGCACCCCCTCAATGGGCCCGTGCATCGAATGTCTCCAACATGGTCTCTGCAACCCCTCAATGGGCCCGTGCAGTTCACTTCCTGAGTTGCACCCCCTCAATGGGCCCGTGCATCTCAGTTACCACACCTCATATGCTCAATGCATAATCATCATCATAACACACCTCATATGCGCAATGCATCAATATCATCATCTTCATAACATACCTCATATGCTCAATGCATCAATATCATCATCATCATAACATACCTCATATGCTCAATGCATCAATATATCATCATCATACACCTCATACCTCATATGCTCATCACATCAACATCATACATCACAATATTATAACATCTAACATCACAGGAGATATTCATATCATCATACTCATACCACAAACAATACTCTATAAACATCCACTTAAATCTCTCAATTCCACAAACAATGTGTATAAACAACATCAACAGACAAAAGGATCATAATCATCACATAAACAACACTCTCCTACTCAATTTGACCTGGTAATCGATTACCACACGGCTGTAATCGATTATCAGCAACTCTGGGACACAAAATTCACTCTGGTAATCGATTACAAGCCTCCTGTAATCGATAACCAGCCAATCACCTCTCTGATAATCGACTACAGGCCCCCTGTAATCGATTACCTGCAAGCTAAACTCACTCCCCTGCTTCCCAGAACATTCTGTAATCGATTACAGACCTCTGTAATCGATTACCCCGCGACACGAGATGACAGTTCTTGCGATTTTTACCCCTTTTAAACCCTTTTATTCAACCTCTAATCAATCCTTATTGTTAATACTTCAATCCCACACATTTTTACAGAACAAATTCAATGAAAACATCAATTTTACTACAAATTACCACATCTAATCCATTATTAATCCTCATCGTTAAACCCTTATTTATCCCTTTTCGCTATTCTCGCTACCATCATTCAATTCAAGATTAACACGTTTAAACATCAAAGCAAACAGATTTCATCATACAACTCATAATGCACATAACAAATTCGAATTTAAAACTCTTAGAGGATCTTAAGGCTGCCCTCACTACCCAAGCACCCCAACATACACGCATAAGCAGCACCCTTTCCCCCACCGTACCTTAGAGACGACGATCGATAATGAATGGCTGACCTCCCTTAATGATCTACCTTGCAAACACCTTCTCCTTGTGGAGTCGCTTTTCTCCTCCCCTAGGGTTTGGTTATCTGACGTTTGAAAACTAATGGATGAAATAGATAACCCTTCCCCTATTTAAACACCTAATTGGGCTGGGCCTACTCCAACCCACCCATTCTTATTTTATTAAATAACATTATTCCTAATAAAATATTAATAATACTATTATTTATTCCTCTTATTTAATTAATTAATATTATTAAAAATAATAATACTATTATTTTTTCCTTTCCTTTTATTTTATTTGTCCTACAAATTTTAGGATGTTACAAATTATGGGTATCGGTACAGTCATGAGTTGTCACAACCCTCATTGTGCCCTGTGTAATGCACTTGCTATGTCAAGTGAAATTTATTAAATTTTTATAATTACAAACTAGCTCTATCTATTGACTATTACATTTTCGTAATTACAAATAAAATGTTTACACATTGCACCAATTTATTTCCCTCTCATTCTTATTTTGTTTTGGAAACTGGAAAGTCATCACAATAACTTGTTCATGTTATATATGGGTTGAAACTTGAAGGGTTTGTAAACATAGAGCCATTGACTTGCTCTGTGTTTTTGCTCCAGTGAAAGTAATTTTCCACTCCGTATGAATCAATTAATTTTGTATTCTTTTTTCAATGACATTAATTTTGTATTCTTGGAGGATTACATTTTTCTCTAATTTAATGATTCATAGTTTGCAATAAACAATTTATTGTAGATTAAATGTTTTAGTATTTAGTTCTTCCACCGTTCTTGATTTCTTATTAGTAGATTTGAACTCTTGAACTCGGTTTTCATTTTTTAAGTATTTATTTAAATTGCTTTTTTTTTTGTAAGAGTGAGTGTGATTTTACTTTACATTTTGAGGTTGTTCATATAAAAAGATATGGTATGCTTGTTGTGCTTAAATGGATGATATCTCTATAATGTTATTTTATGTTTTGAAACTGGGTTAAAGAATTATAAATAATAAGAAAAGGGATGAAAAAAAAAATTTAACATTGTTTTTTCAAATATAATAAAAGAATTGAAGGTCAAAATATAATTAATTTTTTTAAAGTTGATATGTTAACAAGTAAATCACATATATCAATAAATTAATGACACATATAAAATGTACCAATGCCCCTAATTTATTAAATGTACCGTAGAATCTACCTTATATTTAATATGGTTTTTGCATTAAAAAAGTTTACCCTTACATGGAAATTGTTATATAATTTAATATACATTGATTGTCATAATGATATATTAAATTGAGCTTAATATATATACACTGTCAATGTAAAGAAATTTTACACAGACATCCAATGATGTGCTGCCACATCATTTATTGAATTTAATAACATATTTAATGATGTCATATTCATTAAATAATATGGCGACACATCATTGAATGTCTGTGTGAAATTTCTTTACACTGACAATGTATATTAATTAAATCCTATTAAATTCATTAATCAATAAAAATTATTTATTAATTAAATACCAATATAAAACTTTTTGAGTTTAATATATTGGTATTCAATTGATAAATAATTTTATTGATTAATGAATTTAATATATCATTATGGCAATCAATGTATATTAAATGATATAACAATTTCCATGTATGGGTAAATTTTTTAATGCAAAAACCATATTAAAGATAAAGTCACATTATTTATTAAAGTATAATAATTTTAAAATTAAACCTATCAAATTAAAAGGCAAAATCCTTTGATATTTTTTAATGTTATCATTTTATCGAGCGCATTTAAGATACTAGTTAAGTAATACATTGAATGAATTACACTTGTAATATTATAAAATACTTCACTTCTCAATAAAAAATTTTAATTTTTGGTTCTTATCAACTGTGCTAAAGTTACTCATTAGCATTTTCTTTTTAAATAAATTATCATTCTCCACTTTCACTTTACTTTATCATCTATATTTCTATTTTTATATGTATATGTGTACATATATTTATGCACATATAATTTAAACATTTATAGACATCTTATTTAATATTGATATTTATTTATATTATATATTAAAATAAAATAGTGAGATAAATTATTAATTAGTTTTTAATTTATATAAAATTTGGTAAATTTAATTTACTTGATATAAATATTTGATTCAATTATCAGATTGGGTAATTTCACATTTTATAAAAAAAAATTATGATTAAGTGATATAACGCAAAAAAAAAAAAAATCAATATTTAAATTAAAAGAAAACGCAATAGCGCCAGTGACCACTACCACTGCACCAGTAGCAACACATTTAGTGAAAAAATTTATCATTTGTTTTAAATACATTTCTATTTAAGTAATAGATTTCAATATATATAATATTTTACTAGTGTATCAGGTTAATTATATTATTTATTCAATATGTAGAAGTAATTTTAGGAAAGAAGTAAAAATATTTGTAGAAAATAATTAATCAGTATAAATGTTTATGATGATAGTTTATATAAATAATTATCAACGGTAACATTAATTAATTGTACTCAATTAAATTTTAATATATATAATTTAAAAGGATAATTCTAATTAATATTTTACAGCATAACATTTCCTTTTAAATTATATATATTAAAATTTAATTGACTCCAATTAATGTCACCATTAATAATTATTCATATAAAATATCACCTTAAAAATTTATAATAAATATTTCCTAAAAATACTTTTACTTTTTTCCAAAAAGTACTTCTGCATTAAATATTTCATATAAATATATATTGAAATCTATTACTTAAAATAGAAAAAATTGATACTGAATTGTCGGTGTTGTGTTTACTTTTTTCTTAATTTCAACATTTTTTAATTTGTTAATTTATAGTATAAAAAATTTGAAAAATTGGAATGGATTCCTTCAAAATAGAATATAGAATATTGAAAAGTTGGAATGAATTTCCACATGTCCAAGTATTTGATAATACACGTACATAAAGAAAGACTAGAAACAAATTAAATATAACATTAATGTCATATTTCCCATAAATATTTTTACTTCTATCCTAAAAGTATTTTCAAAATTTAATAAAAATTTATAATGTTATACAAATAAAATGGTTTTGATAACATCGGTCATAAGGATTGAGTTGAGGATAAGACTTTCAAAATATAAATTTTTTATTAAAAAAATTAATTAATTGTCACTATACTGACAAATATTTTATATGAAAAGATAGGACCTCAACATGATAATTAAGTTTAGCATTTAAACCAAACCATTGTAAAAAGAACAAAAAAAATAGGGCACTGAAGCCTTATGAATTCTCATCCAAATTTCTTTATCTCTTTACTCTTTACCATAGGTATTCTTTTCTTATCTGTGAGACTATTAACTTGTGTTTGTTCCTTTTGTTGTTAGCTTTTTAGAGTTAATTTATTTGTTTATTTATCTCATGGAGAATGAAAAGCATGACAAAATATTGGACTTGGACTATTGATAGTCATTAGTAATATCAAATATATCTTTCAAAAGAAAGATTTATTTATTTATATATATTTTCATCACCAGATAGGTACATTGTTAAGCATTGTGTTTTCATTAAAGCACTTAATTCATCCAAATTATAACAACGTATATATACGATCTCCCTTCTTCATTAAAAAAACTCTAGAGAATAGTTGTCCAAATCAACAATATTGGTTGTTCCATAGCCAATTTATTTCTTGAATCAGAGTCCAATTCTCAGTTGAAATCACAATCAAATATTCACAGTTAGGTTCCTATAAAAAGTTAAAAAAAACATCAATATAAAATGGTTGCACTTAATGCTTCCATGATTTTCATGGTTTTATATAAATAATTATTTGCTAAATAAAAAAGTTATATATATTGTATAAATTCAAAGGGAGAGAATAAATATTTAAATATTATTATTACGTTTATTAAATTACCATCTTTTTCAACTTTCTCCTAAGTCACAACCAACCAAAATGCTTTGAGCTATTCGTTCTCTTCAATGAGATTGTTGTACATAGCCCCTATGTTAAGCAGATAAGATTGTATAATTGAAACTTCAGTCTAGTCAAATATGAAATGCACCCATCCATTAAAAACATACACACACACATGCATAAACAAAGATCATTTTCACTACTTAAACAATGAATGATTTTTTAGTAAATATTCAATTTCATCCCTGAATAATTTTTAGTTTAGTCCCTTAACTAAACTAATTGTATAAGTAGTCCTTTAATTTCATAGTATCTATCACATTGATCATTGTCACGGACCAAGTGACGAGATAATACGAGAGTTTGAGGATTAACATGACGAATATTTGAAAGTTCAAAAACTATCTAAGGAATTAGTTTAGTTTAGGGACTAACAAGGAGAGAGATGACAAGTTCGAGGACAAAATCAAGGATTTACTCTAACTTTTTTTTATAAAAATGGAAAATTAGATGTGGCATAAGTTTTGGAAAATTTATTGTAATAATTAATGATTTAAGGAAGCTATCCACTTATAAGCCGCCGATGCACCTCATGAGTTTTTGTATCTTGGCCATTATCAAAAGCTCACGTCTCGCAGCATACATCATATTAGCTAGCAGTCTACAAAGCAATAGTTTATATGAAAACTATCAAAATCATAAAAATTGACATAATCAATTGGTATGGAATGATTATAAATATATATCACAATTTCATCTTAGTTTTTGACCTGGTGTCATTGGCACAAGCCAAATCTTTAATATTTCTTGGAGTGCTTGGAGGGGTAGAAAAAAATTCATCCTTAAGAAATATAGGAATGATTCTCATCTGTGTTTAATGCATTTCTTGCTTGAGATAAAATTTCACTAAATTCATTAATATCAGGTGCATTGGTCGTCCTAGTTGGAGCCCCAGGTGGTAATTGAAGAGTAACAAATTGTTTGTTTTTTATTAGAGTTTGTGAAGGTTTGATTCACCATGTGGAGGCAATGGTCCTATTTTGGTCATAGATAATGAAACCTAACACAATTGTCAAGCATAATCCAATAACTCATCACAAATATTAAATGTTCAGAAACATGAAAATTGACAAAGAACAAAATTTGCAGAAGTTTTGAGAATGTTATTCTCAAAACATTGATTAAGAGAGGGAGAGAGAATTGCATACATATGCTAGAGAGTAAAGAGAATGGAATTTGGATAAGAATTCATTAGACTTCAGTGCCCTTGTTATACAGTGTTCTGGCTAGGTGTTTAACTTGTTACCTATATTTTATTAGAAAAGATAAAACCCCATCCTAGTAACAAAGCTAAACACCTAACCAGACCACTGTATAAAAAGGGCATTGAAGCCTTATGAAATCTTATCCAAATTACTTTCTCTCTACTCTTTAGCATAGGTATGCAGCTCTTTCGCGCTATCAATACATGTTTTTAGAATAACATTCTCGGAACTTCTGCAAACTTTGTTCTCTGTCAATTTTAATATTTCTAAACATTTAATTTTAATTTGTGATGTGTAATTATACCCGAAAAATTGTGTTAAGGTTCGTTCTCTATAGCCAAAACAGGACCATTTCCTCCATATAGCGAACCAAACATTCACAAACTCTGATAAAAGACAAGCAAATTGCTACTCTTCAATTACCACCTAGGGCTCCAACTAGGAGGACCAATGCACTTGATGTCAATGAATTTGGTGAAATTTTATTTCAAGTAAGAAATGTGTTGAACACAAATGAGAATCCCTCCCTATTATTTCTCAAGGATGAATTTGTTTCGACCCTTCCAAACACTCCAAGCAATACCGAGGATTTGGCTAATGCTAATGACAACAGGTCAAAAGTTAAGATGATATCGTTTTATATACTTATAATCATTTCATATTAACTGATTATGTTAATTTTTATGGTTTTGATAGTTTTCATATAAACTATTTCTTTATAGACTGCTAACTCATAGGATGTATGTTGTGAGACATCAGCTATGGAAAAAGGCCAAGATACAAGAACTCATAAGGTGCATCAACTACTTACTAAGTGGGTACCTTCCTTAAACCATTAATTTATTAACATAACTTTTCCAAAACCTATCCCACTTCCAACTTTCCATTTTTTTTAAAAAATTAGAGTAAGTCATTGATTTCATCCTCGAACTTGCATATCTCTCCTCGTTAGTAGCCAAGCTAAACTAATTGCATAGGTAGTTCTTGAACTTTCAAATATTTGTCATGTTAATCCTCCAACTTTCTAGCATCCTATCACGTTGATCCTTGAAAAAGACCAATTAATGTGACGGATGCTATGATAGTTAAAGGACCACGTATACAATTATTTTAGTTTAGGGACTAATGGTGAGGGAGATGACATATTCGGGGACGAAATTGAGAATTTAATCAAAAAAATCATTCCTTGTTTAAGTAGTGAAAATTATGTTTTCACTTCATTTGTGTGTGTATATGTATATATTTCTAACAGACGTGTGCATTTCATATTTGACTATGCTAAAGTTTCAACTATACAATCTTATCTTCTTAACGTTGGGACTACGTACAACAACCTTGTTGAAGAGAATGAATAGTTGAAAGCATATTAGTTGGCTTGGTTGTAACTAAGGAGAAAGTTTAAAAGAATGATAATTTAATAATGAAAATAGTAATATATAAATGTTCATTCATTTTTAGAAAATATCTATTTATTAAAAAAACCATGGAAATCCTGCAAGCATTTAGTGCAACCATTTTATATTTATGTTTTTCTCCTTTTTGTAGGCACTTAATATTTAATTGTGGTTTCAACCAAGAATTGGACTCTGACTCAAGAGATAAGCCTAAGGAACAACCAATATTATAAATAAATGTAAGAATTAAATTATAATAGTCATTGAATATCGTGTCCATCTATTGGCACAATTAATAAAAAACTCAAAAAAAAATAAAATCATAAAAAAAATAAAATTCATGTGAAAATTATTTTAATATCATCTTAAGTTTTTTATTAGTTATACCTATGAGTACCGCATTCATGCAAAATTTAATCATGGTTATAGAATGTATATATAATTTATAACAAATACCTCAAGATCCCATTGAGAATTTGTCTCATTCATATAGTTAGATCCAAAGTGCTGCTCGATTTCCCTTGCTCTTTACAACAATCTTATGATTCCTTCAACCTGCTACTAATAAGATTAGAGGAGGAGGAGGAGGAGGAGGAGGAGGAGGAGGATTATTGAGAGTATAACGAGAGTGATAAATTATTATCAACAACATGGTCCTCCAAGTCATCAACATCAATCTTTGAATTGAAATTTAGAGACAGATCAAGTGTAGTATTGAAAGCCTTACTTTTCTTTTTCTTCAATTCTGGCGAATTTGCATTTGAGTTATCAATAGACAGATCTTGTGCTCTAATAAGGTGCACATGGTTTGATGGAGTGAGATCAAAGTGGTTTAATTTTATGGGTGTGCATAAAGATCCACGGGCACCAAATGAGAGAAACTCATTTTTTTGGTTCATGGACTTTATTTATTCATTTTTCACCACCAACCACGGAAGAACTCACTCTATAAATCCCATTACTCCAATCAAAAGGTCTATGCATCATTTTTTTCATAGACGCAAAAGAACCACCCCAAATCCTCCATATCTGTGAGAAAGAAGAAAGAACATATAATTAATGGATAAAAATGAGAATGAAAAACGTTTGAGAAAATTTGAAGCAAACATTGGATAATAAATTATATGTGTACTTGTAGGATGAATTTTGACTTGGATTATATCCCTGAAGCATGGGGATTTGGCTAAGATTGTAAATATTATTATCCCCAATTTCTACAACACTTCTATGATCGGCCAACATTGTCATATATATAATCAAGCAAAACTCATTACATTAGACTTGTGACTAATCATCAGAAACCGTAAACACACTACTAATTGATATATTATTGACAAGTATACAAAGAAAATTTCCTCACACCTTATTTGGTCCATTCACCCTTTTGCTCGGAAACATCTAGCAAGAAGAATAGATGAAGAATGAAAGAATTTATAAATCAAACTAGGCCATATTAGGTAAATAATTTTAAATAATTTATTTGTAAAATAATAATATTTTTTATAAAAAATATTAAACTGGGAAGGTAAAAATTAACTATTAATTACCTATAAATGACTCTTGACATGGGCAATACTTACACCTTTTATATTCATCAATTAAAGAACCAATTTTGGTGTTGCTTCTACATCCAATAAATCAATATTAAAAAAATGGATATATAACGAAATTAAAATTGAATTTTCGTAAGCATGCCTAGGTTAAAAACTAATGGTATATATGATAACCTATTTAATTTTTAGTTATTAATTTTATTTGCACGAGAGTGTACATATGTATATGCAAATATTTAATTTTCCCTTCTTCAAATTGTAAGCAATCTTTAAATACTTTTTGATAATATCAAAGTTAGATTGTTTAGTTAGATTGTTCAATTGCTTTGAAGTGAGTATGAAGTTAAATATAAATAAATACTAGGTTTAGTTGTGGGTATATATTAAACTAACAAGTAGATTATATGCATCTATATATATTTTTAGTATAATTGCATTTAACTTTTATCTGAAATTACATATTTAATAATTGGCCGTAAAATGAAGTTTGCTAGACAAAGTAGTGATTAATCGTAATAGAAGTGGACAATGATTTTAATTAAGTTTTATCTATAATAATGTTATAGTTTAAGTTCTGTAATAATCTTATCATCATAGAGAATTTTACCTAATCACTATTCCTGATATGAGATTTAGTGTGTGTTTCGTTTATTATAAAATCACATTTGATTCGGGCCAACGCTATAAAAAATAGTGTTGGAGTGGATCCACGCTTAAAACATGATTTTGACTCAAACCAAATATGCTATTAATCACACAGTTATGTCTGTAATGGGAATTTTCTGTTAATTAAAGACCTAAAATAGTGATGTTGCTAATAATCATATAGAATATAAGATAAAAATAAAATAACAAAATGACTTTTGTACATCTTAATGCTCTAGTTTATAACCCTTTTTATTTTTTCTTCTTATTTCTCTTTATCCAAATGTGAATACAGAAGCATGCATACATTTTTATACAAAATAAAACCATTGATGTAAATATTAATATTAATTACCCGTTGAGAATTGCATGCACTGAGAAATTAATCTATGAATAAAGAGAGCACTAACCAAAGACGATGGTTTTAAGTGATGCACATGCATGATTTGTGTCTTCGATACATGCAGGGATGGATCCAAAAAAGTATTTTTATTGATGCATCTGTGTTAGTGTGATGTTGTGATGGCTATGCAAACCCAAATTCCCCAAAACAAAAACATCCAATGGTTTAGGTCACAAAGCTGTCAAAAAATAAAAAGAGATAATGATAAAGTGTTTTTGCCCTGTAGTCGGGAATCACGGGGTTTATTCCTCTTTAGTATATAAATATATTCAGTTCAATAATATAATATCTTTAAATTTATTCCATTCATATAATTAGTTTTATTTAAAGGTTACTAGATTAAAATTATTAGCTGAAACTTTTTCTTTTTAATATAATTAATGTTATATATATAATTTCTGTTTCATTGTGCTTTTTCGAACGAGTAGTAGGCAAGAGACATGGTCTCAAGAGATATGGTTATTTATTGTTTTGGATCATGACGTTGGTACGTTAGAACTCTAAGCATATATTGAGCTTTTATTTACATGTGTTCATGGATATATTTTTCATAATGATCATAATATCTTAAGCTTTTTAATTAATCCTCTAAATTGAAGTACGGAAGACCTTGCTTTAGTCTTTGACAACCCTTAAGTTTTGGTTACAATAACTTGTTTCCTTTCCTCAATAGATTTATTTTCCATTGTTTCAGTCTTTAACTAACCCTTAGTATTTAATTACAAATATCTTATTACTTTTTATAAGCAAAACAAAATTTTATTAAGTGGAGGGGAGGTCTTTGTCCTTTAAAAAAATCTTAGGTGAGGTAAGTGCAATTAATTTTCCTTAATTCATTAATAAAATATTAACTATTATGTACATCTATATATTATATTTACAACTTTTTGCATAATATTTTAAATAGATTTAATGATATTTTAAACCATTTTAATAATATGACCAAACAAGGATAAGAACATAAAAAATGAAAAAAAAAATATCTAAAAGAAAAGTATTTATTAAATCAAATATATAAAATTGCAATAAATGCTTTCTTTTTAGATAAAAAATATTTTCACTTTGGATATTCTTATCCTTAATTCTTATGAAAATCATATATTAAATAATTGCATTATATTATTTCTTTATTGTATCTACTTTTTCACTCTTCATAAAAAAATATAGAAACTATATTGATATATTAGTAAAAAAAAAAGTAAACTTTAGAAAACATTAATGATAGTATCAATCACCATTTGATTTAAAAAAATCTAATTGTTATTTCTTGTATCTACCTTTTAACTTCGCAAAAAATAGAAACTATATATTATAAAAATCCTATTAGATATTAGTAAAAATTTAATTTTAGAAAGCATTAATGATATTATTAATTAGTTATAGTATTTAATTCAATTTTTTTTCAAATATAATTGATGACATTTTTATATTATTTAGTATATTAATTGTAAAATATAAAACAATATGCTTAACAGAAAAATATTAAACCACCTAGTAGAAAAAAATCTAATTGTTATTTCTTGTATCTACCATTTAACTTCGCAAAAAATAGAAACTATATATTATAAAAATCCTATTAGATTAGTAAAAATTTAATTTTAGAAAGCATTAATGATATTATTAATTATTTATAGTATTTGATTCAATTTTTTTCAAATATAATTGATGACATTTTTATATTATTTAGTATATTAATAGTAAAATATTAAACAATATGCTTAACAGAAAAATATTAAACCACCTGGTAGAAGGAAAATATTAAAATTTTAATATGTTTAGGAATAAAATTATGAAAATTAATATTTTCCTTGTATAATATAGTTTTATAATTGAGTTTAATATATATACACTGTCAGTGTAAAGAAATTTTACATAGACGTCCAATGATCTGTCACATCATTCATTGAATTTAATAACACATGAGGTGTAAAATTCATTAAATGATGTGGAGGCACACCATTGGATGTCTGTGTAAAAGTTCTTTACACTGACAGTGTATACTAATTAAATCTTTTATAATTTACTATTGATATACTTAATAATATAAATTTTTAACAATTACATTTAAAAATGTAATTAAAATACTAAATAATTATATTCTACTGAAGAAATAATTGCATTATATTATTTCTTTATTGTATCTATTTTTCACTATTCATAAAATATATATAAACTATATTGATATATTAGTAAAAAAGTTAACTTTAGAAAGCATCAAGAATAATATTAATTACCATTTGATTTAAAAAATTCTAATTGTTAGAAAATATATATTATATATTATATATTAGTAAAAAGTTAATTTTAGAAAGCATTAATGATATTATTAATCAATTATACTATTTGATTTAAAAACTTTTAAATGCAATTGATAACATTTTTATATATTTAGTATAGTAATAGTAACATACTAAACAATATGCTGATGAAAAAAATATTAAACAAATTGATATAAGGAAAATATTAAAATTTTAGTTTTCTAGGAAAAAAATTATAAAAATTAATATTTTCCTTATATAAATTTTTATAATTTTTTTTGTTACAATAAAAAAAAGGAAAAAAAGACAAAAAAGAGAAAACTACAAAAGAAAAGGAAAGTTAGCCCCACCTCTAGGAAAGGACATTTTAGAAAGCATTAATGATATTATTAATTAATTATATTATTTGATTTAAAAAACTTTTAATTTTTAATGATAACATTTTTATACTATTTATTATATTAATAGTAAAATACTAAACAATATGCTTATCAGAACAATATAAAAGAAACTGATATAAGGAAAATATTAAAATATTATTATTTTTAGGAATAAAATAATGAAAATTAATAATTTCCTTGTATAAATTTGTTTTATAAATTATTATTAATAAACTTAAATATATAATTTTTTATCAATTACATTTAAAAATGTTAATAATATACTAAATAATTATATTTTACTGAAGAAATAATTGCATTATATTATTTCTTTATGATATCTAATTTTTCAGTCTTAATAACAAATATAAAAACAATAATGATATATTAGTAAAAATATTAACTTTAGAAAGCATTAGTGATAATATTATTTACCATTTGATTTGAAATAATCTAATTATTATTTATTATATCTATTTGTCACTTCACAAAAAGTAGAAACTATATATTATATATTAGTAAAAATTTAATTTTATAAAGCATTAATGATATTATTAATTAATTATAATATTTGATTTAAAAAGCTTATAAGTGTAATTGACAACATTTTTATATATTTAGTATATTAATAGTAAAATACTAAACAATATGTTTATAAAAAAATATTAAACAAATTAACATAAGCAAAATATAAAGGTTTAATTGTTTAGGAATGAAATTATAAAAATAATATTTTAGATTTATAAATTTTGTTTTATAATTTATTATTAAAAACATAATAATATGAACTTTATCAACTATATTTAAAAATATTATTAATATACTAAATAATTATATTTTTCTGAAGAAATATTTGCATTATATTATTTCTTTTTTGAATATATTTTTTCATTCTTCATAAAAAATATACAAACTATACTGATATATTAGTAAAAACGTTAACTTTAGAAAGCATTAATGAGAATATTAATTACCATTTAGTTTAAAAAAATATAATTATTATTTATTATAACTATTTTTCACTTCACAAAAAATAGAAAATATACATTATATATTAGTAAAAATTTAATTTTAGAAAGCATTAATGATATTATTAATTAATTATATTATTTAATCTAAAAACCTTTTAAGTGTAATTGACAACATTTTTATATATTTAGTATATTAATAGTAAAATACTAAACAATATGTTTATAAAACAATATTAAACAAAATTAACATAAGCAAATTATTAAAGGTTTAATTGTTTAGTAATGAAATTATAAAAATAATATTTTAAATTTATAAATTTGTTTTATAATTTATTATTAATAAAAATAATAATATGAATTTTTATCAATTATATTTAAAAACGTTATTAATATAATAAATAATTATATTTTTCTAAAGAAATAATTGAATTATATTATTTCTTTTTGAATATATTTTTTCATTTTTCATAAAAAATATACAAACTATATTGATATATTGGTAAAAAAGTTAACTAGAAAGAATTAATGATAATACTAATTACCATTTGAATTAAAATATTCTAATTGTTATTTATTGTATATATTTTTTCACTTCACAGAACAAGAAACTATATATTATATATTTGTAAACAATTAATTTTATAAAGCATTGATATTATTATCTAATTATATTATTATATTTAAAAAACTTTTAAATGTGATTGTTAACATTTTCATATAAGGAAAATATTAAATTTTTATTATTTTTAAGAATAAAATCATAAAAATTAAAATTTTCCTTGTATAATTTTGTTTTATAATTTACTATTAATAAAATTAATAATATAAATTTTTATTGATTACATTTAAAAATGTTTTTAATATACTAAATAATTATTTTTACTGAAGAAAAAATTGCATTATATTATTTCTTTATTGTACCTATTTTTCCACTCTTCATAAAAAAATATACAAACTATATTGATATATTAGTAAAAAATTTAACTTTAGAAATCATTAATGATAATATTAATTACCATTTGATCTAAAAATTCTAATTATTATTTATTTTATCTATTTTTCACTTCACAAAAAACAGAAACTATATATTATATATTAGTAAAATGTTAATTTTATAAAGCATTAATGATATTATTAATTAATTACATTATTTGATTTAAAAATATTTTGAATGTAGTTGATAACATTTTTATATTATTTAGTATATTAATAGTAAAATAATAATAAATGTGCTTATCAAAACAATATTAAAGAAATTGATATATGAAAACTATTAAATTTTTAATATTTCTTGGAATAAAATTATGAAAATTAATATTTTTCGTATATAATTTTTTTAATTTACTATTAATAAATTTCTTAATATAAAATTTTATTAATATCATTTAAAAATGTTTTTAATATGATAAATAATTATATTTTATTAAAGAAATAATTGCATTATATTATTTTTTTATCATATCTATTTTTCACTCTTAATAAAAAATATGCAAAAAATATTGATCTATTAGTAAAAACGTTAACTTTTGAAAGCATTAATGATAATATTAATTACCATTTGATTTTAAAAAAGTCTAATTATTATTTATTGTATCTATTTTTCACTTCACAAAAAAATGAAAAAATAGAAACTATATATTATATATTATTAAAAATTTGTTTTTTGAAAGCATTAATGATATTATTAATTAATTATGTTATTTGATTTAAAAAAATATAAATGTTATTTGTAACATTTTTATATATTCAGTACAGTAATAGTATAACACTAAACAATATGCTTATAAAAACTGAGTTCGCGTGTTCTAAAACATTAATGGGGAATAAATGAAGTTTGAAGCCTTAGGGCTTCTATTTTTAAAAATTGAGTTCGCGTGTTCTCGCTCAAGCGAGGCTTGCTCAAGCCTCGCTTGAGCGAGAGAGGATAATCCTTGAAGGATGCGGGTTCTCACTCAAGCGAAGACATGCTCGCTTGAGCGCAATTCACCCAGTAAAACCCCCAACCTCTCTGACTTCGTTTTGCTCGAGCGAGACCATGTCAGAGAGCAAACCCCTAATTTTGGCTCAATTGCGCTTGAGCGAGAGGCTCTCGCTCAAGCGACTGTACCAGTAACCAAAATTTTTGGTTTTTACTGGTATGCTCGCTCAAGCGAGAGTACCAGAATGCAAAATTCTCATTTTCACTCTTAAATCAATTTTTCCTAATTTCTTTTATAAAAACCTTTCTCCCTTGTTAATTTAATTTAGGAAAGTGGTTAAACTTTTGGGATGTTATAATTTTCCTCTTTCTATTTCACTCCCTTTTACTATTAAACTATCATTCATTTAACCCTCTTTATAAATACTTCTACGAGTCTTCTTTACACAAGCACAATTAATCATCTATTGCGAGACTCTACTATAGTTTCTATAATAGGAGCTATCCTAATTTTCTTTCTAAGATTTTATTCTTATTCTATCGTATCTTATCTTGTGCGACCACTCATCCATCATAACATTCTCATCTCTGCAACACATTAAGCTTACTTTCTTATTAGCTCTTTATCATCCAACATTCAGTTTTATACAATGATGTAGGTCTTATAATTGTGTGATGGAATTTTTCTTTGTTTGATTGGTACTTTTCTATTATATATCACACCTGAAGCATTCCTCTATTTTAGCCATACTTATTGGATCCTATGGTTGACATCTCCCTCTATTTTATTCATCATTTTGCATGATGGACCCAAGCTACTTGGAAGATGAGACTTGTGGTATTGTATTGTCTCAATATTTTTAACTTCTCATTTATTTCTTTTTTCAACTCTCCAACTAAGTATATCATCTACAAAAAGTATGGACCGTGGTATCATCTCTTGTATATATTTAGTAGGGGTGAGCATGGGACGGGTTTTGTCCGTCCCATACCCGACCCTAACTTTTATCAGACCGAATTCTCAAACCCGAACCCGTCCATAAATCCGAAGAAACCCGACAATGGATAAGACTACTTGAAACCCGAACCCGTCCACAACCCGAAGGAACCCGTCCATAAACTCTAAATCCTAATATTTTACTTTCTTATGAACTTTCAAATATTGTTAAGAGAAAAATATCACTATATTATTATATAACTTTATGTATGGAATGTGTTTTCAAAGTAGATAGAACCTTTATCATAGAGAAAAGTTAAATAAAAAAACTCTAGAAAGTTAAAATGATGTTAAGTCTTTAAGTAATATAAAATTATAAATGTTATATATTATATATATAAATATATGGGACGGGTTGGGTAACCCGAAGATTAACCCGAACCCGTCCTCAACCCGATACCGGGTTAATTGAATGAGACCCAATTAAACCATAAGTTTCCATGTGGGACAGGGTCTAACCCGGCCCGAATAACTTGGGTTGGGACGGGTCCGTGGGACGGGCCGGGTTTTGCTCACCCCTAATATTTAGTAAGCATTTCTAGAACCAAGACACAGATTATAGCTCAAACTAAAAACTTTGTACAAACCTATAATTAATATAAGGAAATCATTTATATTAACAAAATAGTAATTAAAAAATGAGTAAAAATCCATCTAAAACCATAAAAAATATATTAAAAAGTATCCAAGTTCCTGCTTGAGAAAATAGTAAAATAGTTATTTATCACCTCACATTTAAGGGGAAGAATGTTGGAAATTCAAGTGCGAGTGATAAGTCCCACATTGGTTGGAAATTGATTAAGTGTAAATAATATAAATGTGAAAACCTATATATTTATTGCCTTAAAGTTTTAGGTTAAGATGTGGTGTCAATCTCATCATTATAATCTATTGCTTAAGCCCATTAATAAATTTATCCACTCTTTTGGGCTCCCTCCATTGCCTAACACAACCCCCACCATCAACTTATATAGTTATTCTTGAACGGTTAACATCTTCAATTTCAACTAAAAGATCACACTCATTGCTAATTTCTCTAAGGCTTCCAGGTTTCAAATGCGTATGCTGCTTTTTTATCCTATCTTTATAATTGGGCCTTAAATCTCATCATCCACTTTTTCCAAATGATTATCCCACTTGATTGTTAGGTTTGTCACTGTAAGGATCAAAAATCCCTAAAAATGTTTTAATTATGACAACTAATCAAAACTTACATGTTATAATTCTGCACTTTAAGGACTAATGCTTTTGCCTATGTGATTAGCAAAAAGGTCACAGATTACACTTTACAGAAGATACATCTCAGTTCCAGAAGATGCAATCAAAGCTATTCAAAGGATTGTCTTTATTAATTTAACAGTAATTTACATAAAAAGAAAGCAAGAAAGCAATCGAGAATAATCTTAAAAAAGAAGAATTGTGCACGTAAGATAAGTGTAGAATAATATTGAAGGTCTGCAGAAGGAGAAGAAATACTCAAGACTGACCATTGACTGTGCAGAAGAAGTAAAATTGTAACTAACTAAGGAGAAGTGTTCAAACAATTTATTAGAAGGGAGGTTCATTTTTAAAAGATCAAAGAATATATCTCAAACAATCACAAAAGACATCTACAGAAGAAACAAGCACTGGTATACCGTGAAAAGTACTGCAGAAGAAGCAAAAAGTGATTTACAAGTGTTTATTCATATTCTGATGATACAACCAGGTTAATCACAGTCAAAATAATCTGTATGAAGTTTCTGAAGTAACTCAGGTTGATTACAGAAGAAAAATCTACAGAAAGAGCTAAGCTGAATTTCTGCAAAAGATACTGCACAGAAGATAAGACCAGTCAAATTGACAGTTGTATTAAGTTGTAACATTGCTGCAAAGAGAAAGTGACTTGTCTTAGAGCACAGCTGGGTACTCATACAGATGTCCAACGGCTAGTAGCACTCAATTTCTATAAATAGGGACATTTCTCTCAATGTTCAACACACCTCTCACCAAAAGAAGCATCTAAAGGCTTGAATCTATTCAACTATCTTTTGGAACATTTTCTCTCTCCTGAAATCAGTCTGTTTCTGTTCCTGCAAGTCATTGAGGGGGAGTTGGCTCATTCCAAAGTTTCTGCTATGCTGATATTGTAACATTTTGAGCCTTGTATTTAATCTTTCTTCTTATTTACAATGTAATAGTCTCAGATAGGGTCTGCAGGTGCTTATCCCTGTTGTGACTTGAAAAAGGAAGGAATTTTAGAGAGGTTTGGTGAGGTTTGGTGACCTCAGGTTCTGTACAGCAACTGAAGAAGGTACTTGCAGGTTTCTGATAAACCAGATCTTCTGCAGAAGGTTATGCAGTAAGTTTCTAGTTTATTTTAAGAGTAACATAGGTTAAAGTGAGCCTGGAGAGGCTGGAGAAAAAAATACTAATGGTAAGGTTACCCAAGGAAATTGTAATTTTTGTGATAGTGAAAATCCTACAGGTGTAGGGACTGGACGTAGCCTCAGGTTGGAAGAGGTGAACCAGTATAAAAGTCTTGTGTGCCTTCTTCTTTATCCCTTAAACTTTAATCTGCAACCAACCATAAACTGCATAACTATTAAATTATTAAAAACATTGTTTTTAAACTATCAATCTTGACTAACACTCTTTTTATGAAAAGATCATCTTCAATACTTAGCCAAGAAGATTCTTGAGCAACAAAAGTATTGTAGCAAATTGCAGGAAATTTTAAAATCACAATTCAACCCCCTCTTCTTGTGATCAAATCTCAACTTCAATTGGTACTAGAGCTTGCCTCTAGGGTTGAACTTACTTAACACTAAGATAGGAAAAGATCAAGGGAGATGGCCAATCATGGAGCTGCAATGTTCATACCAGAAGGATCATCCACAAATAGACCACCAGCATTTGATGGAAAAGATTACTACTACTAGAAGGATAGAATGGAATTATTTCTAGAGTCCTAGGATATTGATCTCTGGGATATTATTGAAAAAGGAAATTTCATTCCTATGACAAGAAGAACTAGAATTCTTACTCCACCTAAAGAAGGAGAATCATAAGTACAAGAGGAAGCTCCTCAACCTAAAGAAATAGAAAATTGGACCTCAGAAGACAAGCAAAGATATCTTCTGAATGCCAAAGCTAAATTCTTTCTTCTATGTGCACTAAGCAGGGGAGAATATGACAAAGTTGCAGGTTGTTCAACAGCAAAGGAGATATGGGACACTCTCAAAATAGCCCATAAAGGTACTGATCAAGTGAAGGAATCAAAAATCAACATATTGATTCATCAATATGAAATGTTTAGCATGGTTGAACATGAATCCATTGATGAAATGCTCAGTAGATTCACTATCATCATAAATGATCTTAAGTCTCTTGGAAAAATCTATTCAAACCAAGAGCAAGTTAGAAAAATCCTTAGAAGTCTTCCAAAAATTTGGAGACCTAAGGTAACAGCAATTCAAGAAGCTAAAGATCTTGCTGTCTTAAAGCTGGATGAACTACTTGGTTCTCTAAAAGTTCATAAGCAAGAACTCGTGGATGATTTACCAAGAAGAGGAAAATCCATTGCACTAAAAGCAAGTACTTCCAGAAGAAACAACTTGACTTCAACAGAAGTTGCTTCTGAAGAAGATGACACGTCATCTGAAAAAGATGATGAGATTGCTTTTATCTCAAGAAGAATCCAGAAACTGATCAGAATAAAAGGAAGAAAAACATTCAGCTTCAAAAAGGATGGACAAAAAGCTGATAATTCCAAAGCACAAATCATTTGCTTTGAATGCAACAAGTCAGGGCATTTTAAATCAGAATGCCCGCAGCTGAAGAAAGATAAAAAAAACCTTCCAAAAGAAAAAGGCTATGATGGCAACATGGGATGACTCAGGCAGTTCTTCAGAAGAAGAGTCTGGAGAAGAAACAGCAAACTTGTGCCTCATGGCTGGGAATGATATTGAAGACAATGAGGTAATTACTTATACTTCTACTGCATATAGAGAACTAGAAGATGCATTTGAAAATCTGTTATCTGATTCACATACACTAGCTCAAAAATGTGCACTCCTTAAGGAACAACTCAGCAAATCTAAAGAAGAGAATAAGACTAATCATTATATACAACAATCACATTTTAAGCTATCAGAACAAATTAAGCAAATTAAAGAAAGCCCTGCAGAAGATACGAAATCTGCATTACTGCAGAAAGAAAACTATCTTCTGCAGAAAATGATTAGTGAACTGCAAACTGATTTAAGTAAATTTGTAAGAAGCACACACAACTTAAACAAATTAATAGGAAATAGTAGGGAAATATCTGATAAAAGGGGACTAGGATTCATAGAAATAGGAGCATCAAATAGTAAGAAAACAGTTTTTGTTCCTGCTAAAAGGCAATCTCCTAAGTGTTCTTGGTGTAACAAAGTTGGACATATTGCTCATAATTGTTACAAAAGAAAATGGAGCTTTAGCAGAAAGGTATCTAACCCATCAGGACCCAAACAGTTTTTGGTACCTAAATCTCTACTTTACTCTGATATAGGAAAAGGAAAAATCTCTCAAGAAGAAAGAGCTATGGTTCTTTGACAGTGGCTGCTCAAGACATATGACTGGAGACAAAAGAAAATTCATACAACTCCACAAAATGGAAGGTGGAACAGTTACATTTGGAGACAACAACAAAGCTCACATCAAAGGTATTGAAAAGATAGGTATGAAAAATTCAACTCAAATTAATAATGTCTATTATGTGAAAGGGTTAAAACATAATCTTTATAAGTCAACTTTGTGACAGTGGCTATGAAGTTATGTTTCAACCAACATTTTGTGAAATTAGAGAGGCATCTATAAAGATGGTCTTATTTTCTGGAATTAGAAGCAAAAATCTATATAGTATATGTTTAGAAGAACTTTCTGATCATACATGTTTTGCTTCTTTTGAAAATGACAAATGGACATGGCATAGGAAAGTTGGTCATTTGAACATGAAAAGCATTGCAAAATTATCTAAATTTGAACTTGTAAAAGGCTTACCCAAAATTAAGTTTGAAAGAGATAAAATATGTGATGCATGTGTTAAAGGAAAACTTACTCAATCAAGTTTTCATCCAAAAAATGTAATTACCACTAAAAGAATTTTGGAACTACTACATATAGATCTTTTTGGTCCTACTAAAACACCAAGTCTAGGAGGAAAGAAGTATGGCCTTGTTATTGTAGATGACTACTCTAGATTCACATGGGTTTTGTTTCTTACAACTAAAGATGAATCTTTTGATGCTTTCAAGGTCTTCTCCAAGAAGATACAAAATGAAAGTAGCCAAATAATTGCTTCTGTAAGAAGTGATCATGGAGGGGAATTTGAAAATCATTACTTTAAAACTTCTTTGATGAAAATGGAATTTCACACAATTTTTCTTGTCCTAGAACTCCACATCAAAATGGAGTTGTAGAAAGAAAAAATAGAACTCTCCAAGAAATGGCTAGAACCATGTTAAGTGATAGTGGAATTCAAAAATACTTTTGGGCTGAAGCTGTATCCACTGCGTGCTATATACTTAACAGGGTATCAATCAGAAGCATTCTAAATAAAATCCCTTATGAACTATGGAAACAAAGAAAACCCAATATTTCATACTTTCATGTTTTTTGTTGTGATTGTTATATTTTAAACAAAAAGGAAAATCTTGAGAAATTTAATGCAAAATCAGAAAAAGGGATTTTTCTTGGTTATTCAACTACTTCCAAAGCATATAGAGTATATAACATAAAAAATCAAACCATAGAAGAAAGCATGCATGTTGTTTTTACTAATCCTGCTTGTCAAGAAAAGAAAAAAGAAGAATCAGATGATGAAGAACCATTGCTGAAGAAAAATTCTGACAGCAAAAGTTCTGAAGAAGATACAGCAGAACAAAAGAATCCTGCAGAGAACTCTGGAGAAGATACCCATGAACCTAAAGAAAATCTACCTAGAAGCTGGAAGTTAATCACAAACCATCCTCATGAGCAAATAATAGGAGATACTGCATAAGGTGTAAAAACCACATCTCAAATGAGGAACAACAAAAATAGTTTAGCCCTTCTGTCTCAGATTGAACCAAAGAACATAAATGAAGCCCTAGAAGATGACTCTTGGATAGAAGCTATGAAAGAAGAATTGGAACAGTTTGAGAAAAACAAAGTTTGGACCTTAGTACCTTCTCCAGAAGATCACTCCATCATTGGTACAAAATGGGTTTTTAGAAACAAGATGGATGAGGAAGGTAATGTGATCAGAAACAAAGCAAGGTTAGTAGCTCAAGGGTATAACCAACAAGAAGGTATTGATTTTGATGAAACTTTTTCACCAGTAGCTAGATTAGAAGCTATTAGAATTCTTCTTGCATTTTCTGCATACAAAAATTGTAAACTTTACCAAATGGATGTCAAGAGTGCATTTTTAAATGGTTATATAAATGAAGAAGTATTTGTACACCAACCTCCTAGTTTTGAAAATCAAAAACATCCAAATCATGTTTTTAAACTCACTAAAGCCTTATATGGACTAAAGCAAGCTCCTAGAGCTTGGTATGAAAGGCTAAGCAGTTTTCTTCTTAATAATGTTTTTTCTAGAGGAAAAATTGACACCACTTTATTTAAAAAACTCTCAAAAATGATTTATTAATAGTACAAATTTGTGTTGATGATATCATCTTTGGGACCACAAACACAAACTATGCCAAGATTTCTCTAATCTAATGAAAGGTGAATTTGAAATGAGTCTCATGGGAGAACTCAAATATTTTCTTGGACTACAAATCAAACAAGAAGAATCTGGAATTTTTATTTATCAAGAAAAATACATCAAAGACCTTCTCAGAAAGTATAAAATGGAAGGATCAAAATCCATGGGAACTCCCATGCATCCTTCTACAATATTAGATACAGATGAAAAGGGTAAGGTTGTATCTGAAAAGGAATACAGAGGTATGATAGGATCTTTGCTCTATTTAACTGCTAGTAGACCTGATATCTTATTTTCAGTAGGACTATGTGCTAGGTTTCAATCCTCTCCAAGAGAATCTCATGTTGCTGCTGTGAAAAGAATATTTAGATATCTTGTTGGAACCACTAATCTTGGTCTTTGGTACAAGAAAGGTACACATTTTGATCTAACAGGATACTGTGATGCTGATTATGTTGGGGATAGATTAGACAGAAAAAGCACTAGTGGTGTAACATCCCGCAAATTAGAGGTTCTAATAATTCATTAGGCTGAAAACAGAGAATTATATGTTAGTAATTAAGGAAAGGAAAGTTGAGGGATTAGGGGTTAAAACTTAGTTATAAAACCAAGTTTCAAGATTTCGCTTAAGTGAATATAGGGAGTTTGGGTTGCTGGTAATCGATTACAGTGGTTCTGTAATCGATTACCAGGGGGTTGTAATCGATTACCAGAGAGCTGAGTTTTTGGTAATCGATTATGTAATCGATTACCAGAGAGCTGATTTTTTGGTAATCGATTATGTAATCGATTACCCGAGAGCTGAGTATTTGGTAATCGATTACCAGGTGTTGTAATCGATTACCAGATCTCCAGAAGGGTCTTCTAGTGTCATTTTCGTTGCTGGTAATCGATTACAGTGGGTCTGTAATTGATTACCGTCACTTATATATATAAAATCTCGTGCTTAAAAATCAGATGCATGTGTTCTTTTCTTCTTCTTCTTCGACCTAGAGAGAGAAAGCTTGGATTGAGGTTTGAGAAGGGAATTGAAGCTAAGAATCACCAAGTGGACCATTTCTACTTATCATTCTTCTCTTGAGTTTCAAAATTTGGTGAGTATGGCTCACACACATGTTCACTTGTTGTTGAATTTCTCTAATGTATGAACCCTACTCTCTAATTCCCTTTCTGTATGGTTATTTTGGTTGGATTAGTGATGTTTGCATGAGATTGAGTAATTGTTGTTAGGTTTTGCATTGAAAACCTTAGGATAGCGAAACTTACGAAACTTGTGAAACTTACGAAACTGTCGAAATGCTTAAATTCTCAGTTATTAGTCATTGATTTATGTATGCTGGTTTCGACCGTGAGTTAAATAAGCCGGCCTTGTGCTGTGAGTTAAGAAAATTGAATAAGTATGTGAAAACTTGACTTTGGTCCAGTAATGGGTGGGATTCGTCCCCGGGAAAGATGTTTCCCGTAGTCTGAGCTCAGTTCTAACTCTAGTTTAAGTGATAATATCATGCCTGCTGGGCACAACAGTGAGTTGCATCATTAGTGCATTTATTTGATTCCGTTATGATTATGATTATTATTGCATATTGGTTAGTGATTGATTCTCCCTTACACTGCATATGCATAGTTATGCTTCACTGAGACATTGGTCCAACCACGCGTTTTGTGGACATAATCTAGGTGTGCAGGTACCTCCTGGCATAAATCAGTGAGATTAGAGCAGGGGTCTTCCATGTTTTGATGTTTATTATCTTTTTGGATTGTATAGAATACTTATGTATAATCTTGTTTTATGTTAGGGATGTTTAGTTTGTAGCCTTCGGGCCAGTTGTATATATTTTTACAGATTGCATTTATGTATATAAAGTTTGAGTTACTCACAAATTGTATAAGTTATCGTTGGTTACTTATCGAATTGTGATGTTTGATATCCGGAATTGCGCGTTTTGGTTTCGAAAATTTAGGATTTAGTTTCCAACGGACTAAGTCTCGAATTTAGAAATTAGGGCGTTAAATTTTGGTATCAGAGCAGTTCAATCCAATTGGACTGTGATAATAGGATTTTCTTGTGACTTGTTATTCTGATTTATGCATTATTTTGTGAATTGAGAGACTGATCACCTCGATGTTTACTTAATGATGTGTAGAGAATTATGGCAAGTGGCAGGAGAGGTTGTCCTAGAGTTAATCCTTCTTCTCAGAATCCACATCCGAACCTAGTGGCACTAGCTTTACAGGCATTCACACAAATGATGGGGGAACAGATGAATGCTAACCGAATTCAATCTGAGGCGGCTCGAGAACAGGCGGCTGCCAATGCGGCGTTACTTCAGGAATTGACCTGAAAGACAATGGGGACACCTCATACTCCTATGGTGGATCCGTTTGTTCATGGGTTTGCGAAATTTCGGAAGCACAACCCTCCTCAATTCAATGGAGTCTATGATCCAGATGTGGCATCCAACTGGCTTAGAGATCTCAATAGGATTTTTGATGTGATGAAATGTGCTGATGATTCCAAGGTTTGTTTTGCTATTTACATGCTGAGGGGTGAAGCTGAGGACTGGTGGAAGACCACTAATGCTAGGACTGCTGTGATGGAGACTCCGGTTACCTGGGGCATCTTTCAGACTCTGTTTTTAGACAAGTATTTTCCCGCTACTGTCCGAAGACAAAAGGAAGCGGAATTCCTACAACTGAAGCAAGGGAGTTTGACTGTGGGCCAGTATGTGGCCAAGTTCGAAGAATTAGATAAATATTCAAGATATCTTCAGACGGTAGCTGATGAGGAGTGGAGGTGCACTCAGTTTGAAGGAGGCCTCCGACTTGAGTTGCTGGATCGGGTTGGGACACTCGAGATCAAGGATTTCCCCACCTTAATCAACAAATGTTACATTGCGGAGAAGAATATCCGAGGAACCACCACTTCGACGCCACCTGTAGACAACAAGGGAAAAAGGAAGATAGATACGACAAATCAGTTTAAGGGCCCGAGGCCTAAGTGGCAAGGCACCTCAGCCTTGACTACTAGACCGGCCCAACGCCAAGGGGTACCTACTTGCCCCAAGTGCGGAAAGGAACACTCTGGAGAATGCTTGACGGGGAAAAATGTATGCTACTTTTGCAAGCAGCCTGATCACATGAGGAACGAATGTCCAAAGAGAAAAGATCTACCAAAACCTCAAACCACTGGAAGAGTCTTCACTCTCAGCGGGGAAGTGGCAGCTTCTGCAGATAATCTGATGCGAGGTATGTGCACCCTAGGAGATCGAACCTTAATTGTGTTGTTTGATTCAGGAGCTACTCATTCTTTCATTTCTTATGATTGTGTTAAACAGTTGAACTTGCATGCTATATCTTTGCCTTATGTTCTCAGTGTTACCACTCCCGCCAAGGAGGCCATTTCCACTTCCCTTGTATGTATTCAGTGCCCCATTGTGATACAAGGGAAGGCCTTCGAGGTTGACCTAGTTTGTTTGCCGTTAAGGGGTATAGATATCATTCTTGGCATGAATTGGTTATCTTCAAATCGAGTCATGCTTGACTGTTTTAATAAGAAGGTTGTTTTTCCACTTCTTCCTCCTCCTTCGAGGGAGAAACCATCAATCCTTTTGTCCAGCGTCACCAAAGTGTCTGAATGCCTTAGTGATGGGAGTAAATGTTTTGTTTTATTACTTTCCTCAACTCTAGAGTCTAAGGTAGACATAAGCAGTATAGCTACGGTTAGGGAGTTTCAAGATGTCTTCCCTAGTGAGGTAACTACCTTACCTCCAGATCGAGAGATAGAGTTTGCCATAGACCTAGTACCAGGTACAGGACCCATTTCCAAAGCACCATACAGGATGTCCCCACTAGAACTTAGTGAACTTAAGGCTCAGTTAGAAGATCTTATGTCCAAAGGGTTCATTAGGCCTAGTGTGTCACCCTGGGGGGCTCCAGTACTTTTAGTGAAAAAGAAGAATGGGAGTATAAGGCTGTGTGTAGACTATAGGCAGTTGAACAAGGTTACCACTAAGAACAAATATCCTTTACCCAAAATAGATGACCTTTTAGATCAACTTAAGGGAGCCTCAGTTTTTTCTAAGATAGATTTAAGGTCCGGTTACCATCAGATCAGGATTAAGGGGGAGGATATACCCAAGACAGCCTTCAGGACTAGGTATGGGCATTATGAGTATTTGGTGATGCCATTTGGAGTAACCAATGCTCCTGCTGTATTCATGGACTACATGAATCGGATTTTTAGGCCCTATTTGGATCAGTTTGTCGTTGTGTTTATTGATGATATTTTGATCTACTCCCATAGTTTAGAAGAGCATGAGCGACACCTTAGGATTGTGTTAGAAGTTCTGAGAGAAAAGAAGTTATTTGCTAACCCGGAGAAGTGTGAGTTTTGGAGTGATAGAGTTCAATTTCTAGGGCATGTAATTACTAGTGATGGTGTATCCGTTGACCCTAGCAAGGTAGTAGTTGTCCTTGAATGGGAAAGGCCTAATACAGTCACGGAGATTAGGAGTTTCCTAGGATTGGCCGGCTACTATCGGAGATTCATTAAGGGATTCTCCCAGCTAGCCTTGCCTCTCACAAGATTGACTCGAAAGGGTCAAGCCTTTGTGTGGGACAAGGACTGTGAGCGGAGCTTCGTGGAGCTCAAGGAAAGGTTAACCACCGCTCTGGTACTGGCGTTACCGGATTTGTCTAAGGCCTTTGAGGTATATTATGATGCTTCGGGGAAGGGTTTGGGTTGTGTTCTGATGCAGGATAGGAGAGTAGTGGCTTATGTATCTAGGCAGTTGAAGCCTCATGAGGAGAATTATCCTACTCATGACCTGGGGTTAGCAGCAGTGGTCTTTGCCCTCAAGATTTGGAGGCATTACCTGTTTGGAGTGAGATTTAAGGTCTTTAGTGATCACAAGAGTTTGAAATATCTCTTTGATCAGAAAGAACTCAATATGAGGCAGAGGAGGTGGATGGAATTTCTCAAAGACTATGATTTCGAATTGAAATACCATCCTGGCAAGGCCAATGTGGTGGCTGATGCCCTTAGTAGAAAGTCCCTTCATGTGTCTTTTATGATGATACATGAAATGAGTTTGTTAGAGGAGTTCAGGAACCTAAGTTTAGGTGTTACAGTTGGAGAGCATAGTGTCAGACTTCATAGAATTGAGATCACCAGTGAGCTAAGAGCTCTAATCAGGGAGGCTCAGAGTTTGGACTCAAGCCTCCAAGAGAGAAAGCAGCAGTTAGGGTTTTCAGAGTCAGAAGATGGGGTAATTCTCTTCCAAGGGAGAGTCTGTGTCCCTAAGGGGGGTAGCCTCAGGCAGCAGGTTTTAGAGGAAGCTCATAGAGGTAGGTTTTCTGTACATCCTGGCTCTACCAAGATGTATCAGGATTTGAAGAGGATGTTTTGGTGGGATGGTATGAAGAGAGACATAGCAAATTATGTTTCTAAGTGTTTAGTGTGTCAACAGGTCAAAATAGAAAATCAGAAACCATCAGGAACCCTTTTACCATTAGAAGTCCCTGAGTGGAAGTGGGAGAGTATAGCTATGAACTTTGTGGTAGGATTGCCTCGAGTCCAAGCTGGTTTTGATGCCATCTGGGTGATTATGGATCAACTGACCAAGTCAGCCCACTTCCTACCAATTAGGAGTACCTATACCCTTAGCAAGTTAGCAAATTTGTACGTTAGGGAGATTGTCAGACTCCATGGCATCCCCTCTAACATCATATCAGATAGGGACCCTAGGTTCACTTCTAGGTTCTGGAATGCACTTCACCAGGCTTTCGGGACCAAACTTCGATTTAGCACTGCTTACCACCCTCAGACTGACGGTCAGTCTGAAAGAACCATTCAGACCTTAGAAGATATGCTCAGGGCTTGTGTTTTAGAGGAGTCATGTAGTTGGGATAGTTTTCTGCCTCTCATTGAGTTTGCCTACAATAACAATTTTCATAGCAATATAGGCATGGCACTGTATGGTAGGAAATGTAGATCTCCTCTGTGTTGGTGTGAGGTAGGTGAGAGAACCTTATTAGGCCCAGAATTAGTGCAGGAAACCTCAGATAAGATCAGGGTCATTAGGGACCATGTATTTTTGAAAGTAACTCCTGTCACAGGCATAGGACGATCCATTAAGACCAAAAAACTCAATCCTAGATTTGTTGGTCCATTTCAGATCCTGCAGAGTGTTGGCCCTCTGGCTTACAGGATAGCTTTACCACCTCAGTTGTCCAAGATACATGATGTTTTCCATGTATCTCAGTTAAGAAAATATGTTCATGATCCATCACATGTCCTTGGCCCTGAATCAATACAATTAAGAGAAGATCTCACCATTCCTTCTAGACCTGCACAGATTATCGACAGGAGCGTCAAAATCTTAAGGAGCAAGACAATTCCTTTGGTGAAGGTGTATTGGGAAGGTCAATCTCCAGAAGAGGCAACATGGGAGAAAGAAGATGTCATTCGGGAACAATTTCCGGAACTTTTTAGTTGAGGTAGTCTTTAATTTCTGTTTTCTTAAACAATTTTGGGGTCAAAATTGCTTGAAGGGGGGTAGAATGTAACATCCCGCAAATTAGAGGTTCTAATAATTCATTAGGTTGAAAACAGAGAATTATGTGTTAGTAATTAAGGAAAGGAAAGTTGAGGGATTAGGGGTTAAAACTTAGTTATAAAACCAAGTTTCAATATTTCGCTTAAGTGAATATAGGGAGTTTGGGTTGCTGGTAATCGATTACAGTGGTTCTGTAATCGATTACCAGAGAGCTGAGTTTTTGGTAATCGATTACCAGGGGATTGTAATCGATTACCAGAGAGCTGGGTTTTTGGTAATCGATTATGTAATCGATTACCAGAGAGCTGAGTTTTTGGTAATCGATTACCAGGTGTTGTAATCGATTACCAGATTTCCAGAAGGGTCTTCTAGTATCATTTTCGCTGCTGGTAATCGATTACAGTGGGTCTGTAATCGATTACCGTCACTTATATATATAAAATCTGGTGCTTAAAAATCAGATGCATGTGTTCTTTTCTTCTTCTTCTTCGACCTAGAGAGAGAGAATCCTAGAGAGAGAAAGCTTGGATTGAGGTTTGAGAAGGGAATTGAAGCTAAGAATCACCAAGTGGACCATTTCTACTCATCATTCTTCTCTTGAGTTTCAAAATTTGGTGAGTATAGCTCACACACATGTTCACTTATTGTTGAATTTCCCTAATGTATGAACCCTACTCTCTAATTCCCTTTCTGTATGGTTATTTTAGTTGGATTAGTGATGTTTGCATGAGATTGAGTAATTGTTGTTAGGTTTTGCATTGAAAACCTTAGGATAGCGAGATTTACGAAACTTGCTAAACTTACGAAACTTGCGAAACTTACGAAACTGTCGAAATGCTTAAATTCTCAGTTATTAGTCATTGATTTACGGATGGATTAGTGATGTTTGCATGAAATTGAGATATTTTTATTAGGTTTGGTGTTGAAAACCTTAGGATAGAGAAAGTTACGAAACTTGCGAAACTTACGAAACTATCGATATGCTTAAATTCTCAGTTATTAGTCATTGATTTATGTATGTCGGTTTCGACCGTGAGTTAAATAAGCCGGCCTTGTGCTGTGAGTTAAGAAAATTGAATAAGTTTGTGAAAACTTGACTTCGGTCCAGTAATGGGTGGGATTCGTCCCCGGAAAGACGTTTCCCGTAGTCTGAGTTCAGTTCTAACTCTAGTTTAAGTGTTAATATCATGCCTGCTGGGCACAACAGTGAGTTGCATCATTAGTGCATTTATTTGATTCCGTTATGATTATGATTATAATTGCATATTGGTTAGTGATTGATTCTCCCTTACACTACATATGCATAGTTATGCTTCACTGAGACATTGGTCTCACCACGCGTTTTGTGGACATAATCTAGGTGTGCAGGTACCTCCTGGCAGAAATCAGTGAGATTAGAGCAGGGGTCTTCCATGTTTTGATGTTTATTATCTTTTTGGATTGTATAGAATACTTATGTATAATCTTGTTTTATGTTAGGGATGTTTAGTTTGTAGCCTTCGGGCCAGTTGTATATATTTTTACAGATTGCATTTATGTATATAAAGTTTGAGTTACTCACAAATTGTATAATTTATCGTTGGTTACTTATCGAATTGTGATGTTTGATATCCGGAATTGCGCGTTTTGGTTTCAAAATTTTAGGATTTAGTTTCCAACGGACTAAGTCTCGAATTTAGAAATTAGGGCTTTACAAGTGGTAGCTGTCAGTTTCTTGGAGAAGCATTTATATCTTGGTCTTGTAAAAAGCAACCTACAATTGCATTATCTACTGCAGAAGCAGAATATATATCTGCTGCAAGCTGCTTTTCTCAAATGTTGTGGATAAAACACCAAATGGAGGACTATTGTTTAAGGTACTCAAAAATCCCTATCTTCTGTGACAACACAAGTGCTATAAATCTGTCAAAAAATCCAATACAGCACTCAAGGTCAAAACATATTGATATAAAGCATCACTTTATTAGGGACCATGTCCAGAAAAATGAGATTGAATTGAAATTCATAGAAATTGAATATCAAGTTGCTGATATATTCACTAAATCACTTGTAGAAGATAGATTCAAATTTCTGAGGAATAAGTTGAATATGTGCAAAATAATTTAAAAATTTGAATTACTTAATCACAACTTCTGTAATTTGATCTTGCAATTCTGCATTTTAGATAATATTAGTGTCTCTTCTGCATGACTAGCACACAATGCATCTTCTGTCATTGCACCTTCTAAAAATATATCTTCTGGTGTGGTCAACAGAAGAAGTTTGGTCCTAAAAATTCCAAAAATCTGAACTAGTTTCACTCTGAATCATTTGCTGCTCTTTCTCCTCTTTTTTCAAAAATTAAGGAGATGTCATTATCACCTTTCCTTCTCTGTCAGCATAACTTCACGCAAGGTCAACTATGACCTTTGTGCAAAAGAGGATAGCCTTGCCTTCTAAATGAATGGAAGCAAAAAGGTTCCTTTTGTCTCCTCAAATAACAAGAGAAAAACGTTACACCACTAAGGAAATTTATTTTTCTAACCGTTTTAAACAACTAATTTCCCTCAAAAGTTGCGCTCTCTCTCTCTCTCTTCCTTAGCTTCTCTTAAATGACTAGTTATTTGCTCTATTGATAAACAATAGCAAGTGAAGAAATTGTTCCTTCATTGCCAATCTATTCCAGCGTGTATTCTCTCATCTAAAACCAAAAACCTCTCCTCATCATACACTTCAAAGATGAGAACGAAATCCATAGCCAACAAGAAAAGCACTTCCTCTCCAATGGGCTCAGATTTCTCTTACAACAGTCACGAGCAAGAAGATGAAGGAAGAAACCAGATTATTCCCTACCCTGAAGTGCTAGAAGTAGAACCCCTTAGAACAGAGAAGCCCTTGGTAAGAGAAGAAATCCACTCTCCTCCAAAAACTCAAACCCCATCAGCTCCAACTTCAGTTGCACCTTCCACTTCCAAAGTTCAAAACCCTTTATTCCTTCCAATCGTTCAAAGAACAAGATCTGGGAGATTGAGAACACTATTTCCTTTCAGTAACAAACCTGAAAATCCCATAGGAATAAACTCAACTACTTCCTCTTCTATTAAAACAACTGATAGCTCTAGTAGCAAGGGGGCTGAAGTGTCCAGCAGAAAAGACTCTGACTCTAGAAGAACCAAGGATGAAGAAAGTTCTGAAGAAGATCCTTTAGAAGAGTCAGAAGATCCCAACATAGACTTATTCAATGATGAAGAGTTGCTGAAAATATTTTATGATAAGTGGGAATGGAAAAACATCATACCTGGAAGAGTGTTTTTGCTGAAAGACATAAGAAAAGCTAGTTGGGATGCTGGACATTTCATCCAGAAACAAGGATGGGGAGATTTCTTGCTAATTAAGGAACCGGTTTATCCAAGGGTAATAAAATCCTTCTTTGCCTCTACCAGCAGATACAGGAGTGATGGAGACTCCTTGGTAGTTGAAATCAAGGGTTCAACTATTATCCTTACCCCGGAGATTCTAGAAGAAATATTGGGAATTCTTGCTTGTGAAAACAAGCTGTATGAGGAAAGCTGGTATGCTTCTGCAAGCATTACCAAGGAGGAAGTCACCAAAAAGATTCTCAGCCAACCAAATTCTCCCCTTCTGTCAAGAAAATTAATTCCCATTTGCAGACTATTTCATAAGATTTGTTGTTATTCTATTCTTCCAAGAGGTGGAACATTGGAGAGAGTAACAGACCAAGACCTCTTGGTTCTATATCACCTTCTAATAGGAAAACCTCTTTCCCTATCCTATCTCATTCTCAGAAGTATGATTTCCTCTGCAAATCCCCAGAGAGTCTATGCTAGCCTCCCCTATGGAATGCTTCTAACCAAGATATCCAGATATCATAATGTGTCTCTTGATGGAGAAGATAGTACAGACAACTGTACATACTTCGACAGAAGCAACATCAGAAAAATTAAGATTGAGCATCCAATCCCCTCACAAATATTCTCCAGCAGCAGTCAGGAAGATGAACCTTCAGAAGAAGCTAAAGCACCCAGAACAAAGAAGAAACAAGAGATTTTGAAAACCTTCTCCAGAAAAAGGAAGGAGGTAGTTGCAGCTTCTGGAGAAGTTGAATCTGCCAAAACACAGAAAACTTCTTCTTCTGGGGCAGAAAAGGAAGAATCAAAATGTCCTACTCCCCCAAGTCCTTTAAATATGAAGAAAGTGACAAGGAATCCCCTGGAGAAAAAGCTGATTCAAAACTTCAAGCTCAATCTGAAGAAGTGAAGGATGATGTTGGAGAAGATTCTGTCAGGGCTGGTGAAGAAGAAAAGGATACTTCAATGATGGAAGCTAAAGAAACTTCTGCAGAAGATGCTGGATTTGATTCTGCAGAAGGTATGGCTGCAAATATTTTAACAATGCTTGCCTCTAGTCTTTTAGAAATTCCTTCTCATAGTATTACCTTAACCCAAAACCCATTTTCTTCAGGTCATGAACCAATGGATATTGATCCTTTAGTTGAAAATCATTCTTCCCCTGTCAAAACAGTAGAGCTTCATATTTCAGAAGAAGAGGAAGATCCAAAAAAGGAGGCACAGTCATTCCCCTCTATGGGAACTTTTGGTACTGAAATGGTTAACCAGTTTCTTGCCTCTCCAATCGTGGATTCATCTCTACCTCCTTCTGCACCCATTAGAGAAAGTATTCCCAATATCTCTGCCACACTTTCATCAATGGAGACTTTTCTCCAGCTGTTGAGTTCTGAAAAAGCCAACATTCTTTCTGCTCAAACATCTGAGAAGGTTTAAGAAGCTGCCACAGAGCCTGCTAGCACAACTGAGCCATCCTCCTCTCAATCTGTTGAAAGACAAGTGAGAAAGATTAAAGCTGACATCAAAAAACTTTTCTCCAATGTCAATGTGCTGCAGAACTCTGTTAATGAGATGATTGAAAGATTTACACAACATCAATTTTGGTTTAACACCTTTGTTCTACCAATCATTGCTCCTCAGGCACCCCAGATGCCTTTCAGCCAGTACCAACCTCCTCAGAACATACTCCAGCCCACTACCTCATCATCTTCTGACTATTCCTCACCTTTAAAATGATAACTAATGATGATTCCGCTTCTCCTACAAGAACTACTTGATTTTTTTTGTTTTGATGGATGACAAAGGGGGAGAAGTAGTTAGTTGTAGTATGTAGTATGGAAAGAACATTACATTGTTATTAATAGGTTGTTGGGTTGTTATTATGACATTTTGGTTGTACTTAATGCAAATCAACTATTTTTGTTGTGAGTTAATATCCTTTGCTGATAAATGAATTGATGGATGTTTCTGAATTAATGATATACTGAATGTTGTTCTATCACATCTTCTGCTAATTGATCTTTAAGATGTTTGAATTATTCAATCCCCTTAACCTGCACAAGTTCAGGGGGAGCACTCATTCTCAGGATTATAACAATGTAAATATTGATTGGTTGTCATCATCAAAAAGGGAGAGATTGTAAGGATAAAAAATCCCTAAAAAGGTTTTAATTATGACAACTAATCAAAACTTACATGTTATAATTCTGCACTTTAAGCACTAATGCTTTTGCCTATGTGATTAGCAAAAAGGTCACAGATTACACTTTATAGAAGATACATCTCAGTTCCAGAAGATGCAATCAAAGCTATTCAAAGGCTTGTCTTTATTAATTTAACAGTAATTTACATAAAAAGAAAGCAAGAAAGCAGTCGAAAATAATCTTAGAAAAGAAGAATTCTGCAAGTAAGATAAGTGCAGAATAATATTGAAGGTCTGCAGAAGGAGAAGAAATACTCAAGACTGACCATTGACTGTGCAGAAGAAGAAAAATTGTAACTAACTAAGGAGAAGTGTTCAAAATATTTATTAGAAGGGAGATTCATTTTTAAAAGATCAAAGAATATATCTCAAACAAACACAAAAGACATCTACAGAAGAAACAAGCACTGATATACTGTGAAAAGTACTGCAGAAGAAGCAGAAAGTGATTTACAAGTGTTTATTCATATTCTGAAGTTACAGCCAGGTTAATCACAGTCAAAATAATCTGTATGAAGTTTCTGAAGTAACTCAGGTTGATTACAGAAGAAAAATCTGTAGAAAGAGCTAAGCTGAATTTCTGCAGAAGATAAGACCAGTCAAACTGACAGCTGTATTAAGCTGTGACACTGCTGCAAAGAGAAAGTGACTTGTCTTAGAGCACAGCTGGGTACTCATACAGATGTCCAACGGCTAGTACCACTCAATTTCTATAAATAGGGACATTTCTCTCAATGTGCAACACACCTCTCACCAGAAGAAGCATCAAAAGGCTTGAATCTATTCAGCTATCTTCTGGAACATTTTATCTCTCCTCAAATCAGTCTGTTTCTGTTCCTGCAAGTCATTGAGGGGGAGTTGGCTCATTCCAAAGTTTCTGCTATGCTGATATTGTAACATTTTGAGCCTTGTATTTATTCTTTCTTCTTATTTACAGTGTAATAGTCTCAGATAGGGTCTGCAGGTGCTTATCCCTGTTGTGACTTGAAAAAGGAAGGAATTTTAGAGAGGTTTGGTGACCTCAGGTTCTGTACAGAAACTGCAGAAGGTACTTGCAGGTTTCTGATAAACCAGATCTTCTGCAGAAGGTTCTGCAGTAAGTTTCTAGTTTATTTTAAGAGTGACATAGGTTAAAGTGAGCCTGAAGAGGCTGGAGAAAAAATACTAGTGGTAAGGTTACCCAAGGAAATTGTAATTTTTGTGATAGTGAAAATCCTGCAGGTGTAGGGACTGGACGTAGCCTCAGGTTGGAAGAGGTGAACCAGTATAAAAATCTTGTGTGCCTTCTTCTCTATCCCTTAAACTTTATCTGCAACTGATAAGTGAAAATTAGTTGATAAATTAGAGCACTTTTTATTTCACTTATCAAGGATAAAATGATAATTTTGCCCCAATTTAATCCCTTTTTATTAAATATTAGACAAATTGTATTTATTAATCTAAGATTTGAATTTGATGCTATTTTGATAGAAATATTGCTGATTTTTGCAGGATATTGCAAAGATTTGATTTGAAGGATAGATAGCATTAAATGAGGGAGATGACTGCAAGATTTGAGATTGATTGAAGATATTTAATGAAGATTTAAAGAAGATTTGAAGCCATTAATGAGGAGATCACTACCAATCAATCAAGGATTCTGCAGACAAGTTTCCCAAATAAATCAAAGATTGCTCAATAAATGCAAGGATTTTATAAAAAAAAGGGAAACAAGGAAAGACAAATCTGCCAAAACCAGTCTCGGGGAGAGATCAAGATTAAAAAGAGAAAGTTGGAGCTGCAGGACGCTACCTGCGCTATAGCGCAGGGTGAAGCGCAGACTCTCTGGAAGTTGCGCCCCATCCTGCGCTGTAGCGCAACCTGGAGCGCAGGTCACGCTGATTTGATCCTTGTTGCCGTTTTTAGATAGATTTCTCCCCAAATTGCTGTGTCTTTCCTTAATCTATAAATAGGAACCTCTTGTATCAATTCTGGTGTGCACGATCATTGTAATCCAGTCTATATTTCAGTGATAATGTACCAGAGCTAAGTTTAGAGTAGGAGAAAAGGAGCGCTTCACAAGGATTGAAGATGGTGACAGCATCTTCGGTGATTTGTATGGCTACCTTATGTAGTTAACTCTCCATTAGGATTGGATGTAATTAATTCTATCCCCAAGTGTATGTAAATTCTATATTATTATCTCTGTGCTCGCTGTCTATAATATTGGTAATCTTATTTTGTACTTAATTCCTAATTCCCACGCTTGCGTCTGGAGTTATAGGCTAGTCTTGACTTAGTTTTGATTAGGATTGAGAGTGGGGGAGCGGATTCTGAAGAAACTCACTCTCTGATTGGATAAGAGGACTCGGTAGCCAGGGTTCCTTTACGGGGGCGTTGCTTATGATTGATGGGTAGTGTGAGTACTCTAATGAAGGGCGTTCCAATATGTTAGGCATGGTTTTTGAATTACCGATAGCAAAGGATTAGTTGATTGTGAATCCCGGAAGCGAGAGGTGGGTATATCTAATGAGCGATGGGTAGTGACAGTACTCTAGTGAAGGTATACTTTATTTGGTAGGCCCCGTATTTCAATTAGTTCTTTACAAACTGAACAAAAGAGAGCAAAATAAACCGAGGGTAAGTCTGTCGCTTGGGAGAGCCCACATGGATTACCTTTGAGTGTGTGAGGCTGCTGGTAACTCGAGGTCTTAGCAATAAAGTTTGTCTACAGTATTATAGAGTAAACCTAAAACAATAGATAGTTTTTACATGCACAAAGGATGCGATGAGATGAAGTTCAATCCTAATCCAAGTAAAGTGTCTCTAACTCTTCCTTTCTAATTCTATTGATATTAATCTATTATTTACAATTCCGCAATAATATACTCTAAACCGTTGTTTCTCCTTGATAAATAGATCACAGTCTACATAAATTGACCGTTCCCTATGGATACGATACTCTTCTTACTATTATACTGCTGGATTTGTGGTTCGCTTGCCAGAAACCCATCAGCAACCAACCATAAACTGCATAACTATTAAATTATTAAAAACATTGTTTTTGAACTATCAATCTTGACTAACACTCTTTTTGTGAAAAGATCATCTTCAATACTTAGCCAAGAAGATTCTTGAGCGACAAAAGTATTGTAGCAAATTGTAGGAAATTTTAAAATCACAATTCAACCCCCCCTTCTTGTGATCAAATCTCAACTTCAGTCACCATTGCATAAACATGATATAAGAGGAATTATAAGCATTGGCCTTGATAACCCATTTATTTAGACCGCATTCTTTATTACTCACTTAAACTATTTGAATATTTTTCCTCAATATTTTTACAAGTTGTTTGGCAAAATAAAAAAATGAGTTAAATATGTTTTTGGTCTCCGAAAATATAGTAAAATTTGATTTTGGTCCCTTTTTTATTTTTTTCTTTGGTTTTGGTCTTCCAAGTTTTATAATCATATTTTTTAATTCTTGCCGTTAGTTATTTTCTGCTAAATAATGATGTAGCAATATTTCTTACATATCTTTATATAAATGTTTCTTCATTTTTCTTGCAGATTTCCTTCGAATAGGGGGAGAGGAAGTTAGGAGAGGGAGAGGGGGTGCGGTGTGGGGAAGTGAAAGAGAAGAGAGGTGGTGTGAGAGAAAGGAAAAGTTAAGATCATTTAAATCATAAATAAGAAGAAAAAAAATTAAAGATAATGTATTTAATAAAAAATGGTGTGAAAATAACTCTTTTTTTATCCCGACAGTATACCTCACCACTTACCATTCACCAATAAGATTCAAATATGGCCCAAACAAATTAAAGCTTGAACAATTGGATCATGACAATCAAATAGGCGAAGCCCAAATTTAGTCTTTAGGCCTTCGACTCTCCTAGTAAGAATACTAAAATTACCACCCATACTAATTTCGCTATATTATTTTAGTGTTTTTAAATGATTTAGGCTTAAAATATTTCAGTTTCTTTCTTTTTTGTTTTTTTACCAAAAAATAATGTAAAAAAATGAAACTGAATATTCAAGCTTAAATAATTTAAAAACACTAAAATAATAGAGCGAAATTAAATATTGTTTTAAGTTATATTGATTAATTTTGTGAAATTGTTTGTTTTTAATTAAAATTAAAAAAAAATGAAACACTTTGTTCTGTACTCCGCCTCTTTCCTGTTTTTGGTTGATGCTTACCAAAAATATGTTCAACATTGGCTAACTACAATGGTTTAAGTCCCAAAATATATATATATATATATATATATATATATATATATATATAGTGTGTGTGTGTGTTTAGATTCCTATTTGAAATTATTAAATCATGATTTTGATTCCAAACCATGGTTTTGAGATTTCAAATTAGAAAATTGTTGGTATAAAAATAAAATCGCTTTGATCAAGAAGAGAATAATTGAACAATTAATTAAACCAACTCATTTTATTAATGATAACATAGTTACAAAAGGAAAACAAATAAACACATAAAATGGTCTCTTAGTCTTATTCTCTTCAAATGTCTACATCACCTGTTTTGTAACGTCTTAATTCCGGAAATCTAGGAATAATGCCCGTTGGAACCACCTTCCTAAATTTCTGAAATTATTTTCGCAGACATACAACACATATGAAGCTTAAGTAACCAACGTTTACTTAAGAAGAATTTACTAAATCATGCTATACAGTGTTTGCCATGAACTGGCTACGTTTCAATAGAAACAGCCAATACAATTACTATCATCATTCCTATACACCATAATCTAGCTATCCTAATACACATAACTTCTCAAAGGTATCGTCCATCCTTAAACAACAAGTCTTTCCTTCCAGGTCTCTAGTTGATCATCCTGCATATCTAAAATGTGCCACGAAATGTGTGGTGAGATTTACGTCCCAGTGAGTATGGTCGTGCAAAAGTATAGGTGTACAGACCTAACATATATGCACAGCGGGAATTCATAGGCTCAGCTCATAGCAATTCATACATCAAACTTCACATTCAATTCATAAAAATTCTTTCATTAGTCTTCACTTTCAACCTTTTAGTGTATTACCCAACACCAGTGAGGTCTTAGCACTTGAACCTCTGACCTATACTGAGCTCAATACTGTTCAAGGAACGTCTCCCTTGAGGCCAATTTAACCTTCTGTCTTAATTAACATTTACATTCACATTCTCATTTACATTTAACATTCTTAATCCTTTGGGGTACAAGACTCCCTTTTTCCTCTTTGAGCCGAAGTCCCCTTTTGTTTTCATTAAACATTCACACATTTTCATAAGTTAAATTCATAATATAGGATTGTCCAGAATGAAGCATATCACATAATCTATACCACATAGGGGTAAAGGATAGCGGGGTTCACAATATTCATCCTTTCCCTCAAACCCTACATGTTCATTCAATCATCTAGAAGAGAAATATCTCAAACTCTAAGCATTTCTAATCCCCATTACCAATATAAGTATTTCCCCAAAAAATCCCCAATCTTCTAACCTAGGGTTTGTGCCTTAGAGGCAAAACATCAATCAATCCAAACATTCAACCAATCCAAACATATACATACCATTTCCAAGCATAACAATCAATAGAGAAAAGGAATAGAGGAAGGGGATCATGTAAAAGGAAACACATACACAAGCATTGAGTGAGGGGAGAACCACACTCACCTCTAATGGAGGAAATAGAGAAGAATGGAGGGATGAGAATGGAGATCCAAGCTTCAAGAGGTGGTGGAGAAGCCTCCAATCTAGCTCTCCTTCTTATCGTAGATCCTTCTCTCTCTAAACCCTTCTCCCTCTCTCTCTTTAGAAGGGAAGGAAAAAATGTAGAAGAAGGCCGGCTGCGCATTTTAAAAAACCAGGATGCGTTTGCGCGCTCAAGCGCGCAAACTCTCTGAGTTGTGCGCTTGAGCGGCCAAATTTTTTGTTTGGAGGTGCAAATGAGGTCGGAATACTAGGAAGCCCCGGATCTTAGATTTCTAAAGCAAGTAAAATCACCTCAATTGGACACCTAAAACTCTAGATATCATCAAATTAGTGCACCAAGGTCATTAGGCTTAAAACCCAAAATTAAGCAACAACCTTGGTTGAAGCCCACTGGGGTACCTACCATGTTAAAATTCATATAAACCATCAATTCACCCCAATTTTCTTAATCCAAGCCTACCGCTCTTCTTTCTTTCACCTATATAGTTTCTATTTTCAAATATTAACTTAGTTTTTCTTAAGTCTCTTCAAAATAGGCATATCGGAGTTTAACTCTTGATTCCTCTCTTAAATTTCCTCTAACACTCTAAACTCTAAATAAATCCATGATCTTCTCTCTTATTCTACCCCCGAACTCCTAAATTCTCCTTCGACGTCTATCTTCCTTCTCTTATTCTTTTACGATTATAATTCTCCCTATCTTAAGGTGTTGTTTCTTCCAAGTTAGTTCTATAGTTGTATTTGGCTTAACACATTGTTTTCCTTCTATGTTCTCTTAAAACTCTTAGTTCTTAATACATTCTCTACCTCTTATCCAAATCACACTCAAGCCCTCAAGTCCTCTTACTACTTCTAACCTCCCCTTCCTTGGCCGGATTCACAGTTTAAGGCTTCCCCTACATTTCTAGGCCTTAATTTTTGGGATGTTACATGCTTAGCCTGGATGATAATCATAATTGCCCTCCCAGGCTGGAGGCAAAGTGAAGGCCAGGTGCTTGGGGCAGAAATGAAGAAGAGTCACTCGAAGGCTTGTGACCCTTCACTTTGGCTGATCTGTTCGACCTAAGAGTCAAGAAAAGATAATGTGGCTTTTGGCATTGGACACCTTGTCGACCTAATCAACAGCAAAGCCATCTAGGATCAGGTCGAACAGAGCAGCCTACATCAGAAACCCCTCCATGAGAAAGATGAATGGTGAACAGAGAATGAGACCAGTTGCTATTTATAAGGAGGAAGAAAGCCCTTGGGACGAAATGACCACTAGGACGATCCAATAACTGACAAGGCCACATTTATTGTAGTAAAGTGGACGGTGGTCAAAGGAATTCTTTGAACGGCAGGGAGAACTGTGAGATGTCACAAGAGATCACAGTGGAGAGCCATGACTTCGAGTTCAAAGCCAAAGGACAAGACAACCTTCGAGGAGCCACCCCTAACTCGAAGAGGGATAAAGTTGCGCCTCTAGGTGAGATCCAACTTATGAATCGAAGCCAAGCCGCGCTAGATCGTGGTCCACTCCAGGAGGGCAGTTACGGAGTGATGTTATTCTAACCTTAAAGAATGCGGAAACGTGGAAGTTTATAAAAGTGAGTTGGCGTGAAGGTTGGGGCAGTTATTTGCAGTTCCTAGAAGTTATAGAGGAAGCCTATAAATAGGATGAAGAAAAAAATTACAAGGGTCCGCAAACTGAAGACTCAAGCATTATGAGGCCAGAGCATCCATTCTGAGATCAAGGCACCCAGTTGCAACGAGCAAGTAGGGACTGCATACCACCATTTTCAATTTCTTGTATCTTTATGCTTTTTGCAATTTATTTCCATTGTTAATGTACTCTGGTTTACTTGTTCTAATCTAAAAACAAACTTGTTCATCTTCTCTTGCACCATTTTCATTTTATCTTCTTCCAAACTCTTTAATAACAACATTAAAAAAGAGCCCGATTAGAGGATCTGTATCTCGTCCCAGATTGTTCTTGAGATACATTTGTTTAGACTAATTTCTAGGATAAACAAATTGGCACACCCCGTGGGACATTTCTATAGTGTTACATGAATTTAAGGAGTGGTAGAAAGACAATGGTGAATAGCAAACATAAAAATGGTCTGGAACTTCTTCAGGAAATTCCTCAGCCAATGAACAATCTCATGACAGCCATAATGGCAGTCAAAATTCCCCAAGTGGAATTAGGAGAAATAGAGAGGATATTATGGTATGGACACTTGCTCAGGCAGAGGACCCAATGGTCGGTCGGATTAGACCATACATACCACATAGGAATGATGGTCCGCCACCTGGATTTAATGCTCAAAATATGATGATGACATTAGGAATGCCCCAGGTAGTGTATACCAACCCCCAACAATTCCATTTCCTATAAGAACCATAAGAAATGCATCAGACATGTTAGAGAACTCGAATAGCTTCAACAGGGAAATAGGAACTTCATCCCCTGTAGGAAACCTGTGGTCGAATGAGATAGGGTCGAACGCCCTCACAAATGTGGCCTTACAATCCATGAGACAACAGATGGATGAGAGTAACCATGATATGGTTATGATGCTAACTCATCAAATGGCCACTATTATCACTCCTCTGTTAGAAACTGCCAATCAAAATTACCAAATGTTAGCAAGACAGATGGGAAGAATTGCTGACGTATTTGGAACCGGTCAAGAGACTCCTCGTCTCAAAGGACCAGAAATGCCTAGGAGGGAAATTATACCTGAACCTATTTTAAATAGGATAGGGGAGCAATGGTCTATAATAGTGGCTCAAAACCAAGACCCAGATCAAGTGGTTGAAAGAGTAAGGCAAATTAACTTAGGGGGCAACAAAATATAGTTAATATGGTAGAGCAAGTACTAAATAGGCATGGTATCAATGTAGGATATTCAAATCAACCTTACTTTGTTTCTGTGTTTCCCCAAGATGTTTTACAAGCAGAGTTTCCTAGAGGATTTAAGGTGCCTAAGTTTTCTAAATTTGCAGGGGAAACAGGTGAGTCAATAGTAGAACATGTGGCTAGGTATCAAATAGAATGTGGGACTTAGCCAATAATGAACTATTAAGAATGAAATATTTCCCAAGTTCTTTAACTAAGAATGCCTTTACATGGTTCACAACTCTACCCCCTAACTCCATTGATGGGTCCAACTCGAAAGAACGTTTTGTGAGCAGTTCTTTAGGGGAGAGAGTAAGGTTAGCCTGATGGAGTTAATGAACATTAGGAAGCTGTCAGGTGAAACTATAAGTGATTACCTCAACAAGATTAGACAAAGTAAAGCTACATGCTTCACCTTTGTCCCAGAAGATGAATTAGTGCAAATGGCCGCATGAGGTTTAGAATTCCATATTCGAAAGAAATTAATTAGCTTACCAATTCGAGATATGGCCCAACTAGATGATAGAGTTAGGAAGATCGAACAGATAAAGGCTGAGAAAGCTAAGTATAAGAAATTTGATCCAATTGGTAAAAGGGATAAGGTGGCGTATGTTGATGTTGTAGAAGCCAATAGTGACTCAGATGTTGATGAAGAAGAAAATGAAGTCAATGTGGCTAAACTAAAACCTGACCCACCTTATACATGCTCTTTTCTTAAACCTATGAAAGAGGAAATTAGCACTTCGAGCAAAGAAAAATATAAGAAACCATCATATGGTTTCGACATTACTAAAGCTGACTAAATCTTTGATATTTTGTTGAAAGACAAACAAATTATCCTAAGTAATGATCACAAAATCCCTACTCCTGAACAAAGGAAAAGGAGAAAATATTGTAAATATCAACATGTTTATGGTCATTGGACTAATCATTGTGTTCATTTCAGGGACTTAATTCAAAAAGCAATCTCGGAAGGGAGGTTGAAGTTAGAAGAGAAAATGAAAGGGACCATGAAAATTGACTCAGATCCATTTGGTACCAATATAAGCTTTGTGGAGCCATTTGAGGTGAACATGGTGGGAACACAACCAATCGAAGACAGGGCCACGTACATGGCCATTGAAAACATTGAGAAAGAGGTGAATGTCATTTACCCATCTGCTGAAGAAAACCTCCTTGAGTTCCTAACAAGGAAACAAGGTGAAAACAGATGCGTGATGCTATACCCTCGATGCAGTGCAATGTTCAATGTTGATTCAGCTAAGACATTCAAAAAATCATTAATGAGAAAATAGTATGTCAAGAATATGCTTGACCAACAGAAGCAGGATGATGGCCAAAAAATGGTCAAGACTCAGAAAGGAGCAGGAAGAGGTATGGCTCTTCTTGAGAAAACTTTTGTTCCACCTGCGAGTATCCCTCCTAACTAGTGGGTAAGGCCTGTACCTACAAGGCCAAGGTTTCAAGCCACATGGCAAGCAGTGAGGCAAAAAGGAGAAGTGCCAACCACAACAAAGGGAAATGAGATAATGGTACACCCTTCGAGACAGATGAAGCCTCCTCAAGAAAGTTGGTACCATTTTAGGAAATACTCAAAGGCTAAGGATTCAATGACAGGGACCAAATTGCGAAGGGCCAAAAGAATGTACATGGTCAGGATGGAACAGATACAAGCAGAACAAGCCTCAGTGAACCCAAGGCCAAAAAGAAGGTTCGAGGCCTCTTCATCAAAACCACAAAAGGACTTGCGTGAGCAGATTAATGCTAAGGTAAGAGCCATGGAAGAGGATGATCTTATTTCAAAAGAGTTTGTGTCATGCTTCTTTAATTCATTACAAGATATCTGTGGGATAGTCTCAATCTTACCACCTGAATTTGCTCAACACGTGCTAAGACAAGAAGAAGAAGAAGAAGAAGATGATGATGAGGACTTTGAGGATGGAGAAATGCAAAGTCCTCTGATGTTGAACCAAACAGAGCCAAGACCAAGAACGAGATGGTCTACCTGGTTAAACCTTCCCCAGGAGAGATGGCTCAAATGAAGCCACTGTACATCAAAGCAGTGGTCGAAGGAAGCCCTATCAATAGGGTTATTATAGATGGGGGAGCAGCCATCAACCTGTTACCCAAATCTAACTTCGATAAGCTTGGAAAAATAGATAAGGACATGGTGCCTCACAACATAGTCATAATAGACTTTGCAGGAAAGTCTTCAAACTCTGAAGGGGTAGTGGCCATGGATTTGGTAGTTGGTGGTCAGGTTCGAACGGCCATATTTGTGGTAATCCAAACCAAGGCCAATTTCAACATGCTGCTAGGAAGGGAATGGATTCATGGGACTGGTTTTGTTCCATCAATAGTGCATTGGAAACTATTCATTTGGGACGATGCAGGAAACCCAATAGTTGTCGAAGCAGACCAAGCGGTATATACTGCTGAACAAGGCCTAGTTGAAGCAAACTTTGACAGAAATCTTGCACACATAAGTCCCTATGAGTTGGACTCGAAGTCTGCAATGCACTCAGCAAAGGTTCCTTACTCAGTAAGACTTGACCCTCTCAGGGGTTTCTGTTTGAAGAGATAGGTCGACCTCGAAACGACCCAAGAAATGCTCAATGCCTCATTGTAAGCATAGAGCAAATGATGAAAAGAATAACGGCTTATACGACCGAAAGAAGGATCGAAACGACCCTGTTGGCCGAAGAGGAGAATCAAGGAAAAGATAACAAGTCAAGTGGCCTGATGAAAACGACCAAAGGAGAGTCAAGTTTTGAAGGGTTGGATTTTATATATGATGATGAGCCCTTAGGTTTTGAAGGTGATGATGAAAAAATTTCTAAGTTTGAATCCTAAGATCATTTGGAAGAGGTCAATCTAGGAACTGTTGAAGATCGAAGGCCCGCATTTGTTAGTGCCAAAATGGAGACATGGGCCAAAGAAGAAATGGTCAAGTTACTCAGAGTTCAAAGATTGTTTTGCTTGGAGATATGAGGAAATGCCAGGTTTAGATAGATGTTTGGTTGAGCATAGGCTACCCATCCTATCTGGAAAGAGATCAGTGAAGCAATCTCCTCGAAGATTTGCTCCAGAAGTGGTTTCAAAAATAAAAGAAGAGATCGACAGACTTCTCAAGGCCAAGTTCATTAGAACGACTAGGTACATAAATTGGCTTTCTAATATTGTCATTGTAATCAAGAAAAATGGTTCATGAATCATGTGTATAGAATTTCGAGACCTAAATAATGCCACACCCAAAGATGAGTATCCAATGCCCATTGCTGATATGTTAATAGATTCGACAATAGGAAACGAAATGCTGAGCCTTTTAGATGGCTATTTGGGCTATAACCAAATTTTTATAGCTGAAAATGATGTTTCGAAAATGGTGTTTTGTTGTTCTAAAGCATTAGGAACGTTCGAATGGGTAGTGATGTCCTTTGGGCTAAAGAATGCAGGGGCTACTTACCAAAGAGCAATGAATCTAATTTTTCACGATTTTATTGGTGAGTTTATGCAGGTGTACATATACGATGCCATGGTCAAGTCAAAGGCCAAAGTGGAACACTTTGAACACTTGAGATGTTCACTCGAGAGAATGAGAGTGTATAGCTTGAAGATGAACCAAATGAAATGTGCCTTCGACGTATCTGCAGTAAACTTCTTGGTATTCTTAGTTTAAAAGAAAGGGATCGAGATTGATAAGAACAAAGCCCTAGCCATAATAGAGGCCTCACCTTCATCGAACAAGAAGCAACTGCAATGTCTCCTGAGAAAAATCAATTACCTAAGAAGATTCATTTCGAATCTATCTGGGAAGACAAAGTTATTTTCCCCTTTGTTGAAATTAAAGAAGGAGCAAGAGTTTGAATGGTGTGAAGAACATCAAATGGCCTTCGAAGAGATTAAAAAGTATTTGGCCAATCCGCCTGTGATGACACCCCCATTAAAGGAAAGCCTATCAGGTTGTATATCTCTGCATCATAAGAGACCTTGGGAAGCATGTTGGCCCAAGAAGATGAACATGGCTGCGAAAGAGTAGTTTATTACTTGAGTAGGAGTTTAAATGATGTAGAGGAGAGATATAGTGTTTTAGAAAAACTCTATTTATGTTTATATTTCTCATGTATTAAACTTAAATATTATCTAAAGCCTTGTGATGTTTATGTAAGTTCCTATTTCAATGTTATAAAATATATGTTGATTAACATAATTTTCTCTATTAATTTATGTAAGTTCCCATTTCAATTACATGGCAGAATTGGGAAATGGGCACTCGTATTAACATAATTTTCTTTTAAATATATGCCTTTAAAGGCAGTAAAAGGGCAAGCCCTTGCTTATTTTCTAGCTGAGCAAACAACAACCCAAATCAAAGAAGTCAGTTATATTGGCCTGGAACCTTGGGAGTTGTTTTTTGATGACATAATAAAGGGAACGACATAGGAATGCTGATAATATCACCCAATAAAGTGATAACCAATGTTATGTTTCAAATAAAAGGGGATTGCTCCAATAATGAAATCGAATACGAAACTCTTCTTACAAGGCTCGAGATATTATTAAGTTTTAATGCAATGCATGTACGCATTAAAGGTGATTCCCAACTTGTAATTAATCAGTTGAAAGGGCTATACAAGTGTTGTAATGTTAGATTGGCAAAATATTTTGCCAATGCCAAGAGTTTATTAAGTTGTTTTGACGAATTAACTTTAGAACATGTTCCTAGAATAGAAAATGAAATGGCAAATGAGTTAGCTCAAATAGCTTCAGGGTACAAAGTAAAGCCAGTTCAATTCGAAAGTTTGACTGAAACCAAGCAACTTCTTTAATAGAAGAAACAGTGCTTTTGAATATTGATGCTTTGGGCTGAACAGATTGGAGAAAACCTCTGGTGGAATACCTTCAAGATCCTACGAAGCTCACTTATAGGAAAATTAAATACAAGGCTCTAAATTATACTATCCTGGGGGATGAACTTCATAAAAAGTTCAGTGGAGGTAATTTGCTAAGATGCTTGGGTGAGGTCGAAGCCTACGTAGCCTTAGCTGAAGTTCATCAAGGGATATGTGGATCACACCGAGCAGGAGAAAAAATGAGATGGACACTGCTCAGATATTGTTACTATTGGCCAACCATGTTAAAAGATTGCTATGAGTACGCAAAGAGTTGTGAAGAATGCCAAAAACATGGCCATTTACAACATGTACCAGCAGCTGAACTACATTTGATAGTGAAACCTTGGCCATTTCGAGAATGGGCTTTGGACCTAATTGGAATGATACACCCACCATCTTCTAAAGATCATAAGTTTATTCTTGTAGGGGTGGACTATTTCACTAAATGGGACGAGACCATACCTTTAAAAGACGTGGGTCAAAAAGAGGTTATTGAATTCATGGAGGACCATATAATTCACAGGTTTGGGATCCCTGAAACCATAACCACTGATCAAAGGACCATGTTCACTGGGAGGAAAGTTGTACAGTACGCAGAGTCAAGAAAAATTAAGTTTCTCACGTCAACTCCTTACTACGCTCAAGAGAATGGTCAGGTTGAAGCCATAAACAAAATACTGGTAGGTTTAATCAAGAAGCATATTGGGCAGAAGCCTCGAAATTGGCATGAAACCCTCAACCAAGTATTGTGGGTCTATCGAACATCTTTGAAAGTGGCTACTAATATTTCTCCATATAGGTTAGTATATGGGCATGAGGAAGTCCTCCCAGTAGAAATAAATCTCTAGTCTCTTTGAATTCAAAGGCAAAATGAATTGCCTACGTACCTAGGATTATCTTAGTTTAATGTTTGATGAATTGGATAACCTAGATGAGGAGAGGATCATAACGTTGGAAAATTTGATTAAGTAGAAAGAAATAGTTTCTTGTTTCTACAATCGAGAGGTTAATAGCAAAGCGTTTCGAGAAGAAGATTTGGTTTGGAAAGTCCTTTTACCTTTGGGTAAGAAATCTCCTAAGTATGGGAAGTGGACCCCCAATTGGGAAGGACCATTCAAAATTGAGAAAGTACTTTTGATTAATGCCTATACTATTCGAGACGTCGCATCTATTTCTTTAATTAGATCAATAAAAAGGAAACACTTAAAGGAGTATAAACCAACAATGTGCGAAGTAAAAATTCCTCCTAGTTGAAATAAGATGAAAGCCAAAAGTGGCTAAAGCATAATGTTAAAAGTTTGGTTGTGGAAGTAAATAAATACATAACCAAAAAATTAATGTGATAAAAGAAGCCAAAAATGGCTTACTACAAAACAAAAGAGGAAGAAGACTAAAAAAGAGAGTTGGCTTTGAATTCAAGGTACTCCTCTTTAATCTTCTCAAGACCAGCTTCGAGCGTTGCATGCCGAGTGCGAGGTTTATCTAACTCCTTTAAATACCCAAGAAATTTAACAGACTCATCCTTCACTTCTGACTTCAATTTTTCCTGTTGCTCCCTGCATTTTGGAAGAGCTGAAGTGAGTAAATTATGTTCTTCAGTTTTAGTAGCTAACTGACGCCTCAGCTCTTCGATCTCTTTGCCTAGAGTTTCGACTCGAGATTCCCCCTTGGTTAGAGACTCAGAGAATGTTTGAAACTTAGAGTTCTTCTCCAGTAGTTGAACCTAGAGAGCTTCTTGATCCTTCTGAACAGACTCTTGAAGGACTTCATTCTCATGGATCTGATTCAAGGTTTGAGTAAAAGAGTCATGCTAGGAGCAGAAGATCCCTAAAGCCTCATCTAGCTCGAGAAGCAACCCCTCAGGAAACTTCTTAATTTCAGCAAGCACTTCCCGAATCTATTGATTAAGATCATCGTTTAAGGCCATCATTAGGTCCTAGGAGAAGACTAAATGCCGAAATTTACCAACCAAAGCCTTGACTCGGTGATGGGTGCTTGACTCATAAGTTTTAGTGCTCAGACTTAGTTTAGTGGAAGGAAGAGTGCCTGCTAGAAGACTATTGATGATGGAAAATGGGTCTTCTTCAAGTTTCTTGCTTAAGGCATCGAGATCCAATGCAGGTTCAGGGACTTGAACAAGAGACTTGTCCTTTGGAGCATCTTTCTTTTCTTTTTGAAAGGCAGTTGGTTCTGGGGAAACCTCTTTTTATTTTTCTCGAGGAGGAGTTTGATCTGACCCTTCTGAACCTTTGTCTTGATCAGTGAAAGAAGATGTAGTAGGTAGATCTTCACCTTGTGGGGAGTGTGCGACATCCATTCGAACAAGTGATTGAGAAGTAGGTGAAGGAGTTGCATCTAGATCTTCCGAAACTTGAGCTTTTCTGGTGAGCTTTCTTTTGACAATGAAGTGGAAGTGCGCGGGGCTTGAACCTATTCAAATTTAGTACTAGTGGTGTCCTTAGTCTCTTAGAGCACCTTGTCAGCAAACTGCTCAGTTGACCGATCAGGGGAATTGTCTTCTAGTTCATCAACAATTGTGTTTCGATCCCATGCAGGTCTAAGTCCTATAATCCATTTTGACCCAGGATATTGTATAGCAAAAGGAAAAGTATCTAAAAAGGAATCAATGCTGAAAGAACTAGAACCTGTGGTGCTTGCTTGATGGGTATTGTCAAAAGAAATTATCTAGAAAGGACAAATTTGGATTAGAAAAGGAACTTAAGTGAGGAATGTGAGGAGAACATAAGGACCATGAGAACTTAGCACTTTGTTTGCTTTCCAAGAATGTCTAATCTCTGTTGCAACGTGCTTAAGCCGTAGACTTTTGTGGTGCCCTACACGAAGTGGATAAGGTTAAAAGAATTTTGAAAAGAAAAAGAATTGAGAAATCAAAGTAAGTCAAACCTTAGCAGCAGAAGGTTGAGAGGCAGCTAAATGACTTGGTTCGATGGGGTTCCCTTCATCAGCATTAACCTTGTCAATCTAAGAAGGCGTGGCCTCAGAATCAGAAGAGGAGGGTCTCTTGCTTCCAGTTCCCTTCTTAGTTCGTTGGAGGATCGTCTTTGGAAGGGTTGGGATCAGCCTGAGCCTTTGCGTTAATAGGAGTTGGGGAAGTTCAAGCAGAAGAACCTTTTTCCGGGGCTAAAGAGGCAGTAAAAGCCTTTCCTTTCTTCTTTGAGTTTCCAACATCCTTCGAAGGTGGAGGTGGAGGTATCCCTTTCTTCTTGGTCCGAGGTTTTCTAAGAAATTTACAAATAAAAAAAAGAGGTGAATAAATCAAGATATGGAATGAAGAATGAGCCATGGGCTCGAACGATACATTAGCCTCTCCAGACATCTTGCTAGCTCGTGGTGCCTTAGCCTTTGAAGCACCTTCAACATCTTTAGTGGCTGAAATAAAATAATAAAGTGAGGAGACTTACAAATCAAATGCTTAGAGTAAACGAAATAGAAAGCAGAGTTGAAGTACCATGTCTTTTCTTTTTCACAACTATTTTGTATTCTACTTCAGTGGTGAGATGGCTAATGCGTTCTTTCGAACATGCCATGTCTTGATAGGAATATCACCACCAATGATCATAACTCACAATGCAATAAGTCACTGGCGTAAAATCAGTGGGAATATAATCAGGTCGAGTTGCCTCGAATTCCCTAATCCTTTTCTCTACATCCTTCACCGTGTCACAAGGGCTGACATCTTGACCTTTGTTAAAGAAAGGAACGGGAATGTATTGACACAGACCAAACTGCCTAGCCATTAACATTGGCTAATAGTGAATAAGCAAGGCACAATTTGATCACAATGGGGAAAAATGAACTGATTACGGAGTATTTCACTCCACTTTTGATCATTAGCAGGTTTTTACTCAGGGGTTTCACAGAAAATGGGATTCTGAACCCATATGGGGCCTAAAGTTCTTTCAGAATAAGGGCAAAAAGAAGATTCAAATTGGTCGTGATCGAAGAAACATGACATGAATAATTTTAAACCATCAAGTGGTTTGACTATGGTACTAGAGAGGAAAGTATAGGCCAAACTTTTGCATGTGGGCTCGAATAGGTTCTGGGGCTTGCAAGATATGGAAGTCTTTTCAAAGATGGTGGCTAGAATCCAGAGGTCTAAAAGCCAAAAGGGGCCATAAAAACTACCTAAGAGTTTGGGTTGCCTATACTGACTCAAAATGTAAAAAATACACATATATAATTGGCCCAAAAGGAGTTTGGCCAAGTTTATTTTCCTACCTTCATGAAGGCAATTGGCTAAAGGAAGAAGTCCTCGAGGACATTGCAAAGACCTCGTATAGAAAACGAAAGTGGACAACCAAATCCAAAGAAAGGCCACGTGTTCAGAGTCAAAAAATTTAGGAGACTTTTGATTGTGGTTATTCGAGATGAAAGCCCTATATGTTAACCTAGTAACGTCATGAGTGATGAGCTTCGAAGGTTCGATGTTAGGAAGGTAGGTCTCACCATAAGGGTCGAGTCCAGTGATAACAGCTACATCCAGAAGGGTGGGAATGATAATCCCACCACGGAGAAAGAAGGTACAAGTACCTCGATCCCAGAAATAAAGGGAAGATAAGATCATATTGACATTATACTGATCAATCGAAGTATGGGAAAGTTGAATCAGCTCATAAAACCCTAACCTTTCCATAAACCTCCTTTCTTCGATTGTACCTTGTCAAGCCAGGAGATATAGGTTTTCTTCTCCACCATGGGATAAGTCCTGAAGATACTCTTCTCTGGCTCGGGAAAATAAGCACTGATTGGATTCCCAAATGACAAAACGGTTTCCAAGGGATAAAATGCTTGGAAATCCTTGAACTGAAGGGTCTGGGGAGGAAACTCATAGGGACCCAGAAAAGCCATACGTAGACCATCAACATTGGTAGGAATAAGAACAACGCTCTTCCACGCTTCAAGGTTCTCATCTGTAACCTCCGGATCCGGTACAAAGGTCTCATCACCTCTAACTACCGGGTGACCATCAACAGCAGCAAGTGCAGTAGTGCACACCACCCTATATTCTCCACTCGGAAAAACCAAATCAGTAATGGTGTGGGCCATTAGGAGTGAGCTGAAAAAGCCTTATAGAAGGAAGGAGGATCAGATATGGAGGCAGAATGCAAGAGTGTAGAGCAAAAGATGACGAAAGCATGAGTAGGAAGTCAAAGTGAGAAGAAAGAGGGAATAATCGGGTTTTAAACCCTATTACGTGACAAAAAGGGGGAAAACCAAAGGTTTTTTCTCATAGTTAACCCACTCTCAAGTCGTGTAATGGCTCAAGTAATGATGGAGTTAACTTGACGAGGTAACATGAGACGTTCACGTAGACAGTTACCGGTAGGCAAGGAGACCACTAAGTCTCTCACTAAAAATGCAAGAGCTTCTTTTTCGAAGCTATGCATTTTGGGGGGCATCTGTTGATATAGAAATAAAATCTCTTTGAACCAAGAAGAGAATAATCGAATAGTTAATTAAATCAACTCATTTTATTAATGATAACATGCATGGTTACAAAAGGAAAACAAATAAACACATAAAATGGTTTCTAGTCTTATTCTCTTCGAATGCCTACATCACCTGCTTATCCTGGCTGATAATAATAAATTTCCTCCCAGGCTAGAGGCAAAGGGAAGGTCAGGTGCTTGGGACGGAAATGAAGAAGAGTCACTCAAAAGCTTGAGATCCAACTTATGAATCGACGTCAAGCCATGCCAGATCGTGGTCCACGTCATGAGGGCAGTTACGGAGTAATGCTATTCTAACCTTAAAGAACATGGAAACGTGGAAGTTTATAAAAGTGAGTTGGCGTGAAGGTTGGGGCAGTTATTTGCAGATCCTAAAAATTATAGAGGAAGCTTATTAATAGGGTGAAGAAAGAGTTTACAAGGGTCTGCAAACTGAAGACTCAAGCATTCTGAAGACAGAGCATCCATCCTGAGATCAAGGCACCCAGTTGCAACGAGCAAGTAGGGACTGCAGACCACCATTTTTAATTTCTTGTATCTTTATGCTTTCTGCAATTTATTTCCATTGTTAATGTACTCTAGTTTACTTGTTTTAATCTCAAACACAAATTTGTTCATCTTCTCTTGCGCCATTTTCATCTTATCTTCTTCCAAACTCTTTAATAACAATACTAAAAAGATCCCGATTAGAGGATCTGTATCTCGTCCCAGATTGTTCTTGAGATACATTTGTTTAGAATAATTTCTAGGATATACAAAAATGAACATAATGTATATGGCCTTCGGTTGGCAAGACATGATAACCTATTTTCTTTTTGGTAGGTTAAATAAAGGAAAGCAAGGATAACGGCCAGACCCAACGCCCAACATTGCAACTCGAGATTGACCCAATGATGTTCTAAGTGATAGAACTCATACAAGTACGCTAAGATTTTAACTAAAAAAGTCTAAAGATACTTGATCCAAAAAAAAAGTACAGTAAAGATACTCGACCAAAAAAATTACGTTAAAAGATACAAGTAATTGTGCAAGTACTCTCGCCTCGAGTCTATAGACGAATCCACTGCTACAAGCCTACAAGTTAAAGAACATTAATGCTACTAGTTCGTGGAATTTTTAATTTCTATAAAAAGTTTTTTTTTTAAATATACATTGACTGACTCAACTCTAGTTGAACTTATATAATCAATGGGTTAAATGAAAATCAATCAAGAGTATTAGTATTTGTTTTTAATTTTAATTTGACAAGTTTAGTATTGATCTTTCCTTCTATTTTTTTTTAATTTTATGACATCAATTAAACAATACAAAGTCATTAGGGCTAGTTTATCGGTGGTGCTTATTATGATTCGCTTAATAAGCACCATTGCTCAAGTGGAAATTACTACTAGAGCAGATTTTGGAGTAGTTGTTTTACGGGTACGAGTGCTTAGCACCGATGTTTTTTTTTTTTTTTTGCGTTTTTGGAGGTTTAAAACCACTAGTAAATGCATCAGAAAAGCTATTGCACCCAACAGCTTTTGTTGCACCCAACAACTTTTCGGATGCATTTAATGGCTGTTTTAAATCGTTGGTAACACATTTTTTTATTTCCCTTGCAGGTTGTGGTGGTTTAAAACCGCCACAAAGTGTTTTTTTAATTTAACAACACATTTTGGCGGTTTCAAATAGGGATGTCAACGGGGCAGGGCAAAGGCGGATAGTACACTACCTGTATACCCATTAAAATTAACGGGTACCCATGTGGGTAGCGAATGTCCACGTGTATTGACGGGTATCCATTATTATTTAAAAAATTAAAATTTATAGAAAAAAAAGAGAAAACGACATATAACTATAATATCATATTATATAATATAAATTAACATTATAAAATATCATTACGTGTTAATATATTAAAAATATCATTATAAAATAAAAAAATTATCTCATCATAAAATACTAAATAGTTATAATATTTTAATATATTTACAAGAAAATATATTTTTAATGAGTATGCAGATACTCACGGGACAGGTAGTACAATATATGTTCCCGCCCATTTAATAAATATGCGGGTACCCGTCTGCGGGTATCCACAGGTACAAATTTTTATAAATAATAAAATTAAAAAGTGGGTGATGTGTACTAGTGGGACCCATTTAGGATTTGTGAATAGTAAAAAAGTGAGGTGTTGGGTTATAGATGAGAGGTGCTTAATAAGAACTTGGTGATGTGTACTGGTAGGACCCATTTGAGATCTATAAATAGTGAAAAAATGGGGTGTTGGGATAATCATGGCCTTAGTGTAACGTCCCGAAAATTGGACCTAAGAAGAATCTAGAGGAAGTTAGAAGTAAGATGAGAGTTAGGGAATTGATTAAGAGTTATGAGTCTTGAGGGAACCGAGAAGAGAAAAACTAAGTATTAAACCAAACCTGACTGTAGAGTTAGCATAGGAGAAGTCACACCCGGGATAGAAGGTGATTTTATGGAAAAGGAACAAGGGAATAGAGGAGCTTAGTCTCATGGACACTTAGAACCCTTGACCTTAGCCATAATGAGGTGAATTAATGATTTACATCATGGTTCACGTGAAGTGTGCCCAATTGGGTTTCAACCAAGGTTGTTGCTTAATTTCGGGTTTTAAGCCTAATGACCTTGGTGAACTAATTTGAAAATATCTCGAGTAATAGATGTCCAATTGAGGTGATTCCACTTGGATTACAAAGCTAAGATCTGGGGCTTCAGTTTGATAGGCTATACAATGGTATTCTGAGCTCATTTGCACCCCCAAGCAGGCGTATTCTCGCTCAAGCGAGAAAGCTGTCGAGAAACAAAGGAATCCCAATCTGTTTTCCTAGCTCAAGTTGAGCTCCGAGCGCAGCCTTAACACAGGAAACAAAGATTTTAGGGAAAACTCCGCCCAAGCTGCGCTCAGAGTGCAGCATGAGCGCAGAGCCCTGTCAGAAATTCTCCTTCTTGCGCTCAAGCTACACTCCGAGCGCAGCCAGAATGCGGAAATGCGTCTGACTTTTATAACACAGAATTAGGGTTCCTCCCTCATTCTTTCTTCGTTCCTCTTCAGTTTTAGAGAGAGTGGGAGAGGTTTCTAGAGAGAGGAACTCCTTGGGAGCTTGGAGGAAGAGGATCAAGGCCAAGGATCTCCAACCCTAACCTTCCCCAACCTGTTTTCCCTTCTCTTTGAGCTTCCTTGAGGTGAGTAAAGCTCACACACCCCCACTTCATCAAGTGTATGTTTCCCTTATGACCCCTATCCTCCTACTCCTCTTCCTTTTGGTTGTGGATAATGATTTATTATCGGATTAGATGATATGTATGATTTGAGTTGTTTATGAGCTTGTATGTGGAACCTTAGGTTAAGAGGATTTTGGGGATTTTGGGATTTTTTGGGAATGACTATTATTGATTTTACTAATGATTCTTGATGTTTCATGATGATTGTGTTGTAGGTAGATGTATGTGCAAATGTTTGGTTCCATCATGATTCCTACATTAGTAATTATATGTGCTAAGATTTGTTCAGAAAAAACTTCCATGTATTTAAGCTATTAAAAGACAAGATTAATTTCATGTGAATCCAGGGACGAGTCCCTAGGTCTTCGATTCGGTCAAGGGAGGTTCTCATTGGAGAATAATTCACCTTAGGGGGTGGACAAGCTCAAGTTGTTAATACTCCAATCCAGGCACGTGCCAACAAGTAGTGGTCATAGTCGGGATTCGAGTATTAACCATGTTGACGCCTTTTAAGACCAACAGAGTAATAAAGGGTCCAAAGGCCGAGTCCCTAGGTCTTTGGGTCAGGGCACGAAAGGTTCTCTTCGGAGAATAATTCACCTTAGGGGGTGGAAAAGCTCAAGTTGTTAATACTCCAATCCAGGCATGGGCCAAGAAGTAGTCGGGATTTGAGTATTAACCGCAGTGATGCCTTTTTAGGGCCTCCATAGTAATTGGACTTCGGTCCCCAAAGTAAAACTTGGACTTCGGTCCCCAGAGTAATGGCAGGATATGTCCCCAAGGAAGACGTTCCATGTAGTCTGAGCTCAGGTCTAGCCCCAAAGATAGTGATAAGACCCCGTACTGCCGGGAAATGCAGTTCATGCATATTATCAGAGTTACTATGTATTTCAGAGCTAATATATTTAAGAATTACCATGTAGTTCAGAGTTCATGATTAATGATTTGTGTGATTTTTTTGTGCATTGCATCTACTTGTATTCCCCACACTGCTTGTTGCATGCTTTGCTCGCTGAGATCGTAGTCTCACCCCACGTTGTTGGGATATATTTTAGTTATGCAGGACGTTCCAGCTAAAAGTTCAGATGGATGTGGAGCTCTTGGAGTAGATCCATCCACTCCCAGTGTCGAAGAGATTCTTAGGAGATAATTAGATGTAGTTTAAGGATTATTGTTGTATTAAAGTATAAATTTTAGAATAGCCATGGAGGCTCAGATGAAGTTAAGAATTATATTGTGCCTTTGTCACTTGTATTGGCGGATTTTTCTGGATTTCAGGTTAAGATGGAAAATTGGGAAATACCCAGTTTTTAGGGGAAACTCCGTTGGACTTCTGGTAGGGATTTTGTGAACCATAACTTTCCAAGGTGAAGAATAGTTCCATAAGCTTTGAATAAGGTTTTGTATTGAAAGCAATGATGTATGAGTTTTATGGAAGCTTAAGCAAACATTGGATTGCCTAAGCAATTGTGTGATTTGCTTTACGATATCGAAAATGGCATGAAATAATTTCAGAAATTCGGAATATTGTTTCCAGCGGAAATTATTTCTGAATTAAGGAATTAAGACGTTACATTTTGGTATCAAAGCAGTTCAATCCAATTGGAATGTGGTTAGGTTAGTTGCTCGTGACTCACTATGATTCTACCGTACCCCGTACTCAGTATAGGGACTGATCACCCCTCTACTTGGTGCGTTGTACACAGGATTATTGTTAGTGACGTGAGTAGGATGCCTTGGTTAGGAAGTGGGACACTTCTGTAACAAGGTTAGAGCCACCCACTTGTTAGATAGAGATAGAATAACATAGGTTTATTTCCACGAATAGGACCTCCACCTAGAGACCTTATAGAGCATCGCCTTTAAGTCTAGTAAACATGAGGCACCCAGAGGGACAGCTAACTTAGGTAGACTCCTTATCAAGTGAAGAGTAGGTTGTTGTTTGACCTAGAGTCCTGGAAACGAAGGTTGTTTGAGTTGAATGGAATGTTTGATTTGTCTGACTGAGTGTAATGTTTGCATGCTTGAATAATTGTATGTCTTGTGTGCTTGGTTGTGATTTGTTTGATTAGTTATGATGTTGTTTTGCTTAAATGCTGCATGACATATATGTTCGGTTAAGTTACTTGAGTGTCTTGTATGTAGGGGGTTGATTGTAAATTTCTAGGATATGGGTTAAATGATCTTAGAATTTTGAATTTCGTGGATTGAGGATTTCATGCTTGGTTGGATTGTAGAGGACAAGTGGAATTCATGAGAGGATAGAGGAACTAACATCTTAGGTGGGGAGACACTGTTATTGGCTTAGAGCCTTGAGTTTGGGCTTGAGGAGCACCCATGCTTGTAGTTTTAAGATTAGGGGCAAATGACCCAAGAGGCGTAAAGGGCTTGCTTAGAGAATGGAGGGTGAAGACTACACTGGAAGGACCTAGATCCTGGTTTTTGAAATTATTAGGAACATGAAAAAAGTTGGAGTACAATGAACAGATAGAGGAGATTTAAGTTTGAGGACCATGACTCAATACCCACCTCGTTCTACCTTAGAGCTCCCTTATTATTTTCGGCCCCTTTTGTTCACAACCTTGTTTGTTATGTTTGAATTATGGTTGGGCACTATAACTTAATGAGGACCTCATGATCAATTCCATTTGAGTTAGGGAGTAAACCCAATAATGTAAAGAAAGTGAGTGAAATTGGAAACTTGGATGGTTAGAGGTACCTAGTAGGTTGCAATTAAGGTCAGCTCCTTTCGGTTCTAGGTTTACTTGGCTGTCAGTACTTAAGGAATAAGGTTCCTTGTTGTTTGAGTCAAAGTGTTTTTAACATAGAAGTTTTATAATTATCGGTTTCGTGCTTAATACATTGTTGTCTATTTCCACATGTAAGCATTTTTGTCACCTACGTTAAGACTATGTTGTTAGTACACGGGTAGTTACTTATTTTCTAATTCATCAGTTGTAGAGCTAAGTCTATAGGTTGGTCCCCTTAGTTCCTTCTATGTTTGCTTCTTGAGTGGAAGAACCCTGATCTTTACATTCCATGGAAGAAGAAAAATCTTGCAAAATATGGAATTGTTACTCAGTGCATATCTCCTACGAGGGTCAATGACCAGTATCTAACTAATGTTTTGTTAAAGATTAGTGCTAAGCTTGGTGTCCTGAATTCATTGTTAGGTGCTGAACATTCTTCGTCCATTCCCTTTGTTTCTAGAGTTCCCACCATCATTCTAGCCATGGTATGCCTCATGGCTCACCAGGGCAATCGAATATTCCTTCATTAAAAAGGGGGAGACGTTATAAAGAGTATGGCTCACTCCATCAGATGGATTATATACAAAAGTCAGACATGCTTTTCGACCTCGACCAAAGTCTTACACAAATAAGGAAACACTGCAAAGACTTTCTGCAATGTTGCCGCTCCTGCAACAAAAGGTATCTGCGTGCGCAGACCTACTGTACCAGTGTTTGCCATCGACCAGAACGGGACAGAAGACCAAGTAAAAGCAACAAGAAAGATGTTTGAATAAAATAGATATAATTCAACATCTTTATTCATATCAGAAGAAGAAGAAGAAGATACAAGAAGAATGAAGATGCAATCATCTGAAGATCAGAAGGCATATCTCATAAGAAGAAGAAGAAGAATGAAGCTGATATCAAAAGATTGAAAGCATTTCAAGCTGGAGATTTGAAATAAGCTTGAAACAATTATGAGCACTTGTTGAAGCTGATGAAGATTGAAGAGATCAATCATTCTAAACATATCAACTCTCTGAATGCATAAAACAACTCTCAACACAGAAGAAAAGATTATATGATTAAATGCTTATAATATCATATATCTTTATCCAAAGAAGAAACGGCAATAACAACTTTTGGACTAGACACCTCACTCAAAGAGGAAAGAAGAAATGGTGTCAGGAAGCATGTGGAAAAAGGAGTATACGCAGAATATGCAAAGGGAAAAATCCAACGGATATTTCCTCATATAAACTCCAAAGAAAATCAGAAGAAATCTGAAGAAAGCAGAAGTAATCAGATGCAAGCAGAAGAAAGCAGAAGAAAGCAGAAGCAGATCAAGAGAGAGCAAGCATAAACATATCAGAATATCTCTAATAAAGAAGCACATAACAAGTGTCAGAACGGGATCGTCTGAACACCTATTCGCCTATGAAGAAGCAACCGTTTGAGGAGCTATTACACAACGGCTATATGAGCCACATCATCATCAACTCAACGGTATTATGAATCATCTTCAACGGCTATATTCAAGCAGAACATATAAATAGCCCCAAGATTGAATTTGAAGATGTTGGTCGTTTAGATCAATCAGGCTATTGACCTGTTGATCAGTTAGTCATGTTTGTCAGTTGATCTGTTAGATCAATCAAGTTGGTTGTTGGTCTGAAGACAACCATGCTGAGCAAACTGACTATCAAACCTGGAATGGTTTGAAGCCCTGAATAAACCTTGGTGTTCCAATGATACGGGTGAGAATGTAGCCCATGGAAACCAAAGGTTGGAGAATGAGGCTGGAGCTTAAATTCATATCTTAGTTAGCCTACTCTCAGAGGATGGTATTCCTCATAGAAAAGACAGGGATTGTTCTTAATTTCAAACACTTGTATCACTGTCTATCCTTGTACTTAGCGTGTAATGTCTGTATCCTGAGTGTGTACTCAGTAATCCCTATGTACAAGAAGAATCTGAGTTGAGAGGTTCTAGCAAACTTCTAGCTTAGGTTGAGTAGTAAAATACTCTACCCTTGGATAAGTTTCTGAGAGCCTGGAGAGGCTTAGTGGAAGAAAAAATACTTGGTAGGATCTGTGTATGATCCTGGATGGGTCTAGGTGACCTAGTGTGACACATGCATGTGTTGGGTCTGAGGGGCCTGGAAGACACATGTAGGTGTTGAGAAAGTCTTGGTGACCTTGTTTGCTGGGTCGGTGTGACCTAGTGTGTTCAGGGTCGGTGTGATCCTGGATATTGATGTCTGGAAAGACTGTACTCGTGTTTGTCTGGAGAGACTGTACTCGTGTTTGTCTGAAGAGACGGTACTTGTGGAAAATCCAGTGGTGGTTTGCCTCTGGGACTGGATGTAGCTCACGGGTTGGTGGGTGAACCAGGATAAATTTTGTGCCTAAGTTTTCTCATCTCTTAATCTCTTTTATTTACAGTCTTTACATTTACGTTGGGGATTGAAAAGTATTTTTCATAATAATCTTAACACAACGATTTCAGTAAAACAAGTTTTCAAACAAACATAACATAAAACATCCCTTATATCGTTTGAAGCATTACAAAGAATGTATGTTGAAGAACCTCTGAAATAACTATCTGAGGTGAGTTCAAAAGGAGCTCAGTTCAGAAGTTAGAAACAGATGATATCTGATCATCTGAAGTATTTCAGAAATAGTTCTGAAGGTACTCTTGGTAATAATCTTCAGAAGATACTTAGAGAAGCTTTTCAATCAAAACAATCTTAAGTTTAAGAGAAAGATTTTCTATCTTTATCTTTCATATGTTCCGCAAGTTTTTAAAAGTAACTCTGATCTTAAGATTCGTTTTGCACATTGATCACCCTACGTGATTGATTTAATCAAAGATTTCCAAATAGTTTAAAAAGATTAAAACACTATTCCACCCCCTTCTAGTGTTGCCTGTGGTTCTAACAAAATTCATTTTTTAATTATTTGAGGTCAAAGCCTTAATGTAAATTTCACACATAATACATACCACATGATTCATGAAATAAATGTCTAATACCATAGTCATTATAGAAAACCCTAACTTGGGAAGAACCCTAATCTATATTCCTAATTCAACATAACCATACCAAGGCACATACATGGAGAATATACAACCAATCATCTAAACATAAATCAAGGAAAGGGGAAGTAAGAGGATTGGGGTCATAAGAGGAGATTAACATGAAATGGGTGGAGGTGTGTGAGTTACACTCACCTCAAAAGAATTCAAATGTGAAGGAGGAAAGAGTTGAGGGGGTTGGGGTGTGCAATCCTTGACTTCCTCTTCTTCCTCTTGGATCCCAGTAACTCTTCCTATCTCTAGGAATATCTTTCTATATAAGTGTAAAAGTGAGTGGGGATGTCAAAAATGGACCCTCTCGCTCAAGCGAGGATTTCACGTTTGAGAGAGAATACTAAAGGTGTCCTAGTTTTGTGTTCTCGGTAAAGCGAGGGACTCCTCGCTCGAGCGAGAATAATCTAAAGAGCACGCCCTCTCTGGATGATTCTCGCTTAAGCGAAAATCTTCCAGAGAGTAACCACTTCCCATCCCCTGCTTCTCGCTTGAGCGAGAGGCTCTCGCTCAAGTGAGCATATCAGATCCCATTTTCCTCATTTTTGCTGATATCCTCGCTCAAGCGAGCCCCTCTGGCTTGACCGAGAGCATCAGGACTTGAAGTCCTGATTCTCACTTTGAATCTTCTCTTTCTCAATTTCACCTCCCCTTTCTTAATTCCTTTCCTAAAAACCTATTACTCTACTAATTTTCCTTTATGAAATTGATTATAATTCTTGGGATGTTACATTTAGCTTCTCCCATTTTAGACTCAGTTATTCCTGTTGAAATTCCTATTCTAGAAAACATTTCTAACATCTCTTCAACTTTTGGATCAATGGGATCCTTTCTGCGACAATTGAGATATGAGAAGGAGGATTGTGTGCCTCCTCAGCCTGAGAAGGTTGCCTTTGCTGGTGCTTCCACCTCTGCTTCTAGTCCTTCTGGTTCCCATCCCATTGAGAAGCAAGTGAGAAAAATTAAGGAAGATACAAAGAGGTTGTTTTCAAATGTAAATACTCTACTAAACACTGTAAATGAGATGATTGAGAGATTCACTCAAGATCAACTCTGGTTCAACACCTTTGTGCTGCCAGTTATTGCATCCCAAGCTCCACCTATGCCTTTTGCTCCTTTTCAACCACCTCAAGACATTCTCAAGCCAGCTATTCCATCATCCCCTTATCACTCTTCATCTTCAAAATAGGCAATGATGATGCTGCTTCTCTCCATTATATGCCTTTGGTTATTTTCTATTGATGACAAAGGAGGAGAAGTAGTAGAGTAGTTTGTTTAGGCTAGATGTCTTTCTGTCTTTCTTCTAATGAATTTAGTTTGATCTCTTGATTCTGAACAATTATTTTTGTGAATCTAAATGATATTCCAATTCCGATGTATGAACAATTATTATGCATTTAGTATTTTTTTAATAGAATCAAATATAGATTGAAGGATCAAATCCTATTTTGTGCTTCTGTTATTAAATTTTATCAAATAAAGCTTTTAAAAATGCACAAATTCAAGGGAGAATTCTTTTTTGTTTATAAATCACATTTGATTGTTCTCTCATATTCAGAATCACCTAAGACATATTTTGAAATGTTGTCATCATAAAAAATGGGGGAGATTGTAAGGTCCAAGAATCCTCTTGAGATGTTTTCATTATGACAAACTCTCAACATAAGCTTAAAGTAATTCTGAAACATTATGTACTAATGGTTGCAATTGAGATTGTTTGGAAAAGAATAGAAAAGCTCAAATGAATCTTCGAAAAAATTTGTTCAGTAAGAACTATTCAGTAGCAAAGTTCATATCAGTTCAGAAGGAACAGTCGACAACAAAAAGCATATAAGTCTAGAAGAAATAGTTCAGGAACTAAACCTATTTCTGACAAGAAGAAGGTTTTCATTAAAAGAAGCTTCTTTATTTATAAGAAGAAGAAATACTCTTGCCTAGAAAGATGTATCAAAGCAGTCTTTGAGGAAAATGTCTTGAGAATATCCACAAGAAAGTGTAAATGAGCTAGAAAAACAGTTTCAGAAGAATGGCATATTCCCAGAACACTTCAGAAGGATGAAAATGTTTCATAGGGGACATGTTTAAATTACAAAAGTAAAATACGTTTAAATCTTAAATAAAAGAATACCAAGAATTTCTTCACTCCTCACACACTGCTCTAAAAGAAACGAGTTCAAATTGAACTGAAAAAAATGGCTCCAGAAGGAAGCTTGGCCAAACCTGATGAAAGAGAAAAGTTGTCACATGAAAGTGACAACTCCATCACAGCCAACTAAGAGCTTGACCAGTTCTCAAGGCTCTCCAACGACTATATTGATCAACCCTTGGCTATAAATAAGAGCCTCCCATCAACACAAAAATACACAGAACCAGAAGAAGCATACAAGTGCATCAAAACTACATTATGTACCTTCTGGAGAAATACCTCTTTCTGCTATATCATTATTCTTGTGTTGTAATTCTTAGGAAAAAAGGTGTTTTTAGGCTCGTAGTCATTAGATTGTGCTCATTTCATTATTATATCTTGAGCCTTTATTTGTTATTACTAGTCAAAATCAATTGTTGTAACTCCCAAGACTAACAAGGTAGTGTTAGTTCTTCTTGAGAGATCTGTGTAAAATCCGTAGAAGGTTTGTTCGTGTACTGTGGTGACAAGTCTGCTGAAGCTCATTCTTGTACTAAGGTAGAGATCCTGTAGAGGCTACAAAAGAATACTGTAAGAGAGCTTGCAGAGGCTGCAGAAGAATCCAGGTGAGAGAGCCTGTATAGGCTGCAGAAGAATACTAGTTGGTGTGTTGCACCAAGGAGCCTATGAGGCTGTGAAGAAGAAAAGAATACTTGTACATCCAACTTGATATAGTGAAAATCCTACTGAAAGTAAGAACTAGATGTAGCCCTAAGATTCAAAGGGTGAACTAGTATAAAATATTGTGAGCAAATTCTTCTTCCCTTAACTCTATATACTTAATGTATCTTGGTTGCGTCATCATATAAATTAGGTGTTCTTAAAGAAATCATATATTTAAGTTAATCTCATATATTCAAAACCAAGAGGAATAAAATCTGTAAATCAGAGTGTTTTGAAAATCTTACTCAAAATCTTACTCAATACCTATGTATGTGATTTCTTAAAATCTATACTTGTATCTTTTCCCTATGGAGGAAGACAGTTCAGAATCAATGGAAGGAGAGTATGAAGTTTTAGAAGAGGATGTTTGAAATCAATAGACTTCGAGAATAGATAAGTAGCAATATATTTTGGTAGAAAAACAATAAGTATAGAAAAACGCAGAAAAAAAGAAATAGGACAAAATTTAATAGAATAAAAAGGAAAAAAACAAAATTAACTCAAAAACTATAATAATTAAAAAATGAAAAAAAAAACTACACATATACCTGGAACATCGAGGAGCCAAATATCTGCAACGAAAAAAATACACATTTGCATTTTATCAAACATATAAGAACTTAAGCAAAAAGGAAATGCAAAATCTAAAACTCAAACAATTGTTTTAAAGACTAATAAATGAAATACAAAACCTTGTACCCATGCAAAAACATATATAATTCAGTAATTATCATCAATCAAAAAATTACAGAAGCTTCAACAATTACAAAAAGCTGAAACAATACGCATATGGTTCATTGATCATAAAAATGAAGAAATTTAAAAGGAATACAATCTAAATAAAAAATGTGTAAATTTCAAAACCAGTGAAAAACAAAAAATGGTGATTTCAACACAGTCTAATTCATCTTTCTTAATGTTGCAAAATAGGGGTCAGAAGCCCTCACCTTTCTCGTTGAGCAATCAACAATGTGCGCTAATCCTCCTCCTCGGTCTAGCAACGCTGAATCGCACATATCCAGGAACAAAACTAAAATAAGAATTAAAAGAAGATGGAAGAATACACATAAGCCATAGTTTAAACACAATAATGAAAAACAATATGGAATAATCATCGCTCATTGCATTAGTGCAACTATGTACTAGCCTGCAGAGGCAGTCACTACATCGTCTTCATCTTGTCATCACCACACTGTTGCAGCGCCTTCTTCTCAAAGGCCACTATCGGCTCGCCCTCGTCCAGTCGTTGTCGTCTCAGCCACCTGCATTCGCCATTTAGCAACCATCAAATGAATCTGAAATGAAATTGAAAGACAAAAAAAGGCATCAGAAAATTAAACCAAATAGCAAAACGGAAAAGAAAGTAAGGAACAGAGTAAACAAATAGGTTTTAGAAGAAGATGTAGAAAAATGTAATCAATCCTTTGGAAGAAGAATGGGTTTCAGAAAATAATTTCTTTACTAGATAAAGAAAAGTGAAGACTGTGAATAAATTCTCACTTCTTGGAAATCTGATGAAGTGAGTGGGAAAGAGTACTAACATTTATTGTAGGTTGTAGTATCCAAACCCACTATGTATTTCTAAGGTCTATTGTAATTCAATTTTCAACTTGAATTAATGACTCACCATTCAAATTCAAATTAAAACGGATTGCTAAAATTATTAAATCAATAAAAGAATTTGTTAATTAATAATCAATTTTGAATAAGACACTTTAAATTTAATATTATTGGAATTAAAGTTATTCAATTTCTAATATTATTGAAATTTAATTTAATTTAAAAATAAAATTAAAATTTGATCCATAAAAATAAATTTTGAATAAGAATTTTTTTTAAAAAAAATAATTTAATCATATTTGTGGAAAGATTGTTTATTTTTAAAAAAAAAATCATCGAATAATTTTAATTTAAACCGGACTGAAAATTATTATATTTACAAAATATATTTAGAATGAGGCGTTTTAAAAACATACTACAAAATAAAAAAAACTTTGGAATTAAATTTTAAAATAAAAAAATTTAAATCTGAATCACAAAAAAAAATTTGAAGAAACAATTTTAATTTTTTTCACTTTAATTTAATCAGATTCATAAAAAGATTGTTTAAAAATTTAAATAATAATAGGTAAAATATCATCAGACAATTAAAAAGATAAGAGAGTTAAAAACTTATGGAGGGAGAAAAATCAAAAATAAAATATTGAATTTTGAATTTTTTTATATGAAAAATGTGGACTATATTTAATGATGAAAGAAGGGAACAAATAACAATACATCTTAATAGATAAGAGTAAAAGAAAGATTTCCTAATTAAAAATAATTAAAAATGTGAATTATTATTGGTAAAGAAGAAAGAGGGGATGGGGTCTTGAAGTTTTGGAGATAAAATGAATTCACCTTGAGGTGCAACCTAACAAAATCCACTCATTTTAATTTAAAAGTTTAAATCTGATTCACAATAACAAATTTCGAATAAGCAATTTTAATTTTGGTTCAATTTAATTTAATCAAATTCATAAAAAGATTGTTTAAAAATTTATATAATAACAGGTAAAATATCATCGGACAATTAAAAAGATAGGAGAGTTAAAAACTTATGGAGGAAAAAATTCAAAAATAAAAGATTGAAATTTGAATTTTTTATATGAAAAACGCAGACTACATTTAATGATGAAAGAAGGTGAATTCACCTGGAGGTGCCACCTCACATAATACACTAATTTTAAAATAAAAATTTAAAACTGATTCACAATAATAAATTTTGTATAAGCAGTTTTAATTTTTGTTCAATTTAATTTAATCAGATTCATAAAAAGATTGTTTAAAAATTTAAATAATAACAGGTAAAATATCGTTAGAAAATTAAAAAGAAAGGAGAGTTAAAAACTTATGGAGGGAAAAACTTCAAAAATAAAATTTTGAATTTTGAATTTTTGATATGAAAAACATGGACTACATTTAATGATGAAAGAAGGGAATAAATAAAAATACATCTTAATAGGTGAGAGTAAAATTAAGAAAGATTTCCTAATTAAAAGAAATTAAAAAGATGTGAATTATTATTGGTCAAGATTTAAAGAAGGGATGGAGTCTTTTAAAGTTTTGGAGGGAAAATGAATTCACCTAGACGTGTCACTTCACTGAATCCACCATCCAAAAAGATTATTTTATATAATATACAGATAGATAAATAGATAGATATGAGAAATTGATTCATTCATATTTGTTTATAAATATTTTATTTCGAGTCTACATATTTTAAGAAAAAAAATCTTCTACTATATAAAAGAAAATAATAAGTGGAGATTTATAATAAGAAGATGTATATAGAAAAGTAAAGTAATTATTTATCCTTTTAATTTATATTCATCCTTATTTAACACTACTAAATTATTAATTGTAGTCATTCACTATGTGAGAAATCGTTCCAAATTTATAACATAAAACTCTGGATTTTAAATTTATATACAAGTCTTTCACTGCAATTTGATCAAACAAATTATATCATCCAAATATTTATATATACATACATATTTATGACATTTGACATGACTAATTAAGACTAGGTGTTAATAAACTTTTAAATTCTCAGTATTTAATAACTTTTTGTTGAATATAAAAATTCAACCATTGAATCATGTATCATATGGCATGATTGTAATAATCACGTGTAGCAAATTTATATAATTCTGACATCAATAACTATGTTATCTAATGATAGATATTGGTTTATATTTTAAATAATATATTATGAGGAGAGTTATAATTACACCGGTGTAAGTTACACCAAGTGTTACACCGCTGAATAATTTTTTAATGGATCATTGTATTAAATAATCCACCGTTGGATTGAAAGTTACTATCATATAGATCATACATATAAAATTTTACATTAATTCGAAATTATTTGATATGTCATTGAGATGTATCAATATTAACGTTATATATACGTTTGAAATATATGAAAAATTCAACCATTTGATTATCAAGTTATTAGTGTCAAAATTTTATGAAATTTGGCACATATAATCATGATGATGAATAAACATAATTCAACGGTTGGATTACTAAAAAACATATTCGATTTGTAGTTATTAGCGGTGTAACACTTGGTGTAACTTATACCGGTGTAATTATAACCCTCCTCATATATTATATATCAAAATAAAGAATTTGGATCCTCTCCAGGTTCTTTATTCTTTCCAACAGAATTTAGTTACAAAATAGCTACGGAATTATTAGCTAAATAAAATCCATAATTAATCACTAGCCATTTCATAGCTATAGTCTGCTGTAGAGACTTGACAACAGTAGAGCATTGTGACACCAAAATAAAATAGTATGATAAATATGAGTATTAGTCAAGTTTTTACTTGTATAAAATTTGATAAACCTAATTTAACTTGTAAAAACTTTCATCCCAAAGGTTTGGAATGTCCAATTTGACCGTCTAAAAGAAGTTATTAAATGGTATACATCGCAAAACCATAAACTTAATCTCCACAAACCTCAAAAACCTAAATCAAAGAATTTAGAGAGAAGAACCAAGAAAAAAATTAATTAAAATTAATTCACAAAAGGTGATCATCGAACCTACCTCGAAGCCTTACCTAGATCAGAGAGAGAATCAGAGTTGCTCGTTGACTAAAATCAAATGTATGATAAGAGAAAACCAAGAGAGTGCAAAATTTGTGAGGAAACAAACCCTAACCTTGTCGATTGATTCCTTGAGGTGTGAAGCTTGGGATCTCCGTTAGGAATTTTTTTACCGGCGATCTCGAATTCGCGCTCCAAATTGATTCCTTGAGGCCTTTGACGGAGGCAAGAGGCAGTTGATTAGAGGTTATAGGGGATGAAGAGACCTTCACAATGAGCATTGGTGGCACGGCTCCGGTGGTGTTGGGTGCCATGGATGAGGTTGAGCAATCGTGTGCAATGTTTGAAGAGTGAAAGAAAGAAGAATAGGGATTAGGGTCTTTTTGGACGAAGTTCTGGAGTGGTGGAAGTGAAACTTGAAGAATACGAGAAGGAAAGTTGAAAAAAATGGTTGAAGTAAATAAAATGTGACTTCTAGTGACGGATAACTGCACCATCATTGCAAGTGACCGTGCATTTTTTTTATAGTGTTGAAGATTTAGAGTGTGTTTGGTAAAACTAGCTGAAAGTTTAAAGCTAGCTGAAAGTTGAAAAGCTCGCTGAAAGCTGAAAAGCTATTGAATGTGTTTGGTAAAACTAGTTGAAAATGGTAAAATGACATTTAAGGACAACATTAATTATTAAATAATGATAAGTGGGGGTGGTTGATGGTTAAACTTATAATTAATTTTCAGCTAGTAGCTGAAATTTGGAGCTTTTTTAATAAAGGTACCCCAAGTAGCTTTTTAAGAAAAGCTTGTAGCTACCAAAAAAACTACCAAAAAGCTACCTTCCCAAACACAACTTTTTTTGTTTCAGCTAATATTTTCAACTTTCAGCTAGCTAAAATGGCTAGCCGAACACACTCTTACTCATTATTAATTAACAAGAAAACAATAATATTTTATGGTTTTGAATGAAATCATTAATAACCCTAAAAAAAAGAATGATATCAATAATGCTTAGTAAGCAATTATGGTTGAAGAAAAAAAGTTTAAAAATATGAGTACTTATAAAACGCAATAAATTTTTATATATTTGAGATTAGATCGGTTGATATCTAAGGAACAGTTCGGGATGGTTACGAGTTTTCAGTTTTTATTTTTTAAAAATTTTCAATTAAGTTTTTACAACTCAAAACCAAAAACGGAAAACCATTTTTTATGGTTTTTAAAATGTTTGTTTTGAAAATCACAAAAACAACTCAAATTTATTGCGTTTTATAAGTACTCATATTTTCAAACTTTTTTTCTTCAACCATAATTGCTTATATTGATATCATTCTTTTTTTTAGGGTTATTAATGATTTCATTCAAAACCATAAAATATTGTTGTTTTCTTGTTAATTAATAATGAGTAAATCCTCAACACTACCAAAAAAAAAAAAAATTCACGGCCACTTGCAATGATGGTGCAGTTATACGTTACTACAAGTCACGTTTTATTTACTTCAACTTTTTTTTTCAACTTCCCTTCTCGTACTCTTCCTTTTACTTCCACCACTCCAGAACTTCGTCCACAGAAAGACCCTAATCCCTATTCTTCTTTCTTTCACTCTTCAAATATTGCACGCGATTGCTCAACCTCATCCATGGCACCCAACACCACCGGAGTCGTGCCACCAGTGCTTATTGTGAAGGTCTCTTCATCCCCTATAACCTCTAATCAACCGCCTCTTGCCTCCGTCGAAGGCCTCAAGGAATCAATTTGGAGCGCGAATTCGAGATCGCTGGTAAAAATTTTCCTAACGGAGATCCCAAGCTTCACACCTCAAGGAATCAATCGACAAGGTTAGGGTTTTTTTCCTCACAAATTTTTCACTCTCTTGGTTTTGTCTTATCATACATTTGATTTTAGTCAACGAGCAACTCTGATTCTCTCTCTGATCTAGGTAAGGCTTCGAGGTAGGTTTGATGATCACCTTTTGTGAATTAATTTTAATTAATTTTTTTCTTGGTTCTTCTCTCTGAATTCTTTGATTTAGGTTTTTGAGGTTTGTGGAGATTAAGTTTATGGTTTTGCGTGGTTCAAGGCTTCAAGCTACACTTACGTTGCAAGAGGATTTTTCAATCATTGATCTTCGGGTAATGTTTTGGCTTTGGTCTGGATATATAATTGTGTTTATCATGGAATGCCTGCAGCGGTAAGGTGCTTGTCAGATAAGAACAGATATTAGGCATGTAAGTCACGATTAATAGTCCCTTTTTCAATTTTTAGGTTTTCAATTATGCATTCCCGTCTATTTTCTTATTTCCCTTTCATTTATTTATTGATTAAAATCAATGGGTTAAGGTTTAGTGATTAAAGGTATAGGATGATAATAAGTTTCTTTCAACTGGTTGGATTATTTGAAAGCTCGTGAACACATTAGTTTTTCTATCTTTAACACATTGTCTATGATGATAGAATTTTGTCTCTAACATTGTATTTATGTTTGATATTGTGGGTAACGCCACATTGAACTTTGATTTTCTATATAATGATGCGGGATTTCAGATCTGGATACTCTTCTTTGTAGTAAGTTATTCAATTATATTTCTTCCACATGCTTGTTGTTCCTAGTACATGCTTGTAATCAAGTGTTTGCACCATTATTAAAAGAATTTTACTAATAAAATAGGCTCTTTTAATTCCCATTTTTATATGTCTCGAACATTTCTTGTAGTGTCTCAAGTATGTTCTATCTTTCTCACCTCTCTTTTCTGATGATAGTATCTTACAATATAGGTCATTTTTATATGTATGCTTTATAATTTGTTTCCAAAATAAACTTATCAATGAAATCTCAGGGTGTTGAGGCTCCAAAAAGGACACAAGTTCTGCCTGTTGGTGTAAACTTATCAATAAAAGGTCAGTAGTTTTCTAACCTTTTAGTAGTTTTCAATTTTTTTCATCTTTTCCCCTTCCTTTGTTTCACTGTAAATATTTCATAAGTTTATTAAAGGAGTTTGTCGTTAATTGATGAACAATTTCATTCAATTTACAATTATCATCAATACCACTAAATCTGATTAGTTAGGCATTGAAAACATCTTGTAGGACTCACCATCATATGTAGTATTCTTTTATACAGTCAATTCTTTTTTATTTAGTTTATAGGACAGTTTTATATCTGCAAAATTTCCAAAACAATGATTATGCAAATTATAGGTTCCCTGGAGTCAAAGCACTTGCTGCAAACATTTTCAAGCCGTGAGAACTCTTCTCCAGCTATTTCATCCTTTCTTCAACATAGCTTTCACCTTAGTAGACATAAACATTCTGGATCTGACCCAATGAAGAAGTTCATAAGAGAATTTTACAGTGACTTGAAAATGGTTTATGTGGGACAGTTGTGCCTTTCTTGGGAATTCCTTCAGTGGGAGTATGAAAGGGCCCTAGAGTTATGGGAATCTGATCACTACAGATTGCAGAGGTACAATGGAATAGCAGGGGAATTCCAACAATTTCAAGTGAAAACATGCTTTTTTCTGTAAATTTTGGTTTATTCTATTCTAAATGGAATTTAGTGGTTACTTTGATTAGCTTCACTTTCATAGTGTACCTTTAAGCTATGTGGAGGACCGTATAATAATAAATCATTTTCATTGTCTCCATTGTCTGCAGAGGACAACACTAAGGAAGAAAGGAAATTCAGAACAAGTAATGCAGATAAAGATGCCATCACAAGTGATATCCTAGTAGAAATTTTAGAAGAATCAATGAGAACAATTTGGCGTTTCATTAGAGCTGATAAATATGCATCTAGCTTGAACCATAAAGGTCCAAGAGAAACTCAATTAGATCTCCAAGATCCTGCATATTCAGAACTAGTGGAGATTCAAGCAGAACTTCAGAAGGTAATTAAGGCTTCTAAAAAAATAGAATCATCTTTGCTTCTGTGAAAAAGGGTGTTGTTATGTTTCTTCTTTTGTTAAATTTTATTATTTGGATTGACAAAAGGAAAAAGAGATTTAATGAATTTTTGAAGAGCAGAAGTAGCATATAGAAGTTCCAAAAGCATGAGGTGAATGGGAGGGATCATTTCCTTTACTTTTTTTTTTTCTCAAGTGGATATTAAATTGGTTTGGAGAGTATTGAACATGTCAAGAATAACGATTACTTACACCCAGCTCACATTTCTTTTCTTTTTTTCCCAAGGGGACGGAAGAGGAGGCAAGGGACATCTTGTCAAAGGTCCAGTACTGTGATTTCTAACATGCCAAATAACTACTTTGTTTGGTTTGAAATTAATGTTCAGAGGCTTCAGCACCTGCAATTGGAAAAAGCCTAAGTATTATGACTTGAACGACATAATGGTCTAGCTAACCTAACAAGTCGTCTTGTCCATTTTGTTGCCACTTTAAAATTTTAAAATTTAAAAAATTAATTACTAACCATAATAATAAGGATAATAATAGTCATAATAATAATAATAACTATTCATGCTTATAGTTTGATTCCTCTGGAAAAGTAACTCAGTTTTTACTTCAGAGCTTATCTTCATGCTTATAGCAACCACATCAGCAGGTACTTTTCAAAGATTATATTTGCTTGCACTTTTGTTTGTCTTTTGTCTTTTCTATTGATTTCTTTCCTTAATCCATGCAGCTCATATTGGATTATCTTTGTTGTAGTTAGTTACAAATAAAAACAAGGAGGTAAATTATAGTAAATTTCTTTACTTTCACCCTACTGGTGTTCCTGGATACTCATTCTCTTTTTCTTTCTTGCCAAGTAAAATCTGTTCAGATTTGAGACAAAATGAGTCTGGATGAGATAAGAAGCATATAGTTGCAACATCTATTCTTGTTTTATGTTCCATTGTGTAGAATCTGTGTAGAGCAGTCTGAAGTTGTTATTTCAATATGCAAGTGTTGAAAATTAGGCCTCCCATTGGTTATATATATTTCTATATTTCAGTAGGTAATTAAGTAATTATATACTTGCTCTGGCTATGATCTTCTGTGCAGAGTCCGCATTAGTTATACAAGGTTGACACCTAATATTATTTCACCTTAGATATTATATCTTATAATTATTTTAATTGTTACTTATTGTTTCAGTATTTGTTTGAATCTCTTGAAATGTCTTATGTTAATGATTGCTAAATTGCTAATACTTTATTGAGCATTTCCTCTTGTGTTTCCTCTGTTTCTTTTTACATATATCTAAGTGTGTTGGTGCCATGGCCATGGAGGAGTACCTGGATTATGTGTTGGTGTCGTTGGGCTTGTTGGTGTACTTGATATAATATTTATATGGAGTTTGACTTGATAATATTTGTTGGTGTAATGTGTTGATTAAAGTTTTGTTGTTTAAATGTTTTTATAATATTTGTATTATTTAAGCAAATTTTTATTTGTATATATGGATAGGATAGCAAGAGATTAGTGTTATGGTGGAGTTTGGTAGAAAGTATGGTGAAAGGGAAAATTGGAACCAGGAAAATTTCAATTCGAAATAGCTACAAAACTTTCCTAGCTAATCTCCAGTTGACTATGATGGGAATTAGCTTCAGAATAACTACGAATTTGCTACTGGAAATCTATATCTGTATTTGGCTTTTGCCTACGAACAATCTTCGATAGGCAAAGGTTCGTAACTTTGACTGACAGAAAAATCCCCATAGCAGGACGACACATATAATTGACGGTTTGTCCGCCGGTCCATGTCAATTGGATCTATAGTGACAGTTTTTGTCTATCACCAGAAGTAACATTCATTGTAGTGCAACCAGGTTTGTAAAAAAAATACATGGGTCACCAGTTAAGTCCTTGACAATTTAAACTGGTCACCACGTTAGTCTCTCAAAGATTTTAAATTTAAAATGATCACCAAGTTAATCCCTAATAGGGATGTCAATGGGGTGGGGGCGGGTAGCACCTACCCATATACATACCCTCTAAAATTAATGGGTATCCATGCGGGTAAGGGGTATCCACGGGTATCCATTAATGTTTAAGAACTTAAATTTTATAAAAAAAAGAGATGAGATGTTATATAATATATTATAATATCATACTATATATTTATAAACAATCATTATATAATACCATTACATGTTAATATATTAAAAATATCATAAAAATAATATAAAATAAATTATATTTCATCATAAAATAATAAAAATCCTAATACTCAAATATATTTAATAGAAAAATATGTTTTAATGAGTATGTGGGTACCCGCGGGCGAGTAATAAAATATTCGTCCCCACCCATCTAATAAATATGCGGGTACCCATTACGAGTATATCCACGGTTATCCGCAGGTGCGATTTTTTTTTACATCCTTAACCCCTGAGTTAATCGTGAATAGAAACATTGTTAAGCTGATGTAACATGTTTTTATATGACTTGTCTTGTTAAGTGTCAAATCAATATCAAATTCATCACATGACCAAATAAGCATAGTGACTTAACGTCTCCTCTTTCTTCATATAGTCATTTTCTGCAATTTTTCAAGTATCTTTTTTCCCCATTTCTTTATTATTAGTATTTTTATTTTAATTTTTCCATCTTTTTAATTTATGGTGATCAGAGATGGGGGAGTGAAAGCAAATAAAGTGATTGTTCATCGGAGATATTCCTTGGGCTACTATCATTTTGACGGTCTTCCACTTGATTCCAAAAGTCCAAAAGTGATAAGTGAATGAAAATAAATATAGTAAATGAAAATTCGAGAGTTTACATTTCAATTTTTATAGATTAGTAGATAATAGATTTATGAAAATTAACATTCAAGCATTTTAAAAAAAGAAATTATAGCTATAGAAAAATTATATTTACTAACACTTTTGAAATAATATATTAATGCTTTGATACAGATTGTAAGTAGACTTAGTTAAGTGATGATAAGTATAGACTTTAAAATGTAAAAATAATAATTATAATGGTACAAATATGCATAGAAATATGTCCTAATTTATATAAAATGGTTTTCACACAAAATAGACACACACACAGAGCATTGTTTAAGTAAAAATATGGCTTCGTTCTGGTCATTGAAGGTGAAAATGATATATATGTCTTCCATTTAGTCAATGATATAATATAAAAATTAATAATCATCATGTTTTATGAAACATCCCGAAACTGAAGGGAATCAAGCATGTGGTCAGTGCAGCAGAAATAAATGGATTCCCTCCCTTGTTATAATCGTTTTGCGAAAACACGAATCAAGCAAATAGGTATTGAAACGAAAGGTCGTACCTTATTAGGATTATAAACGAGGCAAGTGTAGCCACGTCTCTATTGGTATCCACGCCAACAGCTGAACTAGGATTCTCTCCTCAGCTTTGCTAGTAGCCTTGGAAAGTAAGAAGTGATTGCTCATGTGTATCAGGGTAGTGCATCTTATGCTCTATTTATAGAGTGGTGGCTAGGGTTTTACCCTTCACTCACTTAACCCTCACACTTATGGGCCTAGCCCATAATAATTCTAATTAAATTAAATTAGAATTATTATCTTTTCCTAGTGGCATGTTGTATGCGTGTGACCCAATAGGATTTTAATATTTGGTTATAATATTAAAATAAAACTCTTTTATATTTTATCATAAATAGTGAGCGGTATCTAGCAACACATCACTATCCAAATATTACGATTATCAATAACTTTGATAAATCCTATTTTATTATAATAATTTATATTCTCTGTCCCTTTGTCCAAATATCTAATTGAACACAAGGACATGAATTGTGTCAACCTTGTATAGTTCAATTTATATTTTCTTGATCCCCAAGTAGACTGTACAGAAAATAAATATCTCATATTTATTCTCCTAAGCATGGTCATGCATTTTGCAGTCTCACTTTATCAAGAGGCCTACAGATATATCTCCTGTTACATAGGAGGCACAAATCTCATCTAGGGCACTCACATTCCACCACATAATTTATTATATGTCCAAAAACCAACTTTATGATTACCCTGTTACAGGTAACGTTTGATGATAATTAAAACATATAATTCCTTATGTAGGAATCGTAGTGATTTCAGGTCGAAGGACTTCATATAACATTTATTAATTTAAGAAACGTTCATGACACTTATACAACAACCCATGCAACGTTCTTAAGGTGGGTGTGTCCAGTACACCATTACTCTTAATGTGTACCTATGTGAGCACATGATATCTCATATCCATGATCTGTGAGATGTGATCATCAATGAATTCACATGCTAGTCTAAATGCATCTTTGTCCTAAGATGATAGTTGACTAGGGACTATTTAAGAATAGTTCTTCATAAGCTCTCACGATCAAGTCATCTACTTGATTCCTTATGAAGTTTAAGCTTATTATTCTAAGGACAATAATTATATTCTAAAAGAATAAGTTTGCCTTTATAAAATAACATGATACAAGTGATGGATGTCCACAAATATATAAGTCTCTAGTGCATATTCCTAACAGAAACTTGGGGCCTAGAGAATAGAGTGAAAGTCTTAGGCTATGAATCTGGCCAAGAGAGGAATAGATTAGAGGTAGGAAGAGATATTGAGGATTAGAATGTGAATTTATACGAGAGTTAGGCAAGTAAACCTATAGTCTCGAGTTTTAATAGATTTTGGGAGAATAACCAAGTATTAAGTCAAACAACTACAGGCGGAATCTAAAAGAAGTCACACCCTGAGATAGATGGAGTTATAATGGTATAAGAATGATCAAAGGAGGGTAGACGAAGAATAGCCAAGTTGGGAAGGTAGGTTATCAAAAGGATTAGAGAGAGGATGACATCCCAAGTTTTAATCATTATATGTGTTAAAATAGTAATAAAATAGGTTTTGAGAGGAAAGGAATTGATTTGGTAGTGTTCGGATGTTAGGGGGTTGGTTTATGCAACAAACCAGAAAATTGCACTTTGGTCTGCTCGCTCAAGCGAGTGCGCGCATTTTTGTGAGCATAACTCAGAGAGTTTGCTCGCTTGAGCGAGCGAACGCGTTTCCAGTTTTTAAAAATGCGCAGAAACCCTAACCTCTCACATTTTTACTCTCATTTGCTGGTTTTAGAGAAGGAGAGGGAGAAGGGTTTAGAGAGAGAAGGAGCTAGGAGAAGAAGAGTTATATTGGAGGCTTCCCCACCACCCTTGGAGCTTGGATCTTCATTCTCATCCCTCTATCCTTCTCTATTTCCTCCATTAGAGGTGAGTGTGGTTCACCCACTCACTTTCATTTTGATTGAATGTCCATGTATGCTTCCTAATCTCTATTCCCTTGCTTATATTGTTGATTGTAGGTGATTAGAGTTGAATCTAGAGTTGTTGGTTGGATTGATTTGGTTGTATGTATTTATGGCTCAAACCCTAGGTTAGAGGATTTGGGATTTTGTGTAGCTATGGACTGTTGATTTTGAGACCTTGGAAGAGTTGTACATTCATGCTCATGGAATTATTTTTATTTCTCATGTCACCATTCATTCATGTTTCGAAAGGAAAGATTTGGGTTTTAGGACCTCATGTTTTGACAGAACGAAATTGGGTCTTAGGACCTCATGTAATGAAAGAGAAGAATTGGGTCTTCGGACCTCACGCTCATGGGTCTACGGACCAACGAGTAAAAGAGAACGAGGTAGTCCCATGACCTCTCGGCCAAGAGGAAAAAGTGGGATCCTCAAATAAAAATGAATTCCATTCATAGCATCTTCATTTGCTAATAAAACTTAATCATATAAGTGTCCCTAGATGACGGTCCTTGTAACATCCAAAAAATTAGGGCCTAGAAAATATAGTGAAAACCTTAGGCTGTGGATCCGGCCAAGAGAGGGAGGGTAAAAGTAGGAGGAGAAATTGGAGCTTAGAAGGTGAATTTAGACAATAATTTGGTAAATAAACTAAGAGTCTCGAGTTTTAAGAGATTTTGGAAGAATAATCAAGTGTTAACTAAAACAACTATAGGCAAAACTTAGAAGAAATCACACCCTGAGTCAGATAGAGTTATAATGGTATAAGAATGAGAAAAGGAGGTTAGATGGAGATGAACTAAATTGGACAGGTATATTATCAGAAAGGGTTAGGGAGTAGTGCATCATCCCATGTTTTAATCATTAGGTGTGTTAAAATAGTAATGGAATAGGCTTTAAGAACAAAGGAATTGTTTTGGAAAAATTAGAGTGGGAAGAGATTTGGATAAGTAGAGCTAAGTTAGAAAGAGGTTTTAGGGAAAGGAATTAGGTTTGAGTGGAAGAGAATTGAATTAGAATCAAAGAGGGAGAGAAACTAAGTTAGAAATAGGGGAAAAGTGAAATCAGGGCGATTCTGTCTGGTAATTTCGCTCAGGCTCGCTTGAGCGCGCCTGAGCGAGAGTACCAGGCAGAAAATAGGAGTTTCTTTCTAGAAATTTCACCTAGGCTCGCTTGAGCGTGCCTGGGCGAGGGCATCAGTAGAAAAAGGGGAATTCTACTCTGGTTTTCTCGCTTAGGCTCGCTCGGGCGAGATTGAGCAAGAAGGCAGAGCTAGAATGAGGGGTTTTATGGTTGGAAATTTCGCCCGGTCGCGTTCAGGCTCGCCTGAGCGAGAGAGGCACTCTCGCCCGGTCTCGCCCAAGCACGCCTAAGCGATCGCACTTTTTCAGGACACCTTCAAAAACGTTTTTAGGGCTTTTCTCACATTTCTTTCCGTTCTTCTTCATTTTAGAGAGAGAGGGAGAGATTTCTAGAGAGATGAACTTCATTGAAGCTTGAAGGAAGGAGATCATGGCCAAGGATCTCTCCCCCTAATCTTCCTCAACTTTTTCCCTCTTCCATTTGAGTTCTTGAGGTGAGTATAACTCACACACCCACTCTCATTCTTGCTTGAATCCCTTGGATGAACCCTAATCCCTCTTTTCCCCTTTCTCTAGTCTTGTATATGTTTGTAAGATTATCGATGTTTTATGTTTGGCTTGGTTAAATATTATGATTAAAGGTATGGGTTAGGGCTTATATGTTAGGGACCTTGAGCGATTAGTTCCCTTGTAGGCCGGACTCAGAAGCAGTGATTAGTACCCCTGGGGTGATTAGTACCCTGGTAATCTGAGCTCATGCCTAGCCTCCTTCAGTTAAGTGATAAGACCCCGCCTGCCGAGTAATGCAGATCATGCATAGCATATTAAATCAGAGTCTGGCATCAGATCTCATGTCAAGTTGAATTGAGTAATGATGTAGTGAGGAAAAGTGATCGGACTAATTTATGTATGATTTGCTAAATTATATGTTGCATCTCATATGCCTGCCCTCCCCACACTATTTGCATGCATAGTTATATCCACTGAGACGCTAGTCTCACCCTGTGTTGTGGGGTTCATTTTAGATTTGCAGGCTTGCCCAATCAGATGCTTGAAAGGAAAGCCTGGAGTTCCTCAGTGGACCATTCCACTCCTGTTTTTTATTATGAGCCCCATGTAGGGGAAATTGATGTATATAAATATGTTGTACCATGTAGAGTTAGAATAGAATATATGTATTTTAGGGATGATTGTATTCTGAGCCACGGAGTGGCATTTGGATTGGAAAAGTTGTAATGTATGAATTGATTATGTTTGAGCTTAAGTAATCATTGGAGTTACTTCAACATTATATGAGTGTGTATGTAAAGATATCGGTAATGGCGCGAAATAATTTCAGGAATTTGAGAAATAGTGTCTCCAACGGGCATTATTCTTGAATTTAGAAATTAGGACGTTACAGTCCTTGGTCATGATGCATAGCGCTCAAATCATGTAATAGAGAAAAGACCCCTTGGGTGTTGGGTGAAACACTTCAGAATAGTCATGTATTAATATAGTGGATGTTAGTTGAACTTGATGTGCTCATTGCTCTTACATGGCTTGTTGCACATCATTTGCCTGTTAGCCTCTACACTGTATGCATGACCACCCTACCCTCACTGGGACGTTAGTCTCACCCCACGATGTGAGAATTATGTTCAGATGTGCAAGGTAAACGTCCAGCTACTTCATGGAGAGTTTGGAGATTGAAGTTGGGCTTTCAGTTCCCAACTTTTCCTTCTAGAAATTTCTAGACTATTTTGTATAGGCATTGAATGTTAATCTTTTGATGGGATAGGGACGTACATGTGGGGCCCTCAGGGAAGTTTGATATTTCCAGGACATATGTAAACTCATATCCTCTTATGCCTATTTCCTTGATGTATGTGTTATGAGCCTATGTGGGCAATATTGACTCTACTAGTTGAGTGATCGCGTTCCGCTTAAGTAAATGTTGGAGTTACCTAAGCTTTATAATGTTTGTATGTCGATATCATTAATGCGCAAAATAATTTCACGAATTCGGGAATAGTGCTTCCAACAGGCATTATTTCTGAATTCAGGAATTAGGATGTTACATTTTAGCTTGAGCTAAAGTAACAAAGCTCTAGAGTGATGAATAATAATCTTGCACCTTAAACTATTGTGCCTATTACCAATACAAAAAGTATAAAATGAACTTAAACAATCGAATAATGGCCTACAAAGGAAAACTTAAATCAATCCAATAAAAAACTTATAACGAAATAGAAGTAATATAAAACCGACAAAATCTTCATGTTCACAAATCTAAACTGCATGTCATGGATGCAATGCAGAATGTTGCACAAAATAATTGAAAACACCAAATACATAAAAAAAAAACAAAGATACACATTTTTACATAATGTGCATATGTAGGTGTAAGAAAATTACAAAGTTTAAGAAAAATTATACCTCATCCATAGTGCACATAGTTGGGTGTTTCAACTGTGAAAAAGAATTTTGATGTTGCAAATGTGTTCTATTTTTTCTGTTATAATAGAAGGAGGGGAAGGAGATTGAGTAATGATGGAAAAATTGATGAGTTTGGGACATGGAATAATGGCAAGTAAAAATTCATCACGATACTACTTGAAGAATGAGTGAGTTTGGAAACTGACACCTCGGATTTTCCTTGAGGTGACAAAAATAAAGTTACGTGGCAGAAATAAAGATGAGGTGGTAGTGGTTGAGTTTGCAATTCAACTTTAATATATTATAAAAGATAGATGTTTCTATGGATGAGTAACTTAGGGACTAACTTAGTGACCATTTTAAACTTTCAAAGACCTAACAGGTGACTAAAATCTTCAAGGGATTAACTTGGTGACCATTTTAATCTTATAGAGACTTGATGACTGAAATCTTTTATGAACCTAACTGGTGACACCTGTATCTTTCAGGGACCTGTTGAGGGTTTACTCAATTAATAATCATGCACAAGTTATAAAGGGAGAGAAACCCTAAATTCTCGGTGAAAATTACAATATATACAAGATATCGAATATTCCAGAAGAGGCTTCTCATGTCTAATAAGAGACTCAGCCCAAACTATCAAAAGGATATCTAAAATGCTTATATGGTGTAAAATCAAGAGAGAATTTCTAAATCCACTATTCTATTACCGAAAAATTAAGAAGAATATGCCATGCAGTTCCCTATCTAGGAAAAGCAACCACTCTCACTATATAATCATGATATTCGACGTGTATGACCATCTTCTTAGCCTATTTCTTCTACTCTATAAAACAATTTTGACTTAGGTGTTGGAGTATCTTTTGCATGAACCACCCCTGCCCTTGAAGAGAAGCAAAGCCTATTTACAGCACAAACTGAGGCAGCTCAAGAGAAGCTATCTAACAAGAGTACCATCTCAGAACAGAACAGGAAAAACAGATGGAGGATAACTGGAATATGAAGAAGTCCATTTCTAATTGTCTTCTGTTGTGTATACCAAACTAGTATAAGCGTTTACGGCAGTCATCTGTACCACAGTGACATGGTAACTTCTTGATTTTTCCATCCGGACCAACAACACTATCAAGTATGTATCCATAGTCATATGTCAGTTCCTGTTAAAACAAATGAAAACAACCCTTATATCATTCCTGAAAGATGTCCTCCATGAAGAAAGGTATAAGCATTATGCATGTATCCAACAATTATGAAAATCAATAATTAGAAAAACATTAAGTCATAGCATAGCTGCGATTTTCAAAAGATGACATGGATGATACCAATGAAAAGATTTTCATGCTTCACTTTTCAAAAGTGATGATTTTCCAAAATGTAGATTACAGTAATCAATCTCCCCAGAGAGTATTGTGTTGTGCTTCCATCCTACATATCATATATATCTTGAGGTGAAAAATGTGATTGTCTAGTTGATAAACATAAATCAATGGCTGGTTTCCATCTTACTAGGAGATTAATAACAAGAACACTGAAATAATATAGGCAACTTCAAAGTGGAGTTCATATCTACCCTGATATGGACAGGCTGAATGTTTTGGGAGTATGATACATGCACACATATAAACACACACAAGGCATTTGAATGAAAAATTTGTTAACATCATAAGCACAAGTAAGATCCTTACTTGGTAAGGAGGTATGTCATCTGCAGCAAATAACACCACCCGAGCTAAACTGATATCATGGTGGGAGCTCAGAACACACTGCACAAAGAGGTTTGGCTCACAACTGTGGTTGATGAACCTACTAACATTACCAAAAGATTCAGCATCTATGCCGAACTCAGGACTGTTTTTCATTGGCTCATCAGCTGAAGTTTTTGTAGGTAGTGATACACTACGCAACCGCCTCTGAAAAAAATAATCATTGGAAAAATGTGTTCATCTTCTCACCCTTAAAGAAACATTCTCAAGAAGGATAGACTATTTGATCTATTTTGGATCATAATAAAGGGAAATTCAATAACCAAACAGGCTCTAAAGCAATGCAATTTATGTTTATATAAATAGAAAACTCATTTATGATATTAATAACTACTTCTTAAACACTGGTAGAAAAGATATTATTCAAAAAACTATAAATCGATCAAATAAAAGAATAGCTATAGTCTTACCTCCCGTCCCTCTACTTCATTCATTGTTTGCAAACAATCAATTTCAAATATATATTCATTCTCGGTTAATTTATCTAACTCATCAATTCTGCGAAGTACACCAGTATATTCCAAAACTGGTGCACCAGAAGGAATAAAGTCCCATGTTCTAACAGCCCACCCTTTGTTGGCAGTACGGTAAACCTGTGTAAAAACAATGGTGTTTAGGATCTGTCACATAACCACAATTAGTGATAGAAAGGTAAAGAAGTTTGGATAAATGACCTCAAGCCTGTACTTCAAACCCTTTTGAGAAATTCTGTTACCACAATCAGGTCCACATCCACATTTTGGTCCACATTCAAACAAAACATCCCTAGCTTCCTTCAATCTGAGGATGAATAAGCCAATGAGATGTGTTAATTAGAGGACATTTAGAAAATTGAAAATCAAATATAAATGAAGATTTTAGAAGATATAGAAAAATTACATCAACATATGTTTAGTAACAGAAAGGAACTGTCAAATTTTACCTAAGAAATTGATAGATTGTTTAGTGAAATAAGATGGGAAAGAAATTGAATGGTCATAAACAAAAATTTGTATGCTCTCACTAAATGCAAGGTTATATAGGTAGAAAGGATTAATGATCTATTTGAAATGTTGCAAATTTTGACATTAAAAGCAATTAATTTTTCTTGTGCTAATTCTTTAAAGCTACTTTCTTTTGAAAAGAACCTTAACGCTTACCAAGATTATTCAAATTCTATAATTTACAAAATTCCTGCTTTCTCTAATTAAGCTTTAGATATTACTATTTTCCATAAAGTATGAGAAGCTTTTGTAGTTTATACACTCAAACAATAACAACAATAACAAATCTTTTCCCCATTAGGTGGCATACGATTTAATGTTTTATAGTAAATTATATCATAAAGATAAACTAATTAAATCTAATCATTTTGAATGATTTGCCTATAATTGTTCTTGATCTTGTTCTCTGTTTAATCAATTCTTCTAATTGGAGCTTTTATAGGTCTTCCTTGCACATGTCCAAACCACCTAAGGAAAGATTTTACCATCTTTCCCCAATTGTTACCCTGAATTCCTCTCTAATGCATTTGTTCCTATGTTGTGTTACATAGTCAATCCCAAGGCTAAAATAAAGAGAGTTATGCTAAGCAATTTACAACTAACGCCTGTCAAGATTTTCATGACACGAATCTACAATGCCATGCAATTTAAATACTAATAATGACCTAATCTCATACCAAACTCTACCACTATGCTATTATATGCATTGAAATCACCTGTCCCCTTTCCCTTTCCCCCCAATATATAAAAGCATAACATTTCATAAAAAAAAATTAACAATTAGGACAAAGAATGTTAGTTTTAAAGAATGAGAGGAACTCTTTTGCTGACATGTTATGTTTTTGTTAGAGGGACAGAAAAGAAGTCAGGAAAAAGAAACAAATGATTTTGGTTCTATGTTAAACATTATGGAATATGACTACGTAAATAAAATTGCAAACTTCTTCAATTGTCATCGCATCAATATATTACTGCAATAACAAGTGGAACATAAGGTCAAGGAAATCATATGACTTGTAAAAATCATGGCCCCAAATGAAATGTTAGAGGGAAAAGGAAAGATTTATAATTTATGTAGATTTTAGATATTCAAATTCAAGGTAAAGAAACAGACAGATAAACCAGAATACTAGCCCATATTATCTAGAGTTATAATTATTTACTTAAGGTAGGTTGACTCTAACTTCCTTTGTCTTCAACACAAGAGAACTATACATTAGACAAAAGAAAATTAAACCCCAAAACAAAAATATCACCTGTCACCACCACGAACATAGGGAAACTCGGAGCCATTATGTTTGGCACAAGAGCAATTCCTTGTATTTCTACAAGTTCCTTGGCATTTGCATCCATTGGGTCTATGTGGTACTTTCACGTCACTTGCAACTTTGACAGAGGTGATATACGTAAAACCTAAAATTTTAAAACAGCATTGATGCCAACTCCAAGTGAGTGATTTGACAAACAGCACTTTCCCAAATAAAACAGGAGAGGAAATGAAAATACAGGGAAAAAACTTTATATCAAACCATAAAAATTTATAAAGGTGGAACGAGATTATTATCTTAGATATAAAATAAACTCCTAACTGTTCTAGTCAACCAATTATATACATAATTTTTAAATGCTGAAGTGAAGTATCCAAAGGAAATTGCAGTTACTTTGAAGAAATGTTATTATTCATATCCTCGAGTAGAACTCTTTTGCAGTTTGCTACAGAACAACTAACACAACTAGCTGGTGATAAGCTTACCAGGAGGTGCAACTGGAGGATTGTCATACTCATTGGTAGCAGGAACACATATAGCTTCCTGGCCATTGCTTATGTCTTTGACAACCAAACTGAGAAAACCACATTATCCTAAGCTCAATTACAAATTTAATGCAAATTAAAAAGAGCTTACACTACATTTCTTTGAGAGGTTTGTCCATAGCATACCTTGGAGAAATATACGGAGCTGCAGATATACTCCCTTCACAAAAACAGACCTAACATAAGAACTCAAACCAAATGTTAGAATACCTATCAGTAGAGCAAAAATGCAACTGCAAATACAGACTAAGATGAAAAAGAAAAGACGCATGAAAGTGATTACAGAGAGAACAGAAAAGAAAATTGAAGTACAAATGACACCACATAAAATTTCGTAAGCCATAGACAGGAACTAACAAACCCCATCTGGGGCAGTAATGTAGATGTGAAACATTATGAAAAATTTTGAGAATATAACCTAAATCACCTGACCTGTACTATGATTAAATAAAAAAAATACATGCACAACATATAGATGAAAACATGAAACCAAACCGAATGCCATTGCTTGCTGAAGGGAAAAAAACTGTTAAAAAAACCCTAATCTATGTCCATCACATGCATATAAATGTATGAAACACAAATTCTAAGATAAACTTTTGATACATCAATTACAGAGAGAGTCACAGAGCCAGGTTAGTCATATTCATATGTAGAAACAGCAACTCAAAGTATCAAACAAAAGTATCTCTAACTTTGATCCTATGTCAGTAATGAAATCTCAATGACATTGACATGCAAAAATGAAAAAGGAAAAGATAAAACAACTGAAGAAGCATAACTTACAACCTTCTCTACACTCGACATCGCCAAACTTTTCAGCTTCTTTACAAGATACTCGCATACTGTAAATCCAGGAATGTGCTTCTCAACAACCCAATTTTTATCGACCTGTTAGATAATGAAGAAAAATATTTGAATTCATAAGCTATGCAAAAATAGACACAACAAGCACAGAAGCAATTAAAAAGTGAAAAAAATGACTCTTTGAAATTTTCATCTGTCATAATTTGAAAGAGGAAAAGTAATAAATGAAAGGGAATTGAATTGAGTTTGTAGTGCAACAATCAACTAACAAGAATAATTATTATTCATAGCAAGAAATCTACTTTTTCATGAAGCAACTGATAAACACTAATGTCCATCTAAGATGATAATAACAATATGGAAATACCTGGCTTTTTTAATCTTTAGGCCAAATCTTACCTAAATACATAGTCATGGTTAGTGGCAAGTTATTTGAAAATTTCAAAGTCCTCTAGTCACTCTCTGTTATCCATTCAACATACAAGACAAAAACAAGCTAGATACATCCAATACCGCAAAATAAAGCATCGAGAATGGAGAGGATTTGTTCTTGTAAGTCTGCTCAACCATGTTTTGAACTAACTTCCTATCTTCATCACATGAATTTTAAGACAGCTCAATCTTGGTGCATACTATACTAAGCTCCTAGGCACAAATCCAAATACACGCTCAACCATTAAAGCTTCAATAACCTTTATATCATAAAAGGACTACAACTGGAGATGGTAAGTATTCAAAGTGTTCATCATATTGTTTGCCCTTTACCTAAAATTTGTGATGAAAGGAGGAATTTCCTTTCTAAGTATGTTTTTATCGCATTAACTAGGAGTGCATTCAAAAGGACCAGTAATGGGAACTCAATTGTCCATTCTTTTAGAATTGATCAAATACCATGTCAACAGCAAACAACTTTCACTTCACTCTCATGAAAACAAAGGTTCAAGTATCTCAATCATGACCAGAAATATGAAAAAAGATTTCGGATTGAAATAGACAATCAGGTCTAAAGACATACATTTTATACTATTTCTAATTGGGGGTGAAGAAATTTCTTCCTCAAAAGGCTCACCTTATTAGCATTTAAAAGTTTGGATACTTCTTGATAATCTTTAGCTATCTTCTTGCTACTATTCTGTTTATCCTGTGGGAAAGTATTAGAGAAAACAGTTAGAATGAACTTGTTACACTATTAGAACCAGAAAATAATAAAACCAACCAAAATGCAAATGAATATTAACTGTTCAACTCCAACCCATAAGTTATGAAAATGGGTTTTGAAACAAATATTCAAATTAAGATTCAACCAAAAAAAAATGAAACTAATATAATGATTTGGAATCTGAAAGTACTGGATATCTGATTTCCAACATTAACAAGGGGATAGGAATAAGATAATTGATCAATCTCAATTCTCAAGTAATTTGCTTTGACACTCCTGTTGCTTGAATTGGTCTAAATGATTCAAATCTCATTTTATTCACTCTTAGATGACATTTTTGTCCATGAATACAAAACCAACTGCATTTAGATCCAGCTTCAGCAAGACATCAGACAATTACTTTTTGACAGAATAAATGAAAGAGAAACTTTGATTTTTCAGTACTTCATGAACTAACATGTAAAAAAAACAGGATTATATAAACAATGCGCAATGTGGAATCAAAAACAAAAAGGGCAAAAAACCACAATTGTGCAAATTAAATTTATCACCTCAGAAGATTGAAGTTCCGAGAGATTGGCAAGCCTCAACGATTCTTTCACTGCTAAAACACCTCTGAAGTCCAGTTCATCAAAAACAAGTGTTGAACTGGAATGACCATTACCTCTGCTCACCAAACACGTCCCTCCACAGCCCCATGTCTGAGACCATGTGTCTCTGATACAATTCTCACCCTTAGCCAATGCCTCTTGTTGCATGGAAGGTTTGAATTTTGTTCTCTTCTCATCGGAATGGTCCCCATTAGCGTCATTCATTGGCCTCTTCGTATTAGTATCACTGCCATAGTGAGCCTTAGGCCGGTTTTGAAGCCTTAAGCTAGTTCTTCTCTGCACCGTTGTTTCAACCCTTTCAGGATTTTGGGCAACAATGTCGTTGCTCACTGGGTCGTTTGTTGAAACTTCAAGACTTAATTCCCCTGTTTTGGGTACCATGGTGAGTTAATTGCTCGCAGTCACATTGTTCCACAAATATTACTTAGAGTGTGTTTGATTGGGATGTTAAAAAAAAAAAAAAACTCGTATCCGTCGATATTTGTGATTTTTTATCCAGCAATGAGTAGGAGGAATATTATAGTACGCACCACACCACACGGGTATCTTTATACTCATTAAAATATTTTTTATTAAAAATTCGCCACATTGTTGGTTCATTATTCCTTTTATCATTCATTTCTTAATTTATGATTCATGTAAACAGTAGGCTAGTGTTTTATCGATTGTAACAAGTGTAATATTAAAACAATAGGTATAGTAATCCATAACAATATAAAATAAGTACAACATTCAAGAATTAAAATAAGAAGTGTAACGTTAAAACAATAATCCCAAAAAAGCTTGCAACTGAGTGAGAGAAAAGAGAATGGGATAACAATTAATGAGGAGGTAAATTTGTAAAAATAATTTAGCTGGTAGCGAAAAATATGAGCTTTTTTGGAAAAGTTAATTCAAGTAACTTTTCTAAAAAATTTTGTAGCTACCCAAAAAAGCTACCTTCCCAAACACAGTTAAAATGGTTCCAACTACTATTTTCAGTTTTCAGCTAACTGAAATGGTAAGTCAAACATACTCTTAATTCCCTCCATTTTGTTGAATATTATCAGAACGCGAAGGTAACCCCTGTTTTTTTCCTGAAAACTTCCAAAAAAATGGGAAGATTATTATAGTTATATTAAAAGAAATAAAATTTTAAATCAATTCGATTGAAAGGAAAGTTTTTATATCTTTGAAAATAAAAAAGGAAAGGAATTTTATTAAATAAATAAAATTTAATAAAAAAATTTCATAGGTTTTGAAATTATTAAAACTTTTTCATTTAACCACTTTATATTCATCTCATTTAAAAAGATAAACAAACATACAAAACACCGTAAAATCATTATAATAATAAATAGGTCATTTAGAATTTGTTTGAAAATTTACAGAAAAAAGAAAGAGTAAAGTTAAAATAGAAGAAAGGAGAAAATTTTATAAGCCGAATAAAAAAATCAGACTCATAAACATAGACAAAGTGAGAATCTTTTTAAAGCTCCTATTTTGACCCCAAACACACCTGTAGAAAAAAAAGGAAGAAAAATCATTTATTTTCAACATTAGTTATTTTAAACATAAAATAAAAATATAATAACATTTATTATTTTTATTTGAGATCCCACAAATTTTGTAAAAGAAATAATCTTGTTTGAGTTGGATACGATCACTGTGGGCGACCATAGAAATAACAAAATAACCTGGATGTATATACTCTTTTTTAACACATACTAACCGAAATCACACAAAAAAATTAAATAAAAAAACCTTATAAAATGCATGCTTGATGGTACCTGATAAATTTGTCCTGAGGAATCCCAATCAAGATGCTAAATTTGTAATTTATCATGAAAAAAAAACAGCTTAAAATGTTTTTAAAGGTAAAACAACTTGAATTCTTCATTATGAAGGGATGAAACAATGATAGGAAACTAAAAACAAAAGCTTCAGGTGTTGGAAATTGAAAGGAAGAGTGAAAGGTTCCAATAGGGTAGAATAAAAGATATTATTTCAAAATACACTTAAAAATCTAAACCATAACCTTACCTTCACCAAGGTATCACAGAGATGGCTGAAGAAGTGAAAAAGAAATCGAGCTTTCAATCACTGCCTCTCTACAGGCCGCACACCACAACCACCTCTGTGTAAGATGGAAATTTTAGACTCAGTAAAATAAAGAGATAAAAAGAGAAGAGAGAACCCACCATAACAACCAATCTCACAGATAGAGAGAAAAGAGCATACCTTCACACCAGAGTATGGAGAAATGAAGAAGACACTGTGAGTAACAGTAAGAGGGGGAAAACAATGTGAGTGGGGGAAAATGGAAAATAAAGAGGGAGGGAAAAGTGCTGTTTCTACAACTTTTCTCTTATTTTGAAATTTAAGTTTGAATCTATTAACGTAAGTTAGAAATATGAGTTTTTCACGTGTTGTTGTCACGTTTCAACACTAAACCAAACATGTTATTAATCATAAATATGTTCAAAATTATATTACATTTCATAAAACGTATTATTAAATCTTTCTACAGAGGAATACATATTTATTTATGAATTATTATTATCATATTGAGTCACGATCCTTGTCAAATTTTAAGAGTTACACCTTTTAATAACTTTTTGTAAAATGTGAATTTGACCAATCCGACCATTGAATTCACATTATATTACTTTACCTTCATGATTATGTATATCAAATTTAAAGTAATTTGGACATTCGTTGGTATATTATATAATAGTGAACTTTTACTTATATTTTAGGGTAAAGAGTATAAAACCACATTGAATTTTTACCCTTCCCTTTTGCAAATAGGCACCATGAACTTTTAATTTGTCTCAATTAACCCTTAAACTCTTATCATTATTACAATAGTTAAATAATTACCATAACCAATTTCAATCTTTCGAGATTTTTTGTTTCAAATATTAAAAAGACATAAAAGAGTAAAATTTACATTATCTATTCTTGAATTATGTCAAATTTCAAGAATATTTGAATTTTTAAAAGCGAAATATGACCATGAGTTCTTTTAATTTAAAGTTTTTTTTTTAATTTTTGAAATTTTATTTTATATAATTTTAATATTTTAAACACAATTTTGAATGGTTGAGATTATATTTGTTAATTTTTTGACTTCATGCTAATGAAATGACATATTGCAACAATGATGAAAGTTTAAGGATTAATTAGGCAAAATAAAAGTTCATGGTGCCTATTTGCAAAAGGGTAAAAGTTAAGGGTACTTATATACTCTTTTCCCTATATTTTAAAAACATATTATACATTAAACTAATTTAATTTGATCAAGTATCATTTAGTTTTCGATTTTTATGAAATTTTATAAGCGTGATCTATTTTATAAGAACTTTCAATTCAACGGTTGGATTGGTCAATTCAGATTTTACAAAAAATTATTAAGAGGGTGTAACTCTTAAAGTTTAACACCTGATGTCAATTGATGCTTCCTTTATTATATCACAATTAAAGAAAGAGAAATGCTAGGAACACACTCTTTTGAACACTCTCCCTAACACACTCCATGTGATTGGTTAAAATTCACATGGGTCCCACCACTTGGGAGTGGGACCCACGAATTTGGTGGGACTCATGTGAATTTTAACCAATCACATGGAGTGTGTTTGGGAGAGTGTTCAAAAGAGTGTGTTCCTAGCACTCCTCCTAAAGAAATTGTTTAGTAGATACCGATGTGAGCAAAATTAAATGTGCAGGTCACCGTGTCAGACTTAGTTAACTCATTATTACTTTTACATTCATCCTTCTAATATATTGTATGATACTTATTTTTGTTAAATTTTATATAATTGAAAGCATTAAATAATGTAATTAATATATACTGGATGAGAGGAGAGAAATTGAAAGTGGTAAAAGAAAAAAACAATTATCTAAAAATTAATAATTTTAGCTTTTATACTCGGATTGTTTACAAAGAATTGGCAGAGAGATGTGTGAAGAGATATCTATGTCACCCCCATTTGGTCTACGTGAGAATTTGAGAGAGCGGATAATTGATTAATTTGCGTGCACATCGTAAAAAAAAGTGAGATATTAAATTTTTACAAAAAAATATATATATAAAAACCCATACAACACACTTTTTTTTATCATTTTCCATCATATCATCTATCACATCCCACCTTATTGTATGTTGTATGATTAACATTTCTCTAAAAAAGTAGTCTTGAAAGAATAGAGGAGTGAGTAGGTGGATCGAAAAATGTTACAATAGAAAGACCAAATAGCCCTTCTCATTTGTAGTATTAGTTATACACATGCTTTCTTAGAAAAACATGTTGGAGGGCATTTCTGTCTATTAAAATATTTATAAATCTCTTTCTTTTATTTCTACACAACTAAAAAATTTTCAAACTCATTTCTCTTTTATTTTTCTCCTAGTTATCTCAAACTAAACAATCTTATTTTAATCTAAATTCACACCACTTGTTTTTACTTTATTTTTCTCTTTTCTATTTTTTTTATTTAATCCAAACACAAGTTCAAGAGTTTGTCAATAAGTAGGGGTGTTCAAGACCCGGCCCGTCCCAACCCGTCCTACTCGGGTCGGGTCTGTTCTTGTCCTACAAGGAAGAATAGAACCAAAACGGGTCTCACCGGGTCTCATTTTTTGACCCGACATCGGGTTGAGGACGGGTTCGGGTTAACCTTCGGGTCACTCGGCCCGTCCTTTATATATAAATATAATATTTATTACTTATGATTTTCTATTATGTAAAGTCCTAACCTTATTATTTTTCATTTTAGATGAGGTTTTTGAGTCTAAGTTTCCTCCGTTTACCTTTAAAAACACATTCTTTACATAAAATTATATAGTGATATAACGTTATTCTTGGTTTAGTAATAAAAAGGTAAAAAATATTGCATACATTAAGAGATATTTTATTGTATACAATATATTTATTAATTGTATGAACTATTTTCTTTTGAACATTGTTATATGATCATTTCATGATTATATTTAGCTTATATATCGGGCCAACCCGGTCCTGTCCTACTCAGACCCGATCTTACTTAGACCCGCACATCATCGGGTCTCTTCGGGTGTATGGACGGGTTCGGGTCCATAGAATTGGCCCGGTCAAAAATTAGGGCCGGGTTAGGGACAGGTAAAACTCGTCCCAACCCGTCCCATGAACACCCCTATCAATAAGTACAAGAATAAAAAATAAAGAATTTTAAATGAAAAATAAAATATTCAGTGCATTTAAGACTAGGAAAAATATTACTTTATATATTCAAGTAATTTAAATATTTATAGAAGATATTAAATCCTCTTAAACGTTAACAAAATTCAAATTATATATATAATTAATATGTCATATTAAATATATTAGGAAGATTCAAAACTATCAATGAGTTGGTTTAAGTGGTATTTCCTTGATTTCTCTTCAATAAGTTTTTGGGTTTTTTTGGTGTAAACTAGGGGTGTTCGCGGTTCGGTTTGGATCGGTTTTGAGGTAAAAAGTCATCCAATCCAATCATTGTGGTTTTATCATTTCATCATCCAATAGGTTTTGATATTTTTTAAATCCTAAATTGGATAGGATTGGATCGGTTTTCAGTTTTTTAAAGCGACAATAAATATTTGATAAACTTTATAAAATAATGAAGTAATGATAAACATTTTCTTATTGGAACTTACATTTATTAAAATTAATATAAAAGTATATAAAGAGAATTACATGATACATGAAAATTAAACTAAAACTAGTTTTATATTGATATATTTATAGAAATATTAACATAATATTACATAATAAAATTATAAAAAATATATTAGTATAAATATTTTTATAAATATATAATTATTTTATAAGTAATAATATATGTATAGATAAGTTCGGTTTGGATTGGATTGGATTGGTTTTCAACATAGGATCCGAAAACCAATCTAATCCAATAAAAAATTTCGGTTTTTTGCGGTTTGCGGTTTTTTGGATTTCGGTTTTCGATTTTTCGGTTCGGTTTTTGCGGTTTGCATTGGATTGGATTGGATGTGATCACCCCTAGTGTAAACCATAGGTATCCCCTATTACCAGGGGCAATCCTATTCGGGGTTTAGTCACAGTTAAGGCTCTTCACCCTTCCCGAAGAATGTATTTAGTGGGGATCGAACCTGGGAGTTCTTCCCACAATCTCAGTCTACGTTGCCAACTGAGCCACAACTCTTTGGTAATAAGATTTTGGGTTTGATTCTTGCATATAATAGAAAAAAAAAACTTGCAATAAGAGTTAGTATCACTATAATGTGGATATTTTTGACTTGAGCATAATTGCCTTATCTCGATAATACATATGATTCACACAAAAAAAACTCAAAAACTATATAAAAAAATTAACTAACAAGTGGATTAAGAGAATAAAAACAAAGCATTTCAAAAAGTCAAATAATTTTTTGAGTTAAATATGTTTTTGTCTCTAAAATTATAACCAAATTTGGTTTTGACCCTTTTTTATTTTTTCTTTGATTTTAATTCTCTATATTTAAAAATAATATATTTTTAGTCTTCGTTGATATTTAATTTCGTTAAATGATAACATAACAATTTTTAAACAATTTTCTACTTATTTTCATGGAAATTTTAAAATTCATAGGAAATTTAGTTTAGATTTTAAATTTTGATTGAAAACTTCTTATAATTTAAAAAATCTTTTAAAATTTTAGTAAATTGACACAATTTTTATATCAAAACTTAATTATAACGTCATATTTTTATAATTATTTTGTAATCCTAATATATATTTATTTTTATGGAGAAGATGAATTTATAATTTAAACATGACTCAAGGAGAATTTTCTATAATGAAAACTGTGGGACATAGTAATTATAATTTATAACACACAAGTAATTAATTATGTAACATCCCAAAAATTAGAATCTAGAAATATATAGTGGAAGTCATAGGCTGTGAAACCTATCGAGAGAAGGAAGTTAGAAAGTAGAAAGATAATTCGGGGGTTTGAGAGTAAATTAAGAGAAGAGATAGGAAAATCTATTGATCCGAGCTATGAGTTTTGAGGGGAATCTAGAAGGAGAACCAAGTGTTAAGCCCAACATAGTGGTAGATTAGCTTAGTAGGTATTGCACCCTAAAGTTGAGAGGTTAACAAGACAACAAGGTGAGAAAGGAGGTTGAGGTGTTGAGTAAGGGAATTAGACCTGGATGGAATGAATTACGTTGAGAGAGTTGACGGATTGAGCAGGGAAAGGGTTAGACCAAAGGAATAAGGTTAAGAAAGTATCCCTGTAAGAAGGAACTAGGAACAGAGACTGTATAAGAGAAAATGAGAATTTAGGATTTTGATATTCTCGCTCAAGCAAGAAGGTTTCGCTTGAGCGAGTATATCAGTAAAAAGGGGGAAATTGTGTTCTGTCATCCTCGCTCAAGCGGGAGGGTCTCGCTTGAGCGAGGGACATGGAAATTTAAGGAGACTCTCTATGATGGAATTGCACTCAAGCGCAATTAGGCTCGCTCAAGTGCAATTCCATCCAGAATCAGGGGTTGCTCCCTGACTTGCTCTCGCTTGTGCGAGACAAAGTCAGAGAGCATGGGTCTTTTCCTGCGCAATTGCGCTCAAGAGAGAAGATTCTCGCTTGAGAGAGAGCGCATTTCCTACGGTGCATCAATTCTCTCGCTCAAGTGAGCAGATCCTCGCTTGAGAGAGAACAAGCAGAACAACTTTTTATGCGCGTTTCAGTTAGGGTTTGGGATTATTTTCCAATTCCTTAAGTTTTAGAGAGAGTGTCTAGAGTGAGAGGGAGAAGAAATGAAGAACAAGGAGCTTGGATTGAAGTCTCAAATCTCTAAAGGAGCATTGGATCATCATCCCCAATCTCTCAATCATCCTATTTCTCCCTTTTGCCCTATTGTATGTCCCATATTCCTCTTCCCCTTGCTTCCTTACCTGGATTATGATTATTGTTGGTCGAGTCTATGGTTATTGAGTATTTTCTTGAATTGTAGGTATTGATGTCTTGAAACCCTAGGTTATGCTTAAGCGTTAGAATTGCAAATCTCTAAGAAATAGTTATGTGTGCATATCATGCCATTCTCGCTCATAGACAGGTATGTATTTACAGGTATTCATGGGCCTATGGCCAAGCAAGGAAATGACATAGAGTCTTCGGACTATCATAGATTCTTCGGACTATCACAGGATCTTCGGACCATTACACGGTCTTCAGACCACCACAGGCCCTTGGGCAATCAGTTATGAAAAATGAGGTAACAACATCGAACTCTCGGGCGAGAGGGAGATGGGGGGTCCTCAAGCTAAAATATAACAACATGAATTATTCATTGATTATTAATGAAACTTAATCACAGGTGGCCCTTGACAACGGCCCTTGATCACATGGCCGAGCGCTCAATCACAGTCACAGCTAGAGAAAAGACCCCGGGTGTCGGGTAAAAACACATCACAGTCATGTTTGCATAATTTCATAGTCATTGTTCATGTATTGGGATTGCTGAGTATGTTGACTACTGCCAGGGTCGGCCCAAGGGTAAGGCTGCTCAAGCCCTTGCTTTAGGCCCCCAATTGTTAGTAACATTCTTTATAAAAAAAATAAAAAATATTATTATAATTAGGCCTAGTTCATTGGTTTATAAATTGATTTTTCTCCTCAATGGTTGATGGTTCAATCCTTGCTAAATGAATTTTAACTTTTAAAGCCTCTTTCTTTCACTTCATGTATTTAAAAAGGTCCCAAAATAAAAGTTTGTTTGAGGCCTCACTACATATTAAACGATATTGGGTCGGCCCTGACTACTGCATCTCATTTGTATGCTACCCTATACTGCATGCTTTATCACACTCACTGGGATGTAAGTCTCACCACACGTTTTGTGGAACATTTTAGTTATGCAAGATGTCCAGCTGGAGCATGGAAAGGTAGACTTGAGCCTATGGATGAATGATTTTCCCCTAGAAGTTATATGAGCTAGAGAGTAGCTAGACTTTTTATATAGGAAGGAGGATAGTAATCGAGTTAGCTATTTCTGTTGTATTGTAGCCAGCTAATGGAAATTATTTGTGTATCTGTATATTTGGAAAGTTCCACTTAAGTAAACGTTGGTTACCTAAGCTTTACATGTGTGATATGTTTATGATATCAGTAATGTCGCAAAAATAGTTTCGGAAATTTAGGAAGGTGCTTCCAATATACATTATTCTAGGTTTTCGGAATTAGGACATTACAAATTAAGTAAGCAAAAATCGTATTTAGTGCATAAACTTGTAGGACATAACAATTATAACACACTAGTCTCATGGAAAATGATTCTATAGTTTACTAATTATCATGAAGTATGAAACACTCAAATTAATTCTTAATTTAAATTATTTTGATATTGTTTTAATTAAAAAAAAATGGTCCGCAAGTCAAGTCCGCCCCGCCATTCTTACAACCCACATAAATAGCGAGTTATGCGGGATGGGCCAAAGTGAGTTATATGGACTCATATATAATCCTTGCCTGCCTCGAAAAATAATGTGGGCTGTGTAGGCCAATCTAGCAGGCCTAATCCATATTTCTATCACTAAAATGAGCATTTTTTATTTATTCTATATTATCTCTCCTTAACTGTAATTACTACTACTTGAAATTGCATTGGGGTATAACTGAAAAAAAATATAATTAATATTGTTTTGTACTTTTGAATGGACAGATAAATAAAAATGAATTCGATAATAAAAATTACTAGAACAAAAACTATTTAATGCTATATTTATTTAACATAATATATAATATATTATAAATTATGGCAGTTATAGTTTCTTTATTTAATATGTATAATTATTATTATAAAATGTTATATTATTAATATTAATTAATTAATATAATATTAAAATTAACTTCAACTTAATTATTAAATACTATATTCATTCAACATAATATATAAAATAGAGTGATGATAGACGTACACTAAATAGTGCTCCCTCACTTGTACCGCGGGAGCCCTGTTTCTTTTTTTTTTCTTCTTTTATTTTTTTTATTCTTCAATTTTCTAAATAGTTTTTTATTTTTTAATTTATTAATATATTATTTATTTATTTATAATAAATAATAATATAGATTAAGAAATACAATAAATGCGTGTTATTAACCAAATGTACTACTTTATTCACCGTTTCTGTCCACACAATTAACCTCGTGTTAACAGGAGTTGCAAATAACCAAAAATCCTACTCTGTTAACCACACGGAAACACTATTAACCTCATTTTTTAATATGTTCACCGTTTTGGGACATATAATTAACCCCATGTTAATTAACATAATTTTTATATGATTATTTAATAGTATTGTCTTGATTTATATTTTTACTTGATAATATAAATAAATAAATAAATATAATAATAAAAAAATATAAAATTATTTTTTTTAATAAAAGAAAAAGGTAAAAATAGTTTTAAAAAAATTTAAAAGGGGGTGCAAAAACAAAAACGTGGGTGAAAAAAAAACGGGTTGTGGGATTTTGCGGGAAGTCCCTCATTATCCTATAAAATATTGTAAATCATAATGATTACAATACATTCAACGTGTAATTGTTATTAGGGTTAAATGTGTTTTAGGTCCCTCAAAAATTACCGAAAATTGGATTTGGTCCCTCATTTTTAAAACCAGTGTTTTAAGTCCCTGCTTTTTGTAAAATACCCGAAAATGGTCCCTCTCACCAACTCTGTTAACATTCCGTTAACTCAGCAAACAGAAGGTCATTGTAGTCATTTCATAATTATCAAGAAAATGAAGTAAACCCTAGACTTAATTCGTTCACTGTCCATTCCTTTTACCCAGTTCTATGATTCTCTGATTTTACCCCTTTTACCGCTCACTAAATTGTTGTGTGAAGAAGGAATCTCTTAGGCGTCTTCGCGGCTCACTAGTCGCAGCTTGATTGCGTGTGGGTGTGGAGTGGTCCATTGTTGCTCGTGGAAGGAAACTCTCCGTGGAAAGCGCGTTTGCTTGCTTCGAAGAGGTAAGAACTTTAATGCATTATTCAAGTATGGTAGGATGTTGAATAGCATTTGTAATTGATCGGTGGGGACCATAAGGTATTTTTCTTGGATATTAATTGATTTGCGTTCAAAGCCCTAGGATATATATTGTGTATTATGCTATATTATGTCATTGTTTCTTTAAAAAGTACAATAACTTGTTTTGTGGTTGTTGTTAAAATACATGAATGGTTTTTTCGTTGGCTTTTCACCATAAAGGTGGATTTATTGATGAAAAAAGATGGAAATACAATGAAGGTGAAATACACGTTTATCATGACATGGACACTAACAAGTGGTCATTTTTTGAAGCTGTTGGGTTAGTGAAGGACTTAGGCTACAAAGGATAGATTAGAATGTGGTGGAAGGGTGGAAGAATGAGTTTGAAGAAGGGTTTGAAAAAATTTCAAAATGATGATGATGCTGCTGAGCTGGCCAATTATGCAGAGAGTAAGAAGTGTGAAGTTCACATATATGTTGAACATGTGGATAGTGTTGAAGTTGGGGGTGACACAGGTGATGCAGTTAATGAACAACAATGTGAAAGTGGTGAAGACTTGGAAGATATCCATTTTGATGACAGTGAGGAAGATAGGGACTTAGGGCTTGATGATGGTTTTGAAAATCAGGAAGTTGGAGTTGCTGAGGCTGCATTGAATGAGAAAATTGAGATTATGAAGATGAAAAGTGTAGCTAATGAGGAAGACAATGGGATTGAATTTGTGAGAAGTAGTTTCGATAGGAGGAGTAGAGGGGCTGGGCGTGTTTTATTGAGGGGTGAAGGATCAAGTAACACTTTTAATGATGCTGAAAATAGAGGTTTGAATTCAATTATGCCAAGTGAAGTGATTAACATGCATCAAATTGATGAGGAATACAATAGTGAGGACCTAGAGACAAATTTGGATGAAAGTGATGTAGATGGTGTGGGGAGACCAAAATACACCAAATACAATAAGGAGGACATGTGCAAGAGTTTTAAATTTAAGCTTGGGATGGAATTCGTATCACTCAAGGAGTTCAAAGAGGCTATTCTTGAACATTCAGTTTTGAATGGAAGGCAGGTGAAGTTTGCTAAGAACGATTCAGTTAGAGTGAGGGTTGTTTGCACTAAAAATTGTGATTTCACAATGTTAGTGAGCAAGGTTGAGGACAGCAGCACCTATAGGTTGAAAACTCTAGTAGGAAAGCACAATTGTGGTAGGGTTTTTTACAACAAAAATGCAAACACAAACTGGGTTGCAAGGGTTATGGTTGATAAATTTAGAAATGCTTCAACTCTGACTGTCAATGAGATTATTGATGATGTGAGGGTCAACTACAGTGCTGGAATTACAGAATGGAGGGCTTGGAAAGCTAGAAAAATGGCTAGAAATGTTGTTGAAGGTGACGCAAGCAAACAATACTCCCTCCTATGGTCTTATAGTGCAGAATTAAGAGCAGTGTGTGCTGGAAATACATGCAAAATAAACCTAGAACGTCCTACAGAAGGTGTGCAGCCCAGATTTGGGTCATTTTACATGTGCTTAGAAGGCTGTAGAAAGGGGTTTTTGGCTGGGTGCAGACCCTTTATTGGGGTTGATGGCTGCCATCTCAAAACAAGGTTTAGAGGTCAACTTTTAATTGCAGTGGGAAGAGATCCTAATGATCAATACTTCCCAGTTGCTTTTGCAGTGGTAGAGACTGAAACAAAGGAAAGTTGGAGGTGGTTTCTTACATTACTTTTGGAAGATATTGGTGATGTAACAACCCATAGATGGGTATTTATTTCTGATCAACAAAAGGTGAGAATCTTTCTTGTAGAATTGTACTTTATTATTATTATTATTATTATTATTAAAATTCAGAATGCTAAGTTTTTAATTTGTTTTTTCATTTTAATAAATGTAGGGGCTAATACCAGTGTTTGAGGAATTGTTGGAAGGAGTTGAGCATCGATTCTGTCTAAGGCATCTTTACAGTAACTTCAAGAAGAAGTTTGGTGGTGTGGTGGTGGGACGCTGATAAGAGACCTGATGATGGGAGCAGCTAAAGCAACCTACATTGAAGTTTGGGATGAGAAGATGGAAGAATTGAAAAAAGTTGATGTGAAGGCACATGACTGGTTGAGAGGAGTTCCTACCAAGAGTTGGTGTAAGCATGCCTTTAGTTTTTATCCAAGATGTGATGTTCTTATGAATAACTTGTCTGAATCTTTCAATAGCACTATTTTATTAGCAAGGGATAAGCCTATTATAACTATGTATGAATGGATAAGGATGCCATTTGGGTTGTAGTGCTAGTGACAGACCATTATGTCTTTTTTATTGCTCATCATGTAGTGCTTGTGGCAGACTTTTTTGGGTTGTAGTGCTAGTTAAAGACCATTAATGCAGTTTTTTTAATTCACAGGGGTATTTAGGTATTTTGTCTATTTTGCACAACAATTGCATTAAACAATTGCCTTCAAGAGATGTAACACATACTCTCTCCTGTGACACTATTTTGTAAATTGCAATTGCAGTCCAAAATATTATGGTTATTGCTATTTCATGAAATTTGTGAAGTTTATTTCTGTATTGTCCAATTTTGTTATGGTTATTGCTATTTACCAATCCACAAGTCAATTTGTAAGCAAACACAAATTATAAGTCAACAGTAAGACCATCTCAGATAACACAGATTTATAAGTCAGCAGTTCTGTCAAAAATTACTGTTGTTTCTGTGAATGGTTCAAATTTGGGTGTGGGAAAGGTTCAAGAATTTGCAATGTCAGATTGGCACTAGACTCGACTGTAAGTGGAATGTTTTTTATCCAGTGTAGGGTATTTAATCCATCAAAATTAATTTGACCATGTAGTATGTTGATTAGGTGGCACAAGTTAAAGCACTTGAAAATTGACACAATGAGAATGGCATTACACTCGGCTGTCTCGGCTGTCTTGACAAGGTGAGAATGGCACTACCCTAGACCCTATGTTGATTAGGTGGCACAAGATAAAGCACTTGAAAATTGACAATGTGAGAATGGCATTAGAAATAAGGGTCCGTTTGGTTTACAGTTGAGTAGAATTGATTCTAGAAATGAATGGTTGAGATGGATGATGCGCGTTTTACGAAGCACGTTGGACGGAAGTGATTTAAAATCAATTCTGCAGAATTGATTCTGGATATTCCAAAATTTAAACCAAACAGGCACTAAATTGACAATGTGAGAACGACACTTGTCAACGTGGTGGAAGAAAAAGGTTATTGATTCTTTTTAGAAATGTTTCTTTTATTACACATTCAATGAAATGTAATGTGTTATCTCATTCTTTAATGTCCAACATCTCATTCTTTAATCTGCATCTATATTATATATCAGTGCAAAAAAAAATCATATGAAATTGAACACAGATTTATAAGTCAAATAAGAACAAAAAGATATTCTTCATTATATATCTATAAAGCTTACAAAATTACAAACCAATTACTACCCAAAAGATTAAAAAGAAGAAACAGAGTTGCTTACAAAGCAATAAGAGCTATCAGACCAAACTGAGACTACCCAATTACATCCATTTGTAGCTAAACTCATCTAAGTTGGACAATCACACTTAAATGCAAAAACTGAACACAACCCAACTGTTACAATCCAATTCACAATCAGCAAAACTAGACACATCCTTCCTTTCTTCCAGGATTGGTTGGCGTCTTTGAAGTGAGGACAATCAACTCTTCTCCGCATCGACAATACCTCACCCTTGAACGCGCGGAAGAGGTTGAAGATCGAGACGCATTGTCCCTTTTCCCTGACCCAGACTTCGCATGCTTCATTCTGTCTGAGTATCGACCACTAGCCTTCTTCTCTTTTGCGATGAGGTTTCGTCTCTGTGTTGGGTCTGTGCGCAATGGAGATTGCCTCTGCTAGGGTTCCAAATTGGGGCAAATCACACGTGTTATTTTTTCTGAAATGAATTCATGATTTTATGTTTAAAAAATAACCAGGATAAATTAAACTTAACGGAATGTTAACAGAGTTGGTGAGAGGGACCATTTTCGGGTATTTTACAAAAAGCAGGGACTTAAAACACTGGTTTTAAAAATGAGGGACCAAATCCAATTTTCGGTAATTTTTGAGGGACCTAAAACACATTTAACCCTTGTTATTATTAAATAGAATTAAATAAGTTTTTGGTCCCTTAAATTACACTCATTTTTGCATTTAGTCCCTCCACACTTTTTTTTATGGTTGAGATCCTTGATTAATTTTCTGTCAGTAATTTTAGTCCCGAGATTAAGTCCAATCAGTTAAGTGATGAAATGGTCTATTAAGTGCTACGTCACACCTTGCCACCTATATTATTGACGCCACATCATATTTTTTTTGCTGCCCTGTTGGTGTTCAATAAAATTCCTAATACTGCCTGCGCTTTGCGAGCTCCTCTGGTCGCCCACATTCGTTCCGCCATGGCCGCCTTCCGCATTCTATAAAGAAAAAAATCAAGTCTGCACTTTTCAAGGTGCAACAAAGAAAAAAATAGAAATTATAATGCAAGTGTTATAATATTTCAAGGTGTAATCATGGTCATTGATATTTCAAATTCATAATGACAGTTGCTTTTCAAGTCCGTGCCATTCGAGTAATTGATATAGTAATTGATATAGTCTGTGCCATTCGAATAATTATTGCATATAAGGTAATAAGTCTGTGCTATTCGAGTTATATTGGCTAAGCTCATTTTCTTTCCAATTTTCACTATTCTATCGTGTTTTTGGCTGTAGTATTTCTTAGTTGTTTCACTTTTCCCTTTTGTATAAGACTTCTCTGCTTCATTAATACTGGTGTTTGCTCATCATTTGGCTCCCAATTATTGGTTGGTCAAATGTTATCCTGACATTTCATCTGAATTTTGGTTTGTGGTTTTGTGCCAAGGGATCATGGTGCCATCGTCCACTGTGCAGGAAAATACTGAACTGTGGGTATATGAAAATAATGAAATAGATTTAATATAGGCTAAAATAACATTTTTATAACTAGTTCTTAATACAGAACCCATATAAACTCTAATTCAAATTTCAACTGTATCAAGTATAAAACATGACATTTAAACACCTAATTCCTCAATCAATATATATTGAGAAGGTCTAAGAACAGTCTGTAACATTTATTTTTAATATACAATATATGTATCTGAGCAAGTAGGGAATGTCATGTAGGTAAAGAGTCATTCTGTTTAATCCCAGAACTTAATCTCCTTGTTATCTAGAATATTATCTTTAAATTTGGCTATGTGAACTAATGATACAAATTGTGCATAAAGTATGAGATGGATGAGATTAAAGAGCATATTCCAAATGCCTTCATACGCCATCCCTTTTGACTTTGGAAAGTATGAGATGGATGAGATTAAAGAGCATATTCCAAAGGGTTGTGCTTCAAACCACTGTTGCTTCACAATGCCTAAGTCTCTTCATCCCAACACCTCCGCCTCTTCTCTTTACTCCTTCAACTTGATTTGATAAGCAGCTGCAGGTCTGCGTTCCCTCCCTCTCGCTGGTGAGTTTGTAGGCAACAGAGTACCTTTCCTTGATGGAAAATCGTGTACTATTTGGGATGTATGGAACTAAAAACAGAATTAATCGTGTACCTTTGCCTCTTCAGGAAAAGTTCAACTTTAACACCTTGGACATGTCTACAACAACTTGTTCGGCATTAAACATTAATCAAATTGAGGCAGAACCCAGGATGTTTGTGGAACACCAATAGGGCAGAGCCGCTGCACTCTCCCCCAACGCCGATCAGTCACTTCCAAGCTCACCGCTGCCGCGGAGAAAAAGAAAGAAGGAAGAAGAAGAGGAGGGATAGAAAAGGGAAGGGAAGAGAGGGAGGCCGCCCAGAGCAAATGACCATGGCAGTGAATGACGGCCGCGATGGCGCGGTTGTGCCTCTGGAAGGAGGTGGAACGGCTAAACGCGAAACTGCGCGCGGTGGTGGTTGCTGACCGAGGAAGATGACAGTGGTTGGACGCACAGCAGCACCGGTTTGGCGCGCGGAAGGCGGCCGTGGAGGGTATGACGCAACGAAGGTGGGCGATCACACCACAGGAGCTCGCAAAGCGCAGGCGGTATTAGGAATTTTATCGAACACCAACAGGGGCAGTAAAAAAAATATGATGTGGCATCATTAGTATAGGTGGCAAGGTGTGATGTAGCACTTAACAGACCATTTCATCACTTAACTGATTGGACTTAACCTCGGGACTAAAATTACTGACAGAAAATTAATCAAGGACCTCAACCATAAAAAAAAGTGTGGAGGGACTAAATATAAAAATGAGTGTAATTTAAGGGACTAAAAACTTATTTAAACCTATTAAATATTATTTTTGTTAAATACTATACTAGTAAAATTAACTCAGACAGAATTATTAAATACTATATTAATTGAACATAAAAAACATTAATTACTATTCATTCAATATGTGTAATTATTATTATTATTAAATATTTTATTTATTAAATATTTTCTCATGTCTTGAATATAAATGAAAATTAATAAATTCACGCTAATTAAAAACATTAGTTAACTTCATAAATTTTTCTCAAAATCACATAAAAAATTAGTTGCATTTCCAAAACTATTATTCTCAATATTTATTGTAAATTTAATTGTTTAAAATAAAAAATGAATTAATTAAGGGTATTTTAGGAATAATATCATTTAATAAGGTAAAGTTAGTTAGATTTTGCTTATATTTTATACCACCAAAATTGAGTTTTGAGTTACTTATATTCGAGACTAGAGGGAGTATATTGAAAATATTTCATTAGATTTTAAATGTAAAATACTCTTAACTAATTAGCTCTCTATATATTAATTTTGAGATTTCACTTTGAAGAGTGAGATGCTTACTTTCTCTACTATTTTAATTAACATGTCATGTGTTATTAAATTATTAATATATTTCTTAATCAATATGTTTTAAAATTAAAAAGAAAAACTCTAACGCTAAGTTTGGTAGAGAGGAAATTCAGAGAGAGAGGGAGAGGGAATAGAATGAAGAGAAATATGATTGTGTGGGTTTGGTGAAATGAGGGAGGAGAGAAGAAAATCATATGTGGGCACTCTCTATGCACATTTCATCACAAAATTGGTGAGAAATAGGCTATAAATGTTGATGAATAGGAGAGAGAATAGCATAAAACAAAATTGTGACTAATCTGCCCTTGTACAAGCTACTATAAAGATTGATGAGACAAATATATCCCCTTAAAATACATTTTTCAATTTTTTTAATTAATTAAATTTATCAAATTATAAAATTAAATAGTTTTTAATATATATTTTAATATTTTACATAAATTAGTGCAATATATTATTTATAAAATTTAATATTTTACATATTTATAAATTTTACTAAAGAATATTTATTCAGATGCATTTTAGTTTTTATCAATTATAATCACATTTCTCTCCTACGAAACAAAATGAGAGAAATAAAATCTTATTTCCACTTTATTTTTCTCTTATTTCTCTCATATAAAAAAATCAATTTATTTACTACTTCTCACCTATTTCACTCTACTCAATTTTAGGGTTTAGGGTTTAGGGTTTTATTTCTCTTCACCCTATTTATTTCCACTCTACCAAACACAGCATAAAAGCATAAAAGATAAGTAGAGATTCATGTCACTCAATAATATACTTAGATAAGGAAAATTTCAAACTTTTTATAATAAAAAGAAACTTTTCAAATTTTTAAATAAAAAAATAAAAAAGAATTTGGATTAGTGTGGAGGGTGAAAGATGGATTTTTCAAAACTTAGATTTTCCGTTAGGAGTGAGATTTAAAATAAAGGAGTAGATTATTATTATTATTATTATTATTATTATTATTATTATTATTATTATTATTATATAAATGAGTAAATAAATTAAACGAAAAAATGAAACATTTAATGCATTTTAGAATATTTATAAAAAAGTGTTAAATACTTTTAAACATTGTGTGTGTGGATACGCTCATGCGCACGCAATTAATACAACATTAAATATGTTAAAAAAATCAAAACTAAATGAAAATAAATAAATTCACTAACAAGTGCATCAATAAAACATTTAATACATGTAATAAAACTGAAGCAATTGTTGTTTTTTATATTTAAATAATTAAAATATTTATAAAGTACTAAAGCTTTTAGACGTTAAAATAAAGACTTAGACCCCGTTTGAAAATACAGTTTATTTAAGTGCTTATAACATAAGCTCTTATTTAATAAGCACTTAATGAATAAACTCTTAAAAAAATGATGAAAATTGAAGAGGTTGCGGTATACTTAAATTCTCCATAAGCTATTCTATAAGCTATTTTCAGGAGCTTATTGAAATAAGCTGAAAACAGCTTATGAGCATGTCATAAGCTCTTTTCAGAAGTTTACCCAAACAGTTACATAAGTACTTACGTTATAAGATAAGCTCAAATAGGCTCTTCCGAACAACACTTTATTACTACAAGAATTGTCGTCGCTATAAGGGGAAAATCATCGTTATAACGCGCATAGCGATGTCCACAAGGACGCCGTTAATACCGTAGCGACGGGCAAAAACAGCTGTCACTATATAGCGTCTGCTTGACCGTCGCTAAAACCGTCGCAATGCTGACGGTCGTCGCTACCAGAAAAGATCAAAGGTCGTCACTAGCATTTATATTATTTTTAAAATAAATTTATAACTAGGGACGGCCATGGTCGTCGCTATTTAATTTACAGATTTATGGTTGAATTATTATAAATTTTTTATTTATTTTATAAATTTTATATGATATTTGTTAATGATGTAAAATATAAAGAAAAACAATAAAGACAATATAAAAACATCCAAATAGAAAATAAAAAATATATATAAACAATATTTATACAAAGAGTAGAAAAATATAATACAAAAAAAAATCATGGCTGATGGCGATGACGCTACTGTGGTCGTGGGCCACGATCCTCATCCTCATCCACGGGTTGGTCATCCAGGTCGCCATCATAGTGTGGGTGCGGCTGAGCCTGATTGTGGCTGGTAGAACCACCTGCATTGCGGGCATCCAACACTAACTGCAACTGTCGTTGAAAGTTCTGCGAAGTCCTCCTCCAACCATTGGTACTGGGCCTGACAGTGATCAACCCTCTCTTCAGCTCGGCTAGCCTGTAGCTTTGCATCAACGACTTCCTGGTGCATCGCCTCGTCAAATGAGTGTCGTGACTCGTCCCTCCCGCTGGTGTGGGCTTGAGACTCCTGAGTGAGGCTGGTCACACCTGGATGAATGTTTGTTGACAAGTCCCCGGTGCCATAACAACGACCTCGAGTCTTGCCACCAACAACATCATTCCAGATTTGTAGCTTGGTGGACCCATCGGTGATGGAGTTGTCCCCCATTTGTGACTCCACCTCCCTTAGGCGGTCATGCTAGTTTGTCTGTTGAGTAGAGATAAACATATAATTAGTTAGTTATCTTATTGCAAATATATTAAATTATATAAAAAAACACCAGTAAGTCAACTTAATCAAAATCTTTTTCTCTAGTCTATTTTTAAAAGTTTAATATATCATTTTAAAGAAAAAGATTCAAACTCAATTTAGTCAATTGATTAATATAAAAAAAATTCTCGACCGATGATATGATATTATTGTCAAATGGTGTATATGGAATATGTGATGTGTTCTGGACCCACTTCGTGCACGGCTGAGTCGTTCTAGAAGCGCATCTTCGCTGACATCGAAGAAGAATATTTCGAAAATATTTTGACTTTGTAATGGTGATGGCAACTATCAGTGGACTTCTGAGATGGCAGTTGGGAGCTGGTGAGCTAGTGGCAAGCTTGGACCTGTTTAGGGATGCTTGGAGCTGAGTCAAGCCTGGGTCAACCATGATTTTGTCAAGGAAGAAGGAAGGCACACCACTTCAAGGGAGACTCCTTCTGTCTACATGATTCCCAAGTATTTTTGTTATGAGCTTTGAAGATGAATTGCTTGGGAATAATACTAATGGGTCTTCTTGTTGGCTAAGGTTCAAGGAAGATGTTCATAGCTTGAGGACTCTAACAAGGACTCTTCATCTTCTAAGGGAAGTTCCTACCTACCTCTCTACCTTTGTCATCCATCCCCTTCTTCTTCAACTTTCTTTCCTTATGGCTTCTTTTTGAATTTTCATATTTGAGGTCAAATCCTCTCTAAGGGGGAGGAAATGATGGCCATTGTTAGTGGACTTCTGAGCTGGGAGTTGGTGAGCTAGTGGCAAGCTTGGACCTGTTTGGGATGCATGATGCTGAGACAAGCCTAGGTCAACCATGATTTGGTTAACCCTCCCCATGGTCAACCTTTGACCTTTGACCATTGGACCCAAGTCAACACGAAGACTCCACTTAATTAGGAATTATTGTGTTAGGATTACTTTTGTAATTTTTCCCTAATCCTCCTCTTAATGAGGGTGATAAGTATAAAATTAGCGTTATTTTCATATAGTTTTTATTACACTTATCAAGGTTAAAATAGTAATTTATGCCTCAAAATATCCCTTTTATTAATATTTACAATATTTGTATTTATTTGGTTCAAATTTGAATATGATACTATTTTGAATAGAAATCTGTTATGCAGATTTACAGGAGATTTGGAAAGAGAGAGAAAATAGCATCAGAAAGGTGGTTGTTGCAGATTCAAATTCAGATAAAGAGGAGATAATCAGAGAATCTTGTGGATAACCTCTTCAATTCAATTTCAAATTAAATAAATACAAAAATAATTCGGATAAAGGGATAAAGGAAAACCAGATAAGATCAGAAAGAGATCCAGAGGTTAGATCCAGATTTGAAGGAAAGTTGCAGCGTGTAACACGCTCCATACGCGCTAAGCGCATGTGGAGCGCAGATCCAGATTAATCAGGCTCCACTTGCGCTAAGCGCACGTGGAGTGCATCGACCGATTAACTAGGCTTCACACACGCTAAGCGCGCATGAAGCGCAGCTCCTGATTGATAGGCTTCGCACAAGTGACGTCAATTTATGAAAAGGCAGCTCCTGATTGGATAAGCTTCACGCAAGTGACATCACAGCTTGATCTCTTCCAATTTGAATAGGGTTTTCCAACTCTATAAATAGAGCCCTTTGCATAGGTCACACACACACAGATACAGGGAGAGAGTAGTTCTAGGATTGAGAAAGGTGACAAATTTCTCAGTGTTTTGTAATGGCTACTATGACTAGCTAAGCTCTCCATTAGGATTTGATGTAGTGGATTCAATCCCCTTGTGTATATAGAATTCTCTTTCTTTTTAATTATGATTCTCTATTTGTAATTTATCGGTATCTTTATGCTGTTTGTAATGCATCACCTCCGCGCGTGCGCCGGGGTGGTAGGCTAGTGCTCTGGATACAAAAGTGGAACTCTGGCTAGTAGCAGAGTTAGGTGAGCATGGAGCTGTCTATGAAGTTTAATCTCGGATTGCTGAAGATACTCAGTTTAGTCATATCGTAGTATAAGGATTGTATTCTAACGATTGAAGGTTTAGTGAGTGACACACCCCTTCATAGGTGCCTTATATGAAAGTATGACTAAATCGATAGCGCTGATTGCAAAATACGGGGAATGTTCGGGGTCGCCAAGCCACTTTGAATGCCTGTAGAGAATAGCTTTTGGAGTTTAATTATGATGTTATAGGGGAATTTGCGGGTACGATAATTACCAACCATGCCTTATAATTATTGTAATTAAACAATGCTAAGGTGATTACGAGTATGATCATAATTAAGGGAAGGGATTCACATACACAAGGGGGGAGATGAAACGAAGTCAAATCCTAGTCCGAAATATTACTCTCCTCGTATTTATCTGTTTGCTTTTATTTTATTTTATTTTATTATTATCGCGAAAACAACCAGTTTTTATTGAAAATACAATCGCTACTATTTTACAAATTAAAACCGCTCCCTGTGGATATGATATCTTACTTACTCTATAACTGCTGGACTTTTGGTACACTTGCCAGGATTCCATCAAGTTTTTGGCGCCGTTGCCGGGGAGCGGTGTCTCAATTTGTATAATTTTAGTAGATTGAATTTTCAATTGTTTCAATTTTTTCAAAAAGTGTATTTTAAATTTTAAATTTTCATATTTTTTATTTTTCGTATTTTATTTTTATTTTATATAAAAAATATAATTTATTTATCTGTTATCTCATCCAATCTCTAGATTCTTTGTTTATGCTTTTAAGAAGCCAGGTGTCTCCAAAGCAACTGATTTTCGATCCAGAAATCGAGAGGACGACCAGGAAGAGAAGAAGTCAAAGAAGAAGAAGGAGGATATTAGCAGACGAACTTCAAGATATGGTAGAACCCAGAAGGACTGTAGGGGACTATGTCAGCAATCAAGGCCCTCGCTATCATTCCAGCATTGTGCTACCCACAACTGCAAGGACCTTGGAGTTGAAAGCTGCTCATCTCAACCTCATAAATGCAAATCAATTCGCAGGATTGGATCATGAGGATCCACATAATCATCTTTCTAATTTTTATGAATTGATAGGCACTATGGGATTTGAAGAAGGAGACTTAGAATCTGTATATTTACGTCTTTTTCCTTTTTCCTTGATAGGTAAAGCAAAAGAATGGTTGAAGTCTCATCCTAATCAAAGTTTGCATACTTGGGATATTGTGGAAGAAAAGTTCTTGGATAGATTCTTTCCAGCAGGAAAGCACATCCAAGCAAAAGCAGAAATATCCTCTTTCATGCAAGGAACAAATGAGTCACTCTATGAGGCCTGGGAAAGATACAAGACCCTGCTGAGGAAATGCCCGAATCATTGTTACGAAGATATTGCTCAACTGAATATGTTTTGCAAAGGACTCAGACCATATTCCAAATCCTTCATTGACGCTTCAGCAGGAGGGACTATCTTGTCCATGGGACCAGAAAGAGCTGTGATGATCATTGAAAACATGGCTCATAATGACCAACAGGCTCAACATTGAAGACAACCAGTACAGATGCAAGCAAAGGGAATGCTAGAGCTCAATTCCAATGATGCCATCCTAGCTGAAAAGAAATTGCTCAAGAAGCAACTAGAGGTACTTACAAAATCTTTGGAAGCACTCCCTCAGCAACTAAAGGCCATCCATACTCAACCAATTCAGACCCAACCAATGAACAGTGACTTCTGTGGAGGAAACCATGCAAATGGTCAATGTTCTTTTCAAGAGACACAAACAGAACAAATCAATTTCATGGGAAATCAGAGGGGGAAAGGAAGTTTCTCCAACAACAACAATAACTACTATTCTCAAGGATGGAGGAACAACCAAGCCAATTCTGGATGGGGTCAGAATGGTGGGAATAGGCAGACTCCTTATCAGCAGCAACAACCTTCAGTGAATGACAAGATTTCAAGGTTTGAGGAAAAGATTGATGCATTCATATCAGGATTTGAGGGGTACAAAAAGAAAAATGATGCACCACTCAAGGCGTTGGAACATCAAGTGGGCCAGTTATCACAGGACATGGGAGAATTCAAGAAGAGCCACTTTTCAGCGCATACTCTTACCAACCCCAAGGAACAATGTCATTTGATTGCTACTGATGGCAATCAGTTAGAAGATAGTGAGGTGGATGAGGACATTGTCCTCGAGGAACAGTCATCCCCAGAAGAAAAAGTCCATGAACCATATGAGATAGAAGAAAGTCAAGAGACAGTGACAGATGTTGAAGAAAAAGAGAAGGTACCCAATGAGGATGTTATCAAAATAAAGGCGCTTGACCCAGGTAAGTTCACTATCCCATTAAATATTAAGAATTTACCTACCACTCATGCTTTACTAGATCTTGGAGCGAGCATCAATTTGATGCCGCTTACGTATTTTAACAAGTTGAGTGATGTGAAGGTCAAGCCTGCTGATGTAGAACTACTGTTTGCAAATAAGTCTACTCAAAGCCCTTATGGGATAATAGAAGATTTACCTGTTCGAGTGGACAAGTTTGTGTATTCAGTAGATTTCATCATTGCAAAGACAGAAGAAGTGGACGCTGATGTTCCCCTCATATTGGGAAGACCTTTCATGAAGTCCGCCAAGCTGATTGTTGATATTGATAAAAGGGAGTACCAGGTAAGTTATAAGGATGAAAGTATTACCTTTCACATTGATAAAGGGAGCCCCAAGATCCTACAACCTCCACAACAGATTGAAAAAGATCCTACTGATAGGATCTATCAATTCCAAGCAAAGTTGCAGAAGGACAAAAAGAAAGGAATCTTGATTGAAAATCAAGAAACAAAGAAGAAAAAAAAGGTTTCCAAAATTCTGAGGAAACCAAGAATGAGGGTAAAGCAGCCACACAATGTTTGGGGGTTCAAGAAGAGGAAAAGAACAATATCAACTACTGAAGAGGAAGGCAGAGAAGCAGAAACAAGTAACAAGTGGATTGGAGGATGGGAGTTTACAGGAAGGAGTGGCACAGAATCAACCATCATCCTACAATTGACGCCACCATGAAAACACAAAAAGAACCAGGCGTCGAGCTAAGAGACGTTAAACAAGCGCTTCCTGGGAGGCAACCCAACTTTTTTTTTTTTTATTTTTAGTTATTTTATTTTATTTTGTTATTTCTTATTTTGTTGAGTCTGTACCTGTGTAGATTAGGAAAGGGTATAGTAAAGGTTAAAATGAATGAAAACAGCAAAAAGGAAGAAAACTGGGCATGTACGTTTTAAATGCGCTAAGCGCATAATAAAGCGCACGCACGCTTCATATGCGCTAAGCGCATAATACAGCGTGTGCGCAACGCTTCATCTTCGCTGGAAGACACGCACTGCACCCACGCTAAGCACAGGTGCAGCGCACATGCGCGCTCAGCCTATTTTTACGGGGGAGGTTGCGAAATTTTCAAATTTCAAAATCCTTCCTCGATTCTCTGAAATCTTAACTACCATTTTTGTTGTTTCTGCTCACATACCCCTACTTTTACCATTTCTGAGGCTATACCAGGTATGTTAATTGTATTTTAAATCTTTTGCACCGATCGGAATTTTGATTTGAGTCCTTATTTTTTTAGAAATTTTAGAGTAGAGACTTAGGCTTTTAGGACACTTTAGGATAGAAATATTTGTTTAGAAAAGCCTTAAGTTTAGTATGCATGCTGCTAGGACTTATTTAGGACATATTAGGTGGTAGTTTTTTTTTTTAAAAAAAATGCTCAATGGTTTATTACAGATTATTTATTTTTGGGTGTATGTTTGCTTAAATGAAATATATAATATTTTCGCATGACCAAAATAAAAATAATTGTGCTTTCATGCATGTTTGCTAAATAACATGATTTTTGAGCATTCATATTTGTTACCTACTCTTTTTTGTTAAATAATTAATTAGGGCTTGCTTTAATTGATCACTTTGGCATGTTCTTAATAAATTAATTAATAAATGAAGAGGTAATTTTAAAAATAAAAAAATATTTGTGCAAGTACTTGATTTGATGATTATTTTAATTGTTGATTTAAAGTGGCCATTTATTTCAATAAATTTTAAATAATCTATTACTATTGCATAAATAAAATTTTTGGTAACAAATATTGCAGATGGTACGCACCAAAATGGTTAGCAGAGCTGGTACATCTAGGAGTGGTGCCCAAAGAGGCAAAAGATCCCGCCAAGCACCACAGGAGGATGCTGACTTTGATCCTCACAGGTTTCGGGACCCCAAGGCTGCTGAAGCTTACAGTGACATACAGGACTGTAACTTCATCATAGAGAGACCTGTCAGACTCCTACCAGATGAGTTTGAAGAGTTCAGAGCAGAGATCCACAGGAGGAACTAGGTGCGTCTCAGCAGCCCAGACAGCCACTTTGATCCTACTGTGGTGAGGGAGTTTTATGCCAATGCCCATGGACCAGATAAAGTATCATATGTGAGGGGCATGGAGATTAGGTTTGATTGCGACGCAATCAATGCCCTACTACAGTACCCAACACCCATGGATAGAGACTTAATGGAGTGCCAGTATCACCTCCGGATGAGAGAGGTGGGGACTAGTGGTCATGATCCTATGAATTTGGCGGCAGCCCAGACTTTATGCTTACCAGGACATTCCTTTGAAAGGAATGCATCAGGACAGGCTGCTCGCATTTATAGGCAGCACATGAAGGCCATAGCGAGGGTGTGGACTGTGCTAATCCTCGCTAATGTCAGCCCCACCAACCATGTCTCTGATATTCAGATGCTAGTGGCACACCTCATTCATACCATCCTCATAGGCGGCGACATAGATATCTCCAGGGTAATCACCCAGAAGATAGCAGACTTTATTTTCACCAGCTCTCACGCCGCACTGCCACCACCAGGATCAGTTTAGGCTTCCCCGCACTTATCACTACCCTTTGCAGATCTAGGGGTGTGGATGTGAACCCCTTGGTTCGCATCCACAACCCTATGACTAGGGGATATATTGAGGCCTACTGTATGCCTTATGAGGAGGAAGATGAGGAGGAGCAGCAGGAACCACCACCACCAGCAGCAGCAGCAGACCCAGTACTCCATCAGCATCTTTTTGCCCAGTCATAAGGGCCAGGTTCATCTGCAGGAGTATTTATACTCCATTAGGCCTGACCCCTACCCAGGCATGACACCTGAGCAGTTCGGAGAGTATCTTCAGTGGCCTGGGAACAGGCCTATTCCTCCAGAGGGGGGTGGAGCAGCAGCTGCTGATGATGATCACATAGAGCAGGACCACCAGGACCAGTACCATTGATTTTTTTATTTGGTGATTTTCTTTTCTTTTTCTTTATCTTATCTTTCTTTTCTTTTCTTTTATTTTTCTTTTGGCATGTATTGTATATATTCACACTGACATATTTATGCAGCAGTATATTCCCGTATTTATTTTTTTAGGACTTAGGATTTAGGAAATAAAAGGAAAATTTTTCAAAATTTCTGAAATTAGGCAGTTTAACTAACCAGATTAGGAAGGAAAAAGGTCTAGTGATTAATCCCATAATCAATTAGGATTAGGATGCTTCACATGAGAATCAATTAGGGTAGTTAATTAAAACCAATAAATATTTTATCAAGGAATTTAGCCAAGTAACCGGTGAGTTGAGAGCCCAAACACTAAATTGAGAGTTTTTCACTGCTGTCTATCAATTTTTATTGATTGAGTTTTTAGAGCTTATACTGTTTATGGAAAATATGGAAATCACAAAGGCAAAAATTTTTGTTTTTCAATATATTTGCTCAGTACCAAAAAGCCAACCTTTGATATAATTTTTACAATTTTTGATAACCCATTTTGAGCCTTATTTGATTATTCTTGTTCACCCAAGCCAAATTAAATATCTATATCTTGTCCCTTACACATTTGGGATAGAGAGCAAGGTGGCAAGCGAAAAATAATGGGAAGAAAAAGTTGAAAATCTAAAGAGCAGGTATAGAGAAACAAAAAGAAAAGAAAATCACTCCCCCTAAAATAAAAAAGAAAAAGTGAATAAATTGAATAAGTTGGGGGGAGTGCATCTTCAAACAAGGAAAGAGGCCTGCAAAGAATTGAAATAAATCAAGAAAGAGATGGTGGAAGGAGAGAAATCCAAGAAAAGCAACATCCAAAGATGCTCTCTATTCTAGATGTTCATTGTTTATCCAGAAAAACCATAATTTCTTAATAACCCAGCCTCATTACAACCTTAAAAAGACCTTTTGATCCATATCAACCATAAACATGCTTAGGAACTAGAAACGACTATCAATCTTAGTGTTCAGCTGTGGTGAAAATATTGAGGGAAACAGTACCCGTGAGCATGAGTGAAATTCCTTGGTATTTTGTTTGTTGCTTTAATTACTACTCTTGAGAAAATTCAGCTTGTTGATTGTATTTTAATTCTGATTGAGCAATGGTAATATCTCTTGATTTTGATTTTTCTTGGTTTGGAAAGTAACTTCTGCCTAATAAAGAGATAATGAAAATTTTTCCTTGTAATTATTTTGAGAATAATAATCAAGGGTGTGTTGAAATTTTGACTGCAAAGGTGTGCTTGAGGACAAGCAAGAAATTAAGTTGGTGGGTATTTGATAAGTGTAAAATTAGCGTTATTTTCATATAGTTTTTATTACACTTATCAAGGTTAAAATAGTAATTTAAGCCCCAAAATATCCCTTTTTATTAATATTTACAATATTTGTATTTATTTGGTTCAAATTTGAATATGATGCTATATTGAATAGAAATCTGTTATTTTATGCAGATTTACAGGAGATTTGGAAAGAGAGAGAAAATAGCATCAAAAAGGAGGTTGTTGCAGATTCAAATTCAGATAAAGAGGAGATAATAAGATAATCTTGTGGATAACTTCTTCAATTCAATTTCAAATTAAATAAATACAAAAATAATTCGGATAAAGGGATAAAGGAAAACCAGATAAGATCAGAAAGAGATCCAGAAGTTAGATCCAGATTTGAAGGAAAGTTGCAGCGTGTAAGACGCTCCATACGCGCTAAGCGCATGTGGAGCGCAGATCCAGATTAATCAGGCTCCACTTGGGCTAAGCGCGCGTGGAGCGCAGTAGCCGATTAACTAGGCTTCACACATGCTAAGCGCGCACGAAGCGCAGCTCCTGATTGATAGGCTTCGCGCAAGTGACGTCAATTTATGAAAAGACAGCTCCTGATTGGATAAGCTTCACGCAAGTGACATCACAGCCTGATCTCTTCCAATTTGAATAGGGTTTCCAACTCTATAAATAGAGCCCTTTGCATAGGTCACACACACACAGATACAGGGAGGAGAGTAGTTCTAGGATTAAGAAAGGTGACAGATTTCTCAGTGGTTTGTAATGGTTACTATGAGTAGCTAAGCTCTCTAGTAGGATTTGATGTAGTGGATTCAATCCCTTGTGTGTATAGAATTCTCTTTCTTTTAATTATGATTCTCTATTTGTAATTTATCGGTATCTTTATGTTGTTTGTAATGCATCACCTCCGCGCGTGCGCCGGGGTGGGTAGGCTAGTGCTCTGAATACAAAAAGTGGAACTCCGGCTAGTAGCAGAGTTAGGTGAGCATGGAGCTGTCTATGAAGCTTAATCTCGGATTGCTGAAGATACTCGGTTTAGTCATATCGTAGTATAAGGATTATATTCTAACGATTGAAGGTTCATTGAGTGACACACCCCTTCATAGGTGCCTTATATGAAAGTATGACTAAATCGATAGCGCTGATTGCAAAATACGGAGAATGTTCGGGGTCTTCAAGCCTCTTTGAATGCCTGTAGAGAATAACTTTTGGCGTTTAGTTATGATGTTATAGGAGAATTTGCGGGTACGATAATTACCAGGCATGCCTTATAATTATTGTAATTAAACAATGCTAAGGTGATTACGAGTATGATCATAATTAAGGGAAGGGATTCGCATACACAAGGGGGGGGAGATGAAACGAAGTCAAATCCTAGTCCGAAATATTACTCTCCTCGTATTTATCTGTTTGCTTTTATTTTATTTTATTATTATCGCGAAAACAACCAAACCATTTTACAAACCTTTTTTATTGAAAATACAATCGCTACTATTTTACAAATTAAAACCGCTCCCTGTGGATACGATATCTTACTTACTCTATAACTGCTGGACTTTTGGTACACTTGCCAGGATTCCATCAAAGGGGCGCTATTTTAAGTGGTTTTACTGGCTAGTAGCTAATTGATCTACTTAAGCCATATGACATAGATTCAATACCCAATTAGGATAGCTTTTACTCATCTCGTATTTTTACTTATTTTTCCTTCAAGTTGGCCGTCCCCTTTAGCTATAAATAGGAGGGGCCTCTCCTTCATTTGTAACTTTGATTTTGAAATAAAGGCATTATGCCAAAACTCCTCCTTAACTTTGTGAAGAGAGAAGACTTGGTGGTTCTTGCTTAAACCAACCAGAGACTTATGTAATTCTCTGGAATCAGTGGCATCTAGCACCGAACTATCTACTGTGGGGGTTACCAGCTGTTGAGATCTTGGCAAACGTACCAATATCACAATAGTATAATAGTTAGAAAAGTAGGGGTTGTCGTACCCACGAGGAACAATTCAAAATAAATTCTTAGGACTCAAACTTACTGAGTAAATAAGATTGGGAATGATTGAATTTGTTTTATGAAAAATAAAATTAAAGAGTGCTGTAAAAGAATTTAAGACAAAGAGAAATATGGATGAAATTGCGCAGTTGAGAAACTAGGATTGAACTTCGTCGATCGCACCCTTCTTGTATTTGGGAAATAATAACATTTAGGAATTTGCAATTAACAATATTGAAGCACAAATAATTGTCATTCTATTAATTCCTCAAACATGAAATTCTTAGAACATCTCTTAAACATCGATCCCTCGGATCTTTAACAAATTGCTTAGCATTAAGAAAGTTGTTTAAAGCTATCAATATATTGAACCCTATTCCTAGTGATTCAATATATTGAGTATTTTATATCCAATCCGATTTAAAGAAATTCTTTCAGACAGTCAATAAATTGAAATCATAATTCCATTGGATAAATAGAATTAAGCATATAAGTGAAGAATAAATCACCAATATTGTTAAAACAGGGATTCCCTAAATATCAAAGATCCAAAATACAATTGGGGATTGAATTGAGGAGAAAGATCCTAAATCCTACCGAGAAGTTTAGCTACTCATGGTAGCCATTACAAACCTACAAGAATTAAGGAGAAAGATCACAGCGAAGCCTTCCAGCTCTGTTGTCTTCTTTCCTTGCCTCCAGAATGGTCTCTATTCTCTCTCACAAACTCCTTTCTCTGCCAAAACTCCAAGTCTCCCCCAAAAACTATCTGATGGCTCATTAAAACGCAAGGGTTACGAGTCCTGCGCTTTGCCTGCGCTCGGGCGCAGGTGAAGCGTAGGAAACAGTCACAAAATAGGCACACATGCGCTTTGCCTCTGCTCAGGCGCAGGAATCAGTGGACTAATTACCCAGATTGCCTTGCCTTTAAAGCTCGCTCTACACGCTTCTGTCTCTCTCACTGTTAACTTGATGCTTTCCCTGTATAGTATTTCATCTTTTGCAAAAATTCCCAAAATTCTAATAAAAAATAGCATCAATTCAAGATTTAATTTCAATAAATATAAGAGCCAAAAATTAAGCAAAGAGGGTGAAATTGGATTATAAATTCAATAATTCATTATCAATAAGTGCTTGTAATTACATAGAAATTAACTCAGTTCTAACACTTATCAACTCCCCCCAACTTAGCTTCTTACTTGCCCTCAAGCAAGAAAATCAAATATAGACAGTTAATTACAATTCCTAACTATGAATTTGACTGACAGGAATACAATTTCAAAATCTCTTGCTAGACAATTATTGTTGGGGCCACAGGAAACACTAGAAGGGGGATTGAATAGTGTTTTAATAATCTTTACAGATTTTGGAAAACCTTTTGAAAACAAGAAAAACTGATTTGAAAATTATTTGATCAACCTTCTGAAACTGGGGTGTTCAGCAACTTGTTGATGCAACTTGGAAGGTTGAATAAAAATCTTTCTGAAATAATTTTCCATTTAAAGAAAAGATTGCTTTCTGTTCAGATTAATAAAACTCTTTTCTTTAACCCTCCTTTGTTAGTTTAAACAGATATCAGCAGAAAGTAAAGAGGTAAGGGAAGAGAAAACTTAACACAAAGATTTATACTGGTTCACCCACTAACCCAGTGAGCTACATCCAGTCCCAGGGAAAAAGTCCACTAGATTTTCCACTAATCCCGCAAGATTACAAGTATTCTTTTACCACAGCCTCTCCAGGCTTAACACCGAGTATTTTTTGCACACCTGGCCTCTCCAGGCCCAACCAGTATTCTTTTACAGACAAGACTCTCCAGGCTCAACACCGAATATTCTTTGCACACCTGGCCTCTCCAGGCCCAACGAGTATTCTTTTACAGTCAAGCCTCTCTAGGCTCAAACAAGTATTCTTTGTACACCCAGCCTCTTTAGGCTGAACAAGTATTCTTTGTTTTCAACTGCCTCTCCAGGCAACACATGCAGTATTCTTTTACAGACAAGCCTCTCTAGGATCAACCGAGTATTCTTTATTCCACCAAGCCTCTCCAGGCTCTTAGACACATAGAGTGTTTACAACATATAGCTCAGGTTAAGTTTCTGAGAAACTTAAGCTGAGGTTCTTCTTGTACATAGAGATTACTGAGTACTACTCAGGATATATGAAATGAATTCTAAGTACAATGATAGATAGAGATACAATGAGGAGATTAAAAAAATATCTGATGAATCTTGATCTTTCCCTCTATCATGATGACTCTCGTTTCTTTTTTGGTTTTGAATAGAGTTTTTCCTGTAATTTCACACAGGGTTTCACCCGAGGGGCTCGCCAATTCTTCAACGTCTTCTGTAAGACTATTTATAGAGTTTTGAGATAAATCCGTTGAGAGATAGCATTGAATACATTTAGAGTCGTTGTGAAATAGCACTTCTGATAGCATTAGACTTTTGAGATGAGTTGAAATTGCAGACTGCAGCGCTGCTCTGATTTAAGTGGAAGATTCCATTTAAGGTAAAATGATTTTGACAACATAGTTGAACTCTGAATTCATTCCTTAAATGGATCAAGCCTATTTCAGACGTTAAGACAATGTTTGACTTTAGCAAGCAGCTTTCCAAACTTTAGTCAAAAGTTCAAAGCCAGGTCTTCAACAGTTCTTCTAGAGAACCGTAACACTTCGGAGGGTTGAGATAAATTCAATTCTTGGCTTTTCGGAAGGTTACCTCATATCAGTAGGTTTCTTACAAGTACTGAAACAATAACGTCAAGATACCTTCCAGAGATCCAATCCTTCTTAAACAAATTTGTTGTCAGTTAAAACTTAGGATGTGTGAGTCTTGAATTGATTAAGAGACTCAACATTCTCCCCCTTTTTAATGATGACAAATTTGTTAAAAAGAAATCAAACAAGTAATTTCTGAGAGAGAACTCTTTAAATTAGACATTTTGAGCTATAGCTCCCCCTGTAATAAAGAATTCAATAATTCTTCTAATTTTAATTTTAGACATGATCTCAGATATTACCTCTCTCTCTCAGATATTATCTTCTCTCTCTATCTTTCAATACTCCCCCTTTTGTCATGAATTAAAAAGGGTGAGTAGTAATAAATGAAGTTCAACATAGACAAAGTAGGTAATAAATGTGCATGTGTGAAATGAATTAATGAAACACAAACAGAGTAAATGACACATAATGATAATTAATTTATGTAGTCAGTTGATATGTGCATGTGAAATCAAGAAAGTATTAACCAACCACAAAAGATTATAAACACATGGACTTTCTGAATTGTGCCAAGTTAACAACTGTTGGATCTCTTGAGTTTTGTCTTTGGATCTACACTTTGATTTCGGAGAGGAATAACTTTTTATTGTCTCAGTGTAGCCTCTAGTCGATGTATCTTCCTTCTTAGCCTCCTGACATCCTCCTCTCGAATGGCACGTAAATCAACAACATCATCCTCTTTGAAAAGATGTAGACATGTTTCCAATGAAACGTAAGATCTCGAAAACCAGCAGGAAGACCAAAATCAACAGGATTAAGCACCAAGCAGAGATAAAAGTTCTTGAATAGGGTACAATAGCCCAATCTTTTTCAGCATACTCCTTTAACAGATAATCACCACTGGGAAAGTTCCCAGGAAACCAAGTTTTGAACTCCTGAATTGAGAGAGAGTTTGAGATCATATTGTCAACACTATCAAATTTGGTGCCTGAGCAAGATCCTTCCTTCTCTCTTTCACCCTAATAGGATTCCCAGATTCTGTCTCTGTAAGTGTGGTCAAATCCCCCGTAGGTGTCACGAACTTTGGGAAGTCTTTCTCATTCAGTTCTTGTAAAAGGTTCAGGATGATTCAGGCAGGAGACATGGTCAGATTGTTTTCCTTTATATTTAGCACCTTCTGCAAAGGGTAGCCTGGGCACTATCCTGTCTGACTGCTAGAGGATCTTTGTGGTTGGCTTCAAGGAGATAGAAGAGGGAGGCTTGAATCCTCTGATCCCAGCAGCATACTTCTCACTGAGCACTGCTTCCATTTTCAGCTTTCCAATAAGGATCCAGTATTCAGAAGGTATAATTGTTGCTTCAGCTGAATCCACATAAATTTTTTTCCAGTGATGCATGGGAAGTTGAACACCTTGTCTGATCTTCTCAATCTGATCAGATCCTCCCTTTGAACTTTTGCTCATCCTTCTTTTCCTGGTAGCTTCAAGAGAATCTATGTGATGACCTTTCTGCATATGAGGCTTAAGAGTAGATGATTTTTGAATACAAGGAGTTCCTCATAAGGATTAGGGAACCTGGGAAGCCTCCTACTTTGATATTTACCATTAAAGTAGTATCTATGAGGTAATTTAGCAGCCCTCAACAGATCATTATCACTCCGGATGGGAGCAGCATAGTCGTAGGTAGGTCTTCTGGAAATATCCCTTGTCTTTGGCTTCCACATTCCTCTCTCAAAGACAAGTTGCCTTCAAATGTAAAGACACCTTTCCCTTTTAGCACATAGCTGCCTTTAGAATTCCAGTCAATGTCGGCTGAGAGAATAGGTCCTTCAACAATGATCATGGCAAGGGATTCTCAGGTTCTTCATCAGTCTCTTCAAAAAGAGTTTTTGTTAGATCATCCAAAACATGATTTATCCTCTCAGTGCCAAAATCTTCCTCCACGATGTCAATTATTGGTTCTTCAACCACTTTCCTGACATTGTTTCAAAAATCTTTTCCGCATTTGAATCCCCAGCAGATACTTTGAGGTTGGTGATAACAGGGGTTCCTACAATTGCAGCACACTGCGTAGATACATAATCTGTAGCCTCACTTAGGGAGTGCGCAAAATATGAAGTATCATCAGCCTCATTCTTTTCTTTAGTGGGTTCGCTGGAAGGTGTAATCTCTTCAACCTTGTTATCAGCCGCAAATTGCTTTAAGGTGGCAGAAGGTTCTACCAACCCAATGGGAACAACAATTGGATCCTCTAAATCTTCCATGTCCTCTTCAGTGAGGTTATCAAAGATTGCCTTCATCTTCCTATAGGGCTTTTCAGCAGTGCAGACTGTACAGCTGGTGTAGCTCTCATAGCAGCCTCCCTAATCTTTTTCTGATATAACTTTGTCCAGTCAGGTAGGGCAAAAGGGTGGGGTCAGTTGTCTTCCTTTTCACTGTTCTATCCCTCTTCAAGTCCAGAATAGATTTTGACTTAAGGGTATCATGAACATTCCCTTCATCATTCTTTGGAATGGTTTTGCTCCTAGTGATCCTTGGAGGAGGAACTAGGGCAGATTCTTGGATTGTTGGGAGCCATTTCATTCTCTTGGCTTTTCCAGCCTTGGAAAGTCTCTTTCTTTTCAGCTCTTCTTTCAAATTTTCTTCTTCAATTAGGGCCTTCTGAGTGGCCTTAGCTATGATTCTGTCATTTCTTCTTGCTCATTTTTCTTTCTTTCTTCCTCCTTTTCTATTGCAGCAACAGTTTCTACTATCTTCTGAAGCTCAGGGTCTGGGTGTAAGGCAACAGGAGGTTTAATTGTGAGTGGTTCAGATGAATTCTTACTCTCATCTCTTTCCATCTGAGCTTGTCCCTTTTTAAAAAAGGTAGGCTTGACAACATTATCAACCTCTTTAGAGCCCTGACCCCAGATTTCAGAGGGTTCATGTAGAACTTTCTGAGGATGTTCAGATTCCTGTTGAGTGATTGTTTCAGCTGCTTCCTCAGTTATAGTACCCTTTTGGTATAAGGCCTCTACTTTTCTCACTCGTTCTAAATCGGCAGATGATAGAATCTTTTTGTCCTTCGCCTTTTTATTTTCAGCTTCTTCTTCTCAGAGGAAACTGCTGCAGATATAACCTCTTCCCTATGCACAACTCTTGAGTTTCATTTTGAGAAATCTTCATACTTTTCTCTTTAGAGGCAACAGCTTGAGTCTTCTGACTTGATTCACCATCAGTCTTCTTTTGAAGTTGCATTTGCTTTATAGTTGTAGCATTGAAAAGGTTGGGGACTTTTGATCGAATAAAGGTTCCATTTGTATTCCATGATGTATCAATATCTTCATTATAAAGTATTGTGAGGAAGATTTGTTGTGGAGTCACGAGCTCTCCTCAGCATTCCAACGATAATAACCCGGGGAAGGTTTATCTTATTTTTCACCCAACAAATTTGTGACACCGAACTTTGCTAAATCTGAAATGTGATCTTTTCCTCCCCCTTTGGGAATGATACAACAATTCAAAACAGCAAGAAGTAATCTAGGGATAAGATTCATACCAGCTCCCCTAGGGTTTAAGGGGTCTACCTTCCCAAACAACATTTTGTTGACTCTTCCAGCCCCACCAAAGCTGACTTCCTAGTTACCCATGTAGACGACTCCTTCTTTTTGATACGAGTGACTTCTTCCAGAATTTTGTCATCTACGATGATTTCTCGTCCCAGCACAGATGCCTTTAAGAATACCTTCTTGTTTCTTTCTACTTGCTCGGAAGATTTCCAGAACTCAAAACACTGGCTTCATGCCATCTACAGTTAACAACATCAAAGAAGGGCAACCACCCGCGCTTCTGAAATGATCCTCTACGTCTGGCCCTATTTTAGCAATGCTTGTAAAATCAATACATCTTGAGGGAACAATCTTCCTCCAGCTTTTGAGGCAGTAGGCCATTCATCTTGGGGGCCATTTGAGATCACAAAGAAACTTGAGAAACACTAGAATTTCTTTGAGACTTCAAGAATGAAAGGTGATTTTACAGCAAGAGAGCGGAGAAAGGGTAACTTAAGACTAGCTTCTGCAGGGATATATATGTAGACTCAGGTAGCACTAATGATGATAGAGACTGGCTGCGCAGACTTGGGAAGTCGTGCAATCTTGCAGATTTAGAGGGTAGATGAAAACCAAATCTCAGAGTGCCACGTCATAAAGTGCCAGTTTCAGAAAGTATGTGTTTTCGGTAGATGCACATATCAAAAGGTTTAACAATTATACACGTATAAAAAATTCATATTTTCAAATATTCAAGTAGACATATAAATATGTGCTGTAAATTTAAATAATGTTACCAACAACGATACTTATAAATCCTGAGTTAATGATGCACATTTGTTATGACTCAATCATTGTCTCCAAAGACATCTTTACAGCTTTTGTTAATCATCCTCCATAAGTTCTCTTCCAAGGCGTTTAGGCTTCCATCTGGATTTACTCCTTCTACATTTATTAGATGCTCAACCCGAAGGTGAGCTCTGATACCACCTGTTGGGGCCACAGGAAACACTAGAAGGGGGGTTGAATAGTGTTTAATAATCTTCACAGATTATGGAAAACCTTTCGAAAACAAGCCAAACTGATTTGAAAATTGATCAACTTTCCGAAACTGGGTGTTCAGCAACTTGCTGATGCAACTCGGAAGCTTGAATAAAAATCTTTCTGAAATAATTTTCCCTTTAAAGAAAAGATTGTTTTCTGTTCAGATTAATAAAACTCTTTTCTTTAACCCTCATTTTTTAGTTTAAACATATTTCAACGGAAAGTAAAGAGGTAAGGGAAGAGAAAACTTAACACAAAGATTTATACTGGTTCACCCACTAACCCAGTGTGAGCTACATCCAGTCCTTGGGAAAATTTCCACTTGATTTTCCACTAATCCCGCAAGATTACAAGTATTCTTTTACCACAGTCTCTCCAGGCTTAACACCGAGTATTCTTTGCACACCTGGCCTCTCTAGGCCGAACGAGTATTCTTTTACAAACAAGCCTCTCCAGGCTCAACAACGAGTATTCTTTGCACACCTGGCCTCTCCAGGCTCAAACAAGTATTCTTTGTACACCCAGCCTCTTCAGGCTGAACAAGTATTCTTTGTTTTCAACTGCCTCTCCAGGCAACACATGCAGTATTCTTTTAGACAAGCCTCTCCAGGATCAACCGAGTATTCTTTATTCACCAAGCCTCTCCAGACTCTCAAACACATAGAGTGTTTACAACATATAGCTCAGGTTAAGTTTCTGAGAAACTTAAGCTTAGGTTCTTCTTGTACATAGAGATTACTGAGTACTACTCAGGATACATGAAATGAATTCTAAGTACAATGATAGATAGAGATACAATGAGGAGATTAAAAAAATATCTGATGAATCTTGATCTTTCCCTCTATCACGATGACTCCGTTCTTGTTTGGTTTTGAATAGAGCTTTTGCTGTAATTTCACCAGGGGTTCACCCGAGGGGCTCGCCAATTCTTCAACGTCTTCTGTAAGACTATTTATAGAGTTTTGAGATAAATCCGTTGAGAGATAGCATTGAATGCATTTAGAGTCTTTGTGAAATAACACTTATGATAACGTTAGACTTTTTGAGATGAGTTGAAATTGCAAACTGCAGCGCTGCTCTGATTTAAGTGGAAGATTCCATTTAAGGTAAAATGATTTTGACAACATAGTTGAACTCTGAATTCATTCCTTAAATGGATCAAGCTTGTTTCAGACATTAAGACAATGTTGTGACTTTAGCAAGCAACTTTCCAAGCTTTAGTCAATAGTTCAAAGCCAGGTCTTCAGCAGTTCTTCTAGAGATCCGTAACACTTCGGAGGGTTGAGATAAATTCAATTCTTGGCTTTTCGGATGGTTACCTCATATCAGTAGGTTTCTTTCAAGTACTGAAACAATAACGTCAAGATACCTTCCAGAGATCCAATCCTTCTTAAACAAATTTGTTGTCAGTTTAAAACTTAGGATGTGTGAGTCTTGAATTGATTAAGAGACACAACAATTATCACTTTCCAAATTTCAGATTAAAAATTAGAACCAAATGGTGACTCCAATCATCAATTAAAATAAGATAAAAGTGCATTCAATCTCTCAAGAACAACAATTGTAACAACAAATGATAAAATCAAGGAAATTCTCTCAATTCTCACAGGTAAGCGTTTCCCCAATTTTTCCACTGCAGTTGAACAATTAAAATTGCTAGTTGTTTTTAGTTAACATACAACACATAGTTAGCATGGATCATAAGGTCTTTTTTGGGTTGAAATGAGGCCTGACTACCAAGAAATCATGGATTTTCAAGATATATAAATAAGCACAACTTCTGAGAAAAGAGAGCATGACTACAATTTAAACAATTTTCTCAATTGACTCTCAATTCACCATCTCATTCTTAGATTCAAACATTTTTGCACAATTTTTTTTGCCTCTTTTGGTAATTCACTCCTTTATGCATATGCAGTTTTTTTTGGATAAGGAGTGAATTCCATTACTCACTATGCCCTTTTTCAATTACAATCAACCAACCAATACCCATACTTATTGAATAAAATGCACCTATGCTCTCTATCCCTAAGTGTGTAAGGGAAAAGGATTATGATTAACAACAAGGCTATGGTGCAAATCCATGAAAATTTCAAGCTCAAATGGGCTATAAAAAACAGGAAATATTATTCACAGGTTGGCTATTTGGCACTGAGTAATTTACATTTTTAACAAGTTGCCTTAGTCACTTCCATGCTTTTCATGTGCAGTAACAAAACTAAAAACTCAAGCAATAGCAATTGACAAACAACATTGAAAACTCTCAAAGTGTTTGGTCACACAAACTCACAAGCTTATGGTTGTTTTCCTTGAGTAAGTCACTTATTGCACAATTAACTACCTTAATTAATTTTCCTGCACAAAAATCATAATCCTAACTGATTATGAATTCAACCACTTAATTCCTTTTTCTCCTCTTAATTCATTTAGTTTGGCTGACTAACTTTGAGACATTGAGTTGAACTTCAATCATCAAATTCTTTATTTTCTAATTCCTAAGTCCTAACCTAACTGAAATAAAGAAAATAATCCTAACGAGAATTAAAATAAATAAAAGAAATCCTAACATCCATATTGCATATCACTAATGTCACTGACGTGTTAAACATAGTACAAAATTATCAAATAAAAGAAAAGAAAAGATAAAAAATGGAAAAAAAAGAAAGAAAAACATCGTAAAAGAAAAAAAAAATCACCCTCTACATCCTGTATCTCCTCACCCTTTGCTGCTCCACCCCCTGGAACAATAGGCATGTCCCTAGGCCACTTCAGATATGTCTGAAACTGCTCCGGTGGCATGCTTGGGTGTGGGCCTCTCACATTATGGTACAAAAAATCCTGGAGGTGAAGCACCCCTCTATGAACAGCTATGTTCTGGCGACACAGGTGCTCCATGAAGATGTGGGGTGGTATGTCAGCTGGTGGTGGTGGTTGTGGTGGTGGACAATGGTGGTCGGCCTGGGGTTCTGGAGGCGGCTCCAGCTCTTCATCTGGTATACAATAAGACTCAATATACCGCTTGGTGATAGCGACCTTGGTGGGAGCGGTAGGGTGTACCTCAACCCCCTGGTACTGGCACAAGGCTGTGATGAGGGCTGGGAATTCCAAACTGATCTTGGAACGCTCACTACGATGCTCCACTGCAATCCTAACCATGAGATGGAGCTTCTCAGAAATAACTCTGGCGATGTCAACATCTGCAACAGAGAGAATGCAGTAGAGGAGGTGTGTTGTCTCAATGGTGATGTCAGAAACATGGTTGGTTGGCCTGACATTGGCCAACACCAGGACCATCCACATCTGAGATATGCTGTGCAAGTTCTTCCTCATAATCTTGGCCGCCTCCCCATATTGGTTAACTTCATAAATACACTCGGGCAGACAGAGGTAGTGGGCAGTCCTCGTATCCCGGTCGTCATGCACATAGTTCCCAATCTCTCTCAGCAACTGATGATATTGGCATGGCAAGTCATCAACATCATCGGGAGATGGGCGGCCTAAAAAGTCATTGATCGTATCACGATCGTAGGCTACCCATCTGCCCCTCACATAAGACCTCTTATCAACCACATCACCCCTCACCCATAGCATGGGAGTAAAACTCCCGGACAAGCTCTTGATCATACAATCTATCTAGCTCAGCCACTCTCCTCCATCTCCTCCAGGTGATCTCCAGGTTGAACTCATCGAACTCCCCAGCATTGAGTTCTACTCTCCTCTCTACAATGAAATTACAGTTTTGGATGTAACTGTATTTAGCTTGGGCCTGTGCATCCTTAAATTGTCCTGCATCAAATGGAGGGTCAGACCGTGCCCTCTTACCTTTACTTGCCCTAGAACTGGATGGATTAATAATGAGGCCTGCTGTGATCTTGGTATGAACCATCTTATACAAGAAACAAACTAAGAATGGAAGAGGTTTGTAGGTGAAAAGAGGGAAGAAAAGGGGTAATCTTGCAAAGAAACGACACTCTAATTCTTGAGAAAAATAGGGGAGAAGGGTTGAATGACCCTTCCCCTATTTTCAGTTCAAATATATGCAGTAGCGCGTACCTGCTACAGTTTTTCCAGTAGCGCGCCGCTGCGCTTCATCCTGCGCTTAGCACAGGTGAAGCACACAAAACAGAATATTTTTGGTGTTTCCTGCACTTTACATGCGCTGAGCGCAGGTGAAGCACAGGAAACAGTAAGTTCTGGTGGTTTTCTGCGCTTTACCTGCGTAAGCTCAGGATGAAGCACAGAAAACAGAACCTAAGCTCTACAACACTTGGTCAAATTTTACTGCTAATTCCCAATGATCAAAGTTTCCACTTTTCTCTTCCTCACACTCTCTCAACCATTTCCTAATAAATCCTAAACTAAACAAATACAAAATCAAAACCAAAACTGCAAAAATTAACAACTAAGGGGCCGTTCGGGGTGGTTGCGAGTGTTTAGTTTTTAGTTTTTTAAAACTTTGAATTAACATTTTACAACTCAAAACCAAAAATTGAAAACCACTTTTTGTGGTTTTCAAAATGTCTGTTTTGAAAACCACAAAATCAAGTTTCAGTTTTTGGTTTTGAGTTGTAAAAACTTGATTGAAAATCTTTAAAAACCAAAAACTAAAAACTCGCAACCACCCCGAACGGCCCCTAAAACACTGGGTTGCCTCCCAGGAAACGCTTGTTTAACGTCATATAGCTTGACGCCTGTTTCTTTAAGGTTCTTGAAGTTGGAGTTTGTGGTGAACCTTGGTGCTGCACCACTGATTTTCTTTAACAATCCTCCAACCAATCCTTTTGATTTGCCAACATCTCCACCAGAAACTAATGTTGGTCTTTTTCTTCTTTTGAATCTGGGTTCCACCACTGATTTGTGCAGTTGATTTCTTCTTTTTGTATGTTTCTTGTTAGGACTTATACGAATCTTTTTCTTTCGAATCCTGAGAGCATCTTGATACCCATTTCCTTCACTCTTGACCCCTTGCAACTGTGGTCCGTTGTTGGCATAGGAGACTCCCTCAGTAGAGTCTACCTTCAAGCAATCTGATTGTTCTTTCTGGTGTGGAGCTGCCTTGAACACATTGAAAATTACATCATCACCTTGTGTGCTGACCTTGAGTTTACCTTGGTCAACGCCAATTACCACCTTCGCAGTCTTAATGAACGGTCGACCCAAAATCAAAGGAACATCAACATCTTCTTCAATGTCCATGATGATGAAATCCACAAGAAACACGAACTTATCCACCCTTACTAGAACATCTTCAAATATCCCATATGGGTGTGATGGACCGGTCTGCCAGTTGCAGATTCATTATTGTAGGTTTTACCTTCAAATCACCAGTCCTCTTGAGCATGGATAAAGGCATCAAATTTATACTAGCCCCAAGGTCTAGCATTGCCTTTTATCACTGATAAGTTGACAATGGTGACTGGAATTGTGAAACTTCCAGGGTATTGTGTCTTTTGTGGTGGAGGCTTCTGAATAATAGCACTGCATCCAGCCTCTAACTTCATTGTGTCTTCATGAGATATTTTTCTCTTCTTAGTCAGAAGATCTTTCATAAACTTTGCATAATTGGGTACGTGCTCCAGTGCCTTAAGGAAAGGAATATTGATTTGTAATCCCTTGAACAATCTCATGAATTGAGCAAACATCTTGTCCTTGTCTTTCTTGGATGGGGCAGGTGGATAGGTCGACTTCTTTTCTGAATACACATTCTTCTCTAAGCTTTTTTCTTTCTTCCACTGTTTTTCTGTTCTTTGTCCTTCTCTTGTTCTGGCAACACTTGCTTCTCAACTGTTAAGTTGTTCCCTATACCACTTCCCACTATTGTATCACCCCTTGTAATGATTGCATTACACTGCTCCTTGGGATTAGTTTGGGTGTTAGCTGTGAACTTTCCCTTTTGGTGCTCTGCCATGTCCTTTGCTAACTGGCCAACTTGTGTCTCTAAATTTCTGATGGCTGCTTCTGTATTTTTCTGATTGGAAATAGAAGACTGCATGAACTTGTCCAGTGTATCTTCCAGTTTAGATAGCAGATGCTTGCTCCCGTGCCACCTCAGCCTGTTAGCGGTTGGCCTCCACTTGCGCCCGGTTGGACGCCACTTGCTCCCTCATCATCCTGAGATTGATCCTGTGGAATAGAAGGTGGGTTGGTCTGAGGACGATTTTTCCTGCCGCCAACCATAATCCTCTACACATCATTAAACAAACATCGAGGTGATCAATCTCTAAATTTTCAGAATATTGCATAAAAGGATAATAACTAACTTCATGAACTACTAATCCACAGTCCAATTGGATTGAACTGCTCTGATACCAAAATGTAACATCTTAATTTCTAAATCCAAGAATTAAGCTTGTTGGAAGCCATATCCCAAATTTCTGAAATTATTTCGCGCCATTTTAAATATTGTAATACAAGTCATATAGCGTTTAAGCGTCCAACAAAACTCAAACAATATATGGAATCATAAACCGAAATACATAATGTCTCTAGGGCTCAAATAGACATAATCTATTTACATCCACTAGGATACCATATACATGTGCCCTAAACAAATAGAAGGCCCATAGGCAGCACATGTACAGTCATATTCCTCAAAATAATACATTACGATTCTAATCATCAACGAATCCATTAAATACATGAGGACATCCAAATATATCAAAAGACAACTCCTGTAAGCCTCCCATCTCACTGCCATGTCCTGGGTGGAATATGTGCATCTAAATATAGCCACAAAGCGTGTGGTGAGACTAGAGTCTCAGTAGGAAAAGCATGCAGCAAGCAGTGTAGGTATACAAGCAAATGTAAAACTACATGAACAGGGTAAACATGAGGACATAAACTCTAACATATTAAATTTCTATCAATATTCATAACTCTAAGCATATTATGCATTTCCCAGCAATATGGGATCTTATCTTTATCTTTGGGGCTAAACCTGAACTTAGACTACAAGAAACGTCTTTCTTGGGGTTATACCCGTCATTACTCTAGGGACCGAAGTCCATTTTCTATTTTATTAATCTCTAGGCTAACACCCAAGTGTCTTATCTATTCTCAACAAACATAACACAACTCATAACCTCAAATAGATGCACGATATAGTCATAATATTCAGCAAGAATAACAAATAGAATCCATATTTCACAATAATACCAATTCAAACCCTAAGTGAGGATGTATAGGTCAATAATCATTAATACCTTTAATATAACTAAAATTAATCGGTAAACAATCACATACAAACTCAAGAAAGGGAAGGAAAGGAGTGGGCACATTGGGGAATACTCATACAAGATTGAGTGAGTGGTGTGAGCTTTACTCACCTCAAAGGAGCTAAAATGGAGAGAAATGAGGTTGAAGAAGGTTGGGTGATGAAACCCTTGGCTTGGAAAGCTTCCTCCTTGCCCTTGGCTTGCTTCTCTCTCTAGAACCCTTCTCTCTCTCAAAGATGGCAAATGAGTGCATTAATGGTGAGAAGTTAGGGTTCTGCATGTTTTTAAAAACTAGAAATGCGTTCTCTCGCTCGAGTGCGCATCAGCTCGCTTGAGCAAGCAAACTCTCTGAGTTGGGGCTTACTAAAAATGCGTTCGCTCGCTCGAGCGAGCATCGGTTCACTTGAGCGAGCAAACTCTATGTCAAATCCCCTAAGTTCCACTTCCTTGTTCGCTTGAGCGAGCATGACAGAAAAACCAGAAACCATATTAGTAAACCAGAACACAACTCTCTGCTGATATGCTTGCTTGAGCGAGCCCTGGCTCGCTTGAGCAAACATACCAGAATGCAATTTTCTGGTTTGCTTCATAAACCAGCCCCTTAACACCCTAACATTACCAAATCAATTAATTTCCTCTCAAAACCTATTTCATTACTATTTTAACACATAATATGATTGAAACTTAGGATGTTACAAGTATGCAAAACACACTTACCTCAATCAAAAAGCTCTGGAATCTTACAAATATGCACCTTATAATTCCTCGGATAGCCATGTGAGGACATCTTACAAATTATTTATAACAAACTAACAACTTTTCCCGTATATTTTTATCTATAAATATGCACCTTCAGTAGAGACTTAGGTACGCTTATATTCCTTTTATTGAAACTCTACTGAATTGATACTGACTTGAGCATCGGAGTCCCTACAGGTACACCACGATCGTGCACCTCCGCCAACCACTGTCAGAGCTTTCCGGAAACCACCGTTGCAGAATCGAGCTCAAACATGATTAAAAATAAGTTTTTATAAATATCACATTGTTTGGTTGAACAAAAATAATAACAAAAACAGATGATCTCACATATCAAATATAAAATAATTTTTTTGCCCTTGAAAATGCAGTGTTTTCTATAGTTTGAACTTCTGAAATGTATAAAATATAAATTTCATGTACTTTTAATCGTTAATGATATCATGAAAAAAATTAAAGATATACTATTTTCTAAAAGTATGGACTAAAAATCCCAAGAAAAATAATTCCAAAAAACATATTTTTTTTGTGATTAAAAATATATTTAACCTAATGATTTGTTAATTTTCACTACAAGAAAATCGCAATTTAGCGACGGCCAAAAGTCATCGCTATAATCCACTTAGCGACGGCTTAGCGATGGTCTCATGGACGTCGCTAAAATGCTCGTCGTTAATACAGTAGTGACGAGCAAAATAAGTCGTCACGTAGTGTCTGCCAGACCGTTGCTCAAGTCGTTGCTAAGCTAAAGGTCGTCGCTAAGTGAAGGGATCAAAAGTCGTTGCTCAGCCGTCACAACCTAGCGACAGCCATGGCCGTCGCAACATATATTATATTTTTTTTTATATTTTTTACTAGGGACGGCCATGGTCGTCACTAGTGATAAAATATTTTTTAAATTAAGTTTATTATTATTTATTTTATTTTAAATTTTTTTAATTTTAAAATTATAAAGAAAAATACTAAATACTATATAAACATACCGATAGAGCAATATAATATCTAAAGAATGTTAAAACATAGTACAATAAATGTATAGAAAAACATAATACAAAAATAAAAATCATGGGTGGCGGCGACGATGCTGCTGTGGTGGGTGACGATCCTCATCCTCATCCTCACTTAATGGCTGGTCATCCAGGTGGCCATTGAAGTGCGGGTGCGGCTGAGCCTGAGTCTGACTGAAACTGGTAGAACCACCTGCACTTTGGGCCTCCAGCAACATCTGCATCTGTTGTTGGAGTCGTGCGAAGTCCTCCTCCAACAGTGCAACCTTCTCTTCAGCTCGGGTGGCCTTTAAGTTGGCTTCAACTATGTGCTGCCTCAGCGCCTCCTTAGACGAATGACGTGACCCGTCGCACCTCCTGGTATGGGCCCGAGACTCCTAAGTGAGGCTAGTCACACCAGGACGAATGTTGGTTGATAAGTGCCCGATGCCATAACAGTGGCCTCGGGTCTTGCCACCCGCAACATCCTTCCAGATCTGTAGCTTGGTGGACACATCAAAGCTGGAGTTGTCCCCCATCTGTGATTCCACCTCCTCAGGCAGTCTTGGTAATTTGTTTTTTTGAGTACAAGTAAACATATAATTAGTTAGTTATAAATTCAATTGCAAATATATGAAATAATGTAAAAAAACACTGATAAGCACAATGTCGGACTTACATATGTGGACCATGCTTGGTCATCTACCCAGCCGCCACCCTTTCTTATGTGGGAGGCAACAAAGAACTCATCGGGCTCTACCTCCCGCCCCAACTGTTGAGCCTACACAGAATAATTACACAAATTAATTATTTTAATAACAAATACAAAAATAATACAGAAGGGTGCTTATTTATACATACCATATCCAACGCCACCTCAATGTGGGCCTTGCGGCCCGTGGTGTGGACTGCTCCCCCGCGAAGAGAAGTGTGATTGCTCTTGTTACGAGCGGATTCCCCTTTAACTCATCAGAGGCCCAGTAGACCAAAAGACCCTCCCAGGCCTCCTCATCGCACCATGTAGCCCTCCTCCCAGCCTTTCGGCCTTATTCATCATATCTCGAAGGCGACGAGCAATCTCTGCTCGTACACCTTCTTAATTTGGGCCTCATCAGAAGGGTCCCAAGAAACTTTGCTCTGCACAAAAAAAAATTAGGGCAAGTTAATAGAAATAGACATAACTTAAGAAAAAAATATAAAGTGAAGACATTTTATTTACTGTAAACTCGACCCACCATTTGTCCCTTACATCCTACGGGGTGACCTCCCACAAGTAGTGAGGACCTCGGAACTGCGATCGAATCGCATGACCAATGGCTGAGATGGGTGGGTTGTTAGGCACCCAACTGCAAATAAACAAATTCAATATTAACTGTTAAAAAAATAAAGATTCAATATTATCAATTCAAAGAAGTAAAAAAAAATAAACAAACTCACCCTCTGCCAAAGGTCCGATAATAACCCGACCGTGAGGGTCTACCTCATGAGGTCTACTAGAGCTGGCACCCTGGAACCGAACAGGCTCCTCATCAGACTCGGGGTCAACCTTCTCATCAATCGCAGCCAGAGCGTCCTGAGCGTCCATCTCGGGCTCAGATATATGTGGAAGCTCCTGCTGCACCTCAGAAGGGATCTTATGATATCCCAGTGTAGGGATAAACCTTATTCCGTCGAATGCTGGCTTGTCAGATGCAGGAGGTATACCAGCAGGTGGAGGGAGGAAGAAGAAGACTGGACGTATGCCGCTAGCGGGCCGAAGTAGATGGCTGCTCTGCCAGCTGATCAGGGTGAGAGAGGTTGGTCCTTCCCGAGCTGCATGAAAGCTAGATGCTTATGCAACAAGCTCGCCCGGAGGGATGGACCTCCCTCTAATAGGTGGGACCTCTGTCCACCTCTACCACGCATACATGGCATATTACCTGAATTGTAATAGTGTTAAATTAATATTAAACACCAACCTATAAATTACTAATTAATGACCACTAATAAGGACTAATAAGTTTTGTGGAATAATTTCGACTAGAGTGATAGAAAGAAGACCGAGAGAAGGAAAGACCTAGAGAGAAACAAGAAAGAAGAACAGAAGAGAAACAAGGAAAACTAATAGACGAAGCAGATAAACAAGGAGAACGAAGGAGAACGAAGCAGAGAAACAAGTAAAACTAATAGAACGAATAGAGAGACAAAAACTAAGATAACGAAGCTATATAAAAATAAATACTATTAGAACTAATATAAACTAATTAAAACTAATTATAACTAATCATATAAACAATTAAAACTAATTATAACTAATCATATAACCAATTAAAACTAATTAAAGGGAAACTATTTTAGGTTCTGATCGATTCAAAATGAACCTATAAAGGACGAATAGTGTTTAGTCGCTGATATTTTGAAATGAAAGAGAGAGAGGGGCAGAACAAGGATGGCCCGGAGAGGAGGAAAGGAGAGGAAGGTGGGAGGAGGAGGAGTAAGAAGAAGAGGGGAGGGGGAAGGTTTTGTGCGCGTATGTTTTAAAATGTTCGCTACGTAAAAAAATTTGGTGCGTCAACCCAAATTAAAAATGTAGCGAACGGGCTAAGCCGTTGCTACGTTTATTTTTCCAGTCTTGAATAAAAAAAAATTAGTTTTTTAGTGTAGCGACGACCTTGCCGCTGCTACAATGTGAAACATAGCGACGATCAAACCATCACAGAGTATTAATTGAACATCTACTCATTGAGCTGCGCATTTATTATGTAGCGACGACCTATGGCCGTCGCTACGCTAATCGCGTTTAATTCAACGCATTCTTGTAGTTTTTATCTCTTGTACCTATTCTATTATTTTGTATTCGTTATATTTATTAGTATTTTTAGCTCTTACACTAATGATTTATCATGTTGACAAATTTTTAGTACCTATTTTTTAGCATAATTAATATTTAGTCTTGAAAAAATTTAAGTAATTATTTCATGAAAAATGCTCGTAGAAAAACATGATATTTGATTGAGACAAGATCAATTGACATTAGATGTCCATTTTTTGAGTTCCACCACTTAATAACACTATAAGAATTTCTCTATTTAATCGACGGTCATCCGTCATCGTCGTAAGTTATAGCATTAAATGCACTGCTCTACGTAGAGACGGTCTAGCCATCGCTACAAATTAAATTTTTTTTCTGAAAATTATAAAATGAAGCGTAGCGATGGCCTTAGCGACGGGATGACTGTCACTACATTAAAAATAAAATTTAAATTTGGCGGCGCGCTGAGGAATTTTAATAAACGTAGCGATGACCGTAGCGATGGGCCAACGTTAATGTCGATAACGCGTAAAAAAACCCTTCCCCCTGCCCTCTTCCTCCATTTTCACAGTCCTCCTCCTGCTCCTCCTCCCTCTCTTTTCCTCCTCCCTACGACCACCCCCTTTGTTTTTGTCCCTCTCTCCTTTTCATTCTAAAAAACTCACCGATTAAAAACTTCCCCTCCTTCATAGGTTCGTTTGAACCGATCAGAATTCAAAATAGTTTCCTGTAGGTGACTTTACGACTCATTCTTCTCATTCCTTCTCTGGCGTCGCAACTAGTAAGTTTTATAGTTTTAATTAATTTATTTGTAATTAATAGTTTTTTTATTAGTTTATTAATGTGATATAGGTATTATGTTATTAGTTTTAAACATTGCTTTAGTAAGTATGTTGTTTATTAGTTTTATTAGTTTTTTAGTTTAATAGTAAATTTGTGTTATTAGTTTTATGGTAATTAGAAGTAATTGGTAAATAAAATAGTATTATAAAGAGTAATTAATTAATTTAATTTAGTAATTATAAATAGTATTATATAATTAGAAGTAATTATATCAAATAGTATTTATATAATTACTAATTTGTAAATAGTAATTATTTAAATTATATAATTAGTAATTAGTACTTTTCATTTCTGTCCTTATTTCCCTTCTCTCCTGTCTTCCGTTTCTCGGCACAATTAATGCCTAGGATGTGTGGTAGAGGTGGAGGGAAGATCCCATCAAGTAGAGGGAGGTCAATCCCTCCGGGCGAGCTACATGCACATGCAGCTCGCGCAATGCGGGAGAGGGCAGACCTCTTTCACCTCTGATCAGCGGTCGGAGCTTCCATCTACTTCAGTGGCTCCGGCGGGAAGCCATCCACTCTTCTTCTTCTTTCTCTCCCCTCCACATTCTGCTTCCAAATTCGATGGAATGAGGTTCATCCTGACATCAGGATTAGGGTCAGATGGCCTCCAATGGTTGAGGATGGTTGTTCCCGAGCTGGACGCTGAAGACGTTCAGGATCAGATGGATGGGAATGTTGACCATGAGTCTGATGGGGAGCCAATTCTGTTCCAGGGTGCCAACTCAAGCTGACCTAATGAGGTAGACGCTCAAGGTCGGTTATTATCCGACCATTTGGAAAGGGGGTAGTTTAATTGTTTATTTTTTCTTCTTTAGAATTGATATTAATATTGAATCTTTAATTGTTTAAACTGTTAATATTGATATTTTATTTTTTAGTTGGGTGCCTAACAACCCACTTATCGCAGCCTTTGGTCATGCAATACGTTCTCAATTTTGGGGTCTTCACTACCTGTGGGAGGTCACCCCTAAGGATGTAAGGGAGAGGTGGTGGGAAGAGTTCACGATAGTTATAAACCCTAAACACTATAAATTTTTTTTCCTTAAGCTATGACAATTTGTCATAACTTACCCTATTTTTATTTTGCAGAGCCGAGTTACTTGGGAACCTTTTCATGAGGCCCAAATCAAGAAGGTGTATGAGCAGAGGGTTGCTCGTTGCCTTTGAGATATGATGAACAAGGCCCGAAAGGCTGGGAAGAGGCCCACGTGGTGTGGTGAGGAGGCCTAAGAGGGTTTTTGGCCTACTGGGACTTATGACGAATTTAAGGGGAAGTTCGCTCGTAACAAGAGCAATTGGGCTTCTCAACGCGAGGAGCAATCCACACCACAGGCCACATGGCCCATCATGAGGTGGCGTAGATATGGTATGTATAAACAAACACTCTTGTGTATTATGTTTTTATTTGTTGTTAAAATAATTAATTTGTGTAATTTTTCTGTGTAGAATCGACAACTTGGGCCGGAGGTCGAGCCCGATGAGTTCTTCATTGCCACCCACATAAAAAGGGTGGTGGCTGGGTAGATGACCGAGTGCGATCCACCTATGTAAGTGTTTCTTGTAAGTGTTTTTTTATATAATTTCATATAATTGCATGTGAATATATAACTAACTAATTTTACTTTTACACTCAACAGACGAATTACAAGGATCATCTGAGGGAGGTGGAGTTACAGATGGGGGACACCTCCATGACTTATGCCTCCACCAAGCTCGAGATCTGGAGGGATGTTGGCGGATGGCAAGACCCAAGGCCGCTGTTATGGCACCGGGGACTTGGCAAACCAACATTCGTCCAAGTGTGACCAGCCTCACTCAGGAGTCACGGGCTCATACCAGCGGGAGTGGACGGGTCCGAATCACGACATTCACTGAGGAGGCGTTGCACCAGGAAGTAATTGAAGGTTAGAGTTTTGCCAGGTTATAAACGAAGGCTGCACAGTTGGAGGATGAGTTAGGACGACTCGACAACAGATGCAACAGTTGCTAGAGGCTTCAGGATGCAGCTCAGGCTCAGCCGCACCCCGCACTAGGATGCCGCACTGGATGAGGCATCCATAGATGAGGAGGATGAGCCTAGCCACCCCACCATAACACCAACGTCGCCGCCACCATTGATTTTTTATTATGTTTTTTAATACTTTTATTGTATTATGTTTGAACAAATTATGTATATATATACTTTTAATATATATATTTTTTCTTCTGTCGATGTGTTGATATAGTATTTAATATTGTTTTTTTAATTTTAAAATTAATAAATAATAAACCCTAAACCTTAAATATTAAAATAAAATTAATAATAATAAATTTAATTTTTTAAAAAAATTCTTTAGCGACAGCCTTGGCCGTCACTAAGGTCGTTGCTAGATAAAAAACAGTAATACGTAGCGAATACCATGATTTTAGAGATGGCTTTAGCGACGGCCGACCGTCTCTACGTAGCGACAACTTACTTTCTCTCATCGCTAACTGTATTTACGACGAGCTTTGTAGCGACGTCCATGTGGTCGTCATTAAGCCATCGCTAAATAGCCTGTAGCGACTACTTTTCGCTTGTAGTTACAGCCTACAATCGTCACTAAAAGACGTTTTTTTCTTGTATTGTAACTTTTTATAAAATGTGAATTTAATCAATGCAACCGTTGAATTGAAAGCTTTTATAATGTAGGTCAAGTTTATATACAATTTCATAAAAATAAAAATAATTGATACTTCATCAAACTATTCGTTTTAACATTTAATATGTTTTTAAAATATAAGTGAAAGACCACTCTAAGATAACATGTCTACAAAGTCCCAAATTATCTGGAATTTAATATAGATGATCATGGAGGTAATATAATATGATTCAACGGTTGGATCAGTCAAATTCATATTTTTTAAAAAATTATTCGGGTGGTATAACTCTCAAAGTTTGAAGTGTCAATTGATCTTATCCCTACGTGATTACTTGTTAATTTACTTTTAAAAATGTAAAAAGAAATAAAAGCAAAATTAATATGTAAACAAATAAATGAATGATATTTTTATACCTAGTGTCAATTGATCATATCCCAACACACCTTTCAGCTTCTCTCTCTTCATTTTATACCTCTACCCCTACACTTCTTATGCCAAGAAAAATAAGAACTGTCAAATTATTAATACTCTTAAAAAAGTAATTACTTTTTCAGCATTATAACTTTCACCTTCTCTCTTCATTCTCCCTTTTTTTTTTGCGCTTTATAGCTCGCTTTCCTTACCGTTCTCATACAAAAAAAATGAAAGTTTTAAATATTCTTAAAAAAAGAGAAATGATATTTACACACAGACACCCCTTTATTATACAGTTTCTTTCACATTTTATTTTTATTTCAATCTTGCTCTTAATTTTTATCACATCAAAATACTATTTAGATGACTTATCACATTAAAATATATTATTATTAATAAATGAATAAAAATCAATCACACTAAAATACAATTTTAGAAGAACCCAACACATTAAAATAGTATTTATAGTGCAAATGACTAGTAAAAAGTACTAATAAATATTATAGATGCGTAAATATAAATTAAGATGAACATTGGTTTGATTCGAAATTTGAAAAATATAGATAAAAGAAGGATAGGACAAAGTGTTTTTTAACTACTCTAGGATGACAATTGAGCCCAAGCCCTATGGATCCCACAAAAATTACCCATAATAGGCAGGGTAAAAACTCGCAATGAACAAGGTAAAAAACCCGCAAAGCGGTATGAGCGTCGGGTACGGGCAAAAGCCCACATTTTTCATGGGGGACGGGCACGGGTACGGGCACTTTGATGCCCTGCCCACCCATACTCGCACTCATATATATAATTATTTAATAAAAAATACCATATATAATTATATGTGGGGATATATTAATTTTATTAAAATATCTAATATATTATACATAATTTTAAAATAGATATAAAATATATTACAAATTAAAAATAATTTATATAACTATCTATTTGTGTTTTTTTACTTTATAATATATGATTAATTAGTGTTAATAATCATTTTTACATATATAGAATTCTAACACATGATATCCAAGTTTATAAAATAGTGTGGTGTGAAAATATATTGTAATATTTAATAAAAAATTTGAACTTTAGATCATTTATTGTGTTTTAGAACATTAATACATTGTGTTTCAATGTAATTAAATTGTTGTATCACTGATATTTAAAAATTATGTTTGGACGGTCTTTGAGTAACTTTTTCAATTGAGATATAGTTTTCTTAAATTAGTATTTTTTAGCCCGTTGTTATTTTTTTACTTAATAAAAGTGCGTGTAACGAGTGCGGGTACGGACACATAGGTGCCCAGCGGGTATGAGGACAAGCACTAAAGTTACACTGCCACACGGATACGGACGTGGGTACGAGTTTTTTTTAAAACGCGGGTACAAGGACAGACACTGTGATACCCTGTGCTAGAGGGTACCCATTGCCATACTCTCACAAAACGTTATTTCAACGACTCAAGTATAGCCAACCAATTTAACTTGTCAAGTCCCCATAAACAAATGATGACTGAAACAGAAAAATAATATTGAATGAACAGTGCCAAAAAAATGTACCGCTATGGTCAAATTATAGATAGATAGATTAAAAAAAATTATAGATAGATTTGAAATATTTCAAAAATATTAGAAATAATGAAATATTTTTAAAAATAATTATTAATTAAAATAATCTTTTATCAATTATATAATTTTTTAATATTTAAAATTGAAAAAAATCAAATGTCTATATTTTTCTCTCTTTAATATTTTTTATATTTTCAGAAATAATCTTCTATAAAATAAAATAATATTATTTTAAGCTTTTTTTATTTATATTTTTAATAGTTTACCTATAACTTATAAGTACCTGTGCAATGCATAAAAGTCTTGTTAATTTATTTATTCAATGTTTAATTATATTACTTCACTACACATTAGATATAATGAAATATTTGCCCATCATCAATAAATAATATTCTACCAATTAAATTATTTTGAGATTTTTAATTCAAACACTTTTATTTTTATATATTTATTTAATTTTTATTACATTAAAACATCTGTTATTAATTGGACTATCTCTTATGTTCCTTTGTGTAAACCATAGGTATCCCCTATTACAAGGGGGCAATCCAATTCGGGCTTAGTCACAGTTAACCTCCCCACCTCTACCGAAAATGTGTTATTGGAGATTGAACCCACTAATCTATTATTAAATTTCTTAATTTATATTTTTTATTTTCTACTTATATTTGAAAATGCCTTACTTGCTAGTTATTTTTAATTTTTAATGAAAATCACAAGCTTGAAAACAGATTGATAAGTAAGAGCGTGTATGGATCGGGCGTTTCGCCAGGTTAACATGCGTATTCTTCGTTTAAATGTGGTTTCATCACTATTTCCAGTATCGTTTGGTTCAGCATCAGTAACGTGAGTTTTGAAGAGAACTCAAGTTTAAGGAGATGCGACATTTTTTAGCTTCTGCGTCCATGGATACGTGCGTGTGACCTTTCACGTTTTCTATTTTACATTTTTATCCTTTGCTTACTGCCACTTCAGGGGTGTTTCTTGCTTCTAAATCATGCAAGAGAACCAGTAATATCATCGCCGAATAGCTTGGCATGAGAACCAGTTGACGGTGAAAATTAGGAAATTAGAATTAGATTTTCCGGTGGGATGTTTTCTGTTTTGATCGAGTTCGAAGCAGTTGATGGCGTTTTTGAAGGAAGTATATCATGCTATCCAGGGCGGTGCAGATACTGTGAAGGCAGAGTCGATTGCAGAGAAACTTTATGAAGGAATGGATGTTCTTGCAAAGGAAGTGAATGGATTTTTCTAAGGGATTTTGACTAGTCGTGATACTCTGCTATCATCTTTGAGGTTTGATAATAAAACTGTAAATGATCGTGGCAACGTATGTCATAACATGGATTGACAAGTAGTTAACTAATTCTGGTATATTTTGATGGGTGGGGGGTTATTGTTTGGTTTTATATGTTTCAAGTTAGAAGGGGTAGGGGGTTATGCAACACTAGTGATATCATGGTTGAACTCGAATGTAAATGTGGGAGAGGGAGTGGGTGGGGGTGGGGGTGTTCTCTGTTATGTTAAGCAGTAAAATTTATATACAAACTCACGTTTGTATCAAATTATCCAAATATAAAATCACGTTTATATAAACTCAAGTTCACTCGAAATCACAATCAATAAATTACGTTTATCTAAACTCAAGTTTACAAACACCAATCCAAACACACGTTAACAACAACATAAATGGGATAAGGAAACATGCATTTAGACTGCGGATGACACGAAACCGCATTCCTAAGAGTGCGGTTGCAAAATAACCGCACTTCACTGTGACTAAATTTCTCCTCATCTACTCTTCTCTCTCCTAGTTGTTCCTCACCTCCTATCTTATGCAGTTATGCCCCCGAAAACCCACCATTCTCGATAAACGCAGTGCAAGAAAGCTATAAAAAAGAAAGGGCAAGAAAGCCCCGTCCGCATTTTCTCTCATGTCTTCCTCCTCTCCTTTGAAAATTCGAAACCCTAAAACCATCCCCACGCCATCAAGCCCCATCTTCGCCCAACGCCCACCTCGGTTGGTTCTCCGGTCGGCGCAGAAGCCCACTTCTCCCCTCCATGCGCGAGTTCTCAATCACGGCCTCACTCTCCTCTATCTCCCAATTGTCGTCCCCAATCGAAAACGCCTCCGAACCCTCCCACTTCTACCCTTGCGTGCTCCTCCTCCTCGGTTCGCCGTCGTGAGACCAAACCTTGTCCCACGTTCAAACTCATGAGCGTCGCGCCTACAAGTTCCGAAGCGGCGCCCAAATGTTGGATTCTCGTTCGGCGAGAGGTCCTGCAAACAACAATGGTTCTTCTTCGAACAACAATAATCCTCCTCCACCAGATCCAGCCCCTAATCCACTCAGTGTATACTACATCCATCCGAATGAGAATCCAACCTTATCTCTTGTTTCTCCTCTTCTTACTTCAAAGAATTACCATAGCTGCTCAAGAGCCATGAAGAAGAGATCGTTAGTTCGAAAAACGGATTTAAATTCGTTGATGGAAGCTTGTCATTGCCAGAACGCTTTGATCCAAGCTTTGATGAATGGGAAAGGTGCAACAACCTAGTGCTTTCATGGATTTTGAGTTCTGTAGAACCAACCATTGCTCAGAGTTTGATGTATCTTGAAGTAGCAGCAAAAGCATGGAGACTTCTAAAAGTCAGATTCTCACAAGCAGATGGAATTCGCATCTTTGAATTGCAACAGGAGCTTTTATCATTAAATCAAGGTACCAATTCTGTTAATCAATTTTTCACTGAATTAACTATCCTATGGGATGAATTAGACAACTTCAGGCCTCTTCCCGAGTGCATTTGTGCTATTAAATGTGCATGTGTTGCTAGTACCAATGTAGAGAGTTTATTGCATGATGAAATTCCTTAGCGGAACTATTTGAAGTGGACTATCTGAACCATCTGATGTCCACTATCTGAAGCGTTTATCTGATGTGCAGGACAGTTAGACTATCAGAAGTGGCTGGACTATCTGAACCATCTGTGCTATTGTTTGAATTTCTTCCTTAACTCCTAATTTAATCTCTCCTCAAAATTAATATTGTGGGATATGATTATGTTCTGTTCTTATTTTCTTGTGCTAGAAATTGATGCTTTTGGAGATAAGAATTTAGGAAATCTAAAATTAAAGCAACTTATGTGCTGGGTGTTTTGATCATATTTTTTTTCACTAAATTAAATGTATAATCATTATTTTATCAATTTGTTTTTTGTATTTATCATTGCTTGGATGCACATTGTAACCATGTCAGCATCTAAACTAAAAAGCCTTCAAATTAATTAGTCTTAAAAGCTCGGGGTTGTAAAACCATTAAACAATGTTTATCACTATGCATGTCACCGTGAAAGTTGAACTTTTTATCATCATGCATGTTACCCAATAATAAATAATATATTCTAAAAAATATAGAAAAATGTGTTCCTGATATATTGATCAAATCAAATAAAATCATGGCTGATATATAAAATTGTGATTATTATTCAAACATGCTAGTGCCGTTTGAGAGAATGGGGTCCATTTTGCATAATGATTTTATTGGTTGGGATATCTTTGAAATTTGTTGAGAGGAATAAAAGGTGAAGGGAAGCAAGACTATTTGACTACATGGTACAAGCACCTTTCTCTACCTCCCCCTCTGTCTCTTCTCACGCACACACAGACATGCACTGCACACATTTATTTAGTTACTTTATTGTATGTTTATTTGATACACCAGCAACAAGTTCCCCACTATAAACTCTCTAACTCCTACCCCCTCTTCAAAGTTACTCTTTTTTCCATTATATTATTTCTAATATCCTGTTGGCAATGTATTATCAGTTACTTTATGTTAAATAACAACCTTTTTACATATATTTTTAATAAGTTAACTTATATATCTTTGCACAGGCTATTATGTTCCGAATGATATTTTAGGTATGTAGAAGGCACTGAACCATAAGAACTGCATCTAGTTAATGGAGATGGTGATGCAACTGCTGTTACTGTAACCCAGAACAAGGCAAGATTAATTCAAAAGAATTGTGCCTTCTGTTACAGAAACTATTCAGGAGTTATATTCTTACTCTTCACATTTCTAATAAACATGTTCTGTCTCCAACAGTTGAGGGGCATTCCATTTACATTCAAAATTTTCCCATAAATATGACAATTACTCAGTTGGAAGTGAAGTTTAATAAATTTAGACCCATCAAGCCGGGAGGCATCCAAGTCAGAAATAATAAGGTAGTTATCAGGTCAATAAAACATTTGAATTACCCTTGTTGCTTTTTCTTCAGTCCTAATGCAGTTTTGTTGGAAATATATTTGTATTTCTCTTTGGAGCAGTAGGGATACTATTTTACCATATTAGATGTAAGCGAGTTTGATATTGTAGTAGAAAATTGCTCTTCAAACCACAGAGCCTTTTCAATTGTTACCATTCTCGATAAGACAAAAATGATCCATATCAAATCATTTACTTGAAGTTTTCTTAGCTTTGTGGTTGAATGTATGTGCATAGTGACATACAAATTACCTTTGAGTTTATTTCTTTTGTTTGTCAATATATTTCTAAAAAATGAGAATCGGTTTCCATGTATCATCCTGTATACTATTACAGATTTATTATCTACCTAATTTTGCTGGTAATACAGGAAGAGAGTACAAGTACAACAGAGGATGGCATTGTATCAAGGAGTTTGTCCTATATACATGGAATTATGTGATTTTTGGAGCTAGCTATAATGCAAACAGCTCAAGCATCAGCCACTGATGAAGCTCATGAGATTTCCCATCAGGTTGGCATCTCATGATTTGTTCAAGTTCTTTGTTTTTCGTTCCCATTTACCACTCTTCTATTTTTTTAAACCCCTTTATTTTTATTCATTTATATGAGCTTCACAATGGATTAACCTGAAGTGTATTGATATTAGATATTTGGTTGTTCTACATAATCTGATAAATCCAAAGGATTTGTAGACTTGCATTAGCTTTCTGACCAAGTTGAACCTTTAATAGATTATAAACTAAATTCATAATAGTCCAGAGAACATTTTAGAACCCAACCTGTTAGGTCAACTAACGGACTTGAGAAGGATATGGAGTAGCTAGTGATATAAAGTTCAGAGATGCTAATACTCTATCGTTCCCTCCTCAAACTTGGGTGGCTAACTCAAGATGGCTGAGTTTGTCTCTTAGGCAGCAGAAGCGAAGCTTAGATAATGGGGATCTCATGGATTCACTTCGCGGCTGCTTGGTCAATGAAGCCTTAATTGATCGTGGAATGCATTTTGATTGTCATGAGGATGATTCCTCTTTGTCTTCTTGTGGTTTCTGTTCTTTGCATGTCCTGCACACAAGTATAGGTTTTGTTACAGATGAAACATTGTTCCAATCAGATGCCAATAAAAAACAATTACAAAACTCTTAAACATGAATCCAAAAGGCCAATCACAATAATTATTGACCCAAGTCACTTTTTAGTGGCATGTTATAAATATAAGTCTACAAGTAAGGAGCTTATTTCATAAAAAGGAAATTGAAACAGCAATGAAGCTCATAATAATAATGATATATGCGCCTCTATATTATTCCACAGATTCTCAGTCCAGCCTGTTTTCCTTCTGTGGGGGGCAAGGAGGTAGTCCAATAGTAGATGTTTCAATGACCCCTGATTTTATGTAGCACGCTAGTGGAAATGAGTTTTCTTGTTGATTCTCTCCTTGAGATTGTTAATTTATAAACGAGCTTAGTGTGAGTTCCAACCTATTTAGTTCTATCAATGACTTCCCAATATGCTAGGTTCTCTTTTGCTCATGTTAACACTTGTTGTGTTGTAAGATACTGAAGTGTGTCATCATTGAAGTAAAAATCAAACCTCTAATCTTGCGACATAAGAATGTCTATTTGGTATATAGCTATGCAATAGCTCTGAACTCATTATTTACTGAGACAAGTTTTCAAATCACGTAAAAGCTGTTATTTGAAGTGAACTTATCACATATATGATCAATGCAGTTAATGGGGTTGATGTCTGCTGACTCAAATCATATACTGTGTGTATAGTAGTAATTTGAGTAGTTAGTCTAAGTAATTTAGCTTTCCAAGTAATTTGCTATACCCTCAGAACAGGTTGAAGATCATGAACGATGTCTAGAAAAACAATGAAATAGATGGCCCATGGATAGTAACATTGTTCTTAATCCACATTTATAAAGTGGTTTTGATAGAAACCAAATGAAATTACCCAAGGAAATTGCATCCGCAGTGCAGAATAAATTACAGCGTACACATGACTTGCCTGCAGGTATTACTTCTCTTCATTCCATTTTTCACTCTGTTTTTAATTATTAAATTATTTCAAGTGAATAAATTGTTAATCTGCAGCCTAAGTAAGCTAACCTTTGGAAAAATATTAATCAATTTGCATTATTTCCTCATTTATATTAATCAATTTCACTTAGATGGAAAGACAGAGAAAGATAGGTGCATATAGTTGCACACCCCAATGCACACACAGCCCGTAGATTTGACTAAGGTAATAATCAATAGTAGTTATTATTATTATTTATGTAATAAATTTCTTTTGAATATAAACAAATTCTGTTTGGTGAACTAATGCACAAATGTATCTATGTGCAAAACAAATTCAGTAGCTACGCATTAGCTACAGAACGTTTCGTAGCTATTAGCTTCAGAAAAATGAGAACTTGGAGTGCGGTTTATAGAACCGCACTCCAAGTGAAGATCCACGTGGCAAATGGCATCCGATGTGGCAAAGCGTCACTTGGAGTGTGGTTATGCAACTGCAGTCCAAGTGAATCCGTACTAAGATAGCATCTACTTGTTGGAGTGCGGTTATAACCACACTCTTTTATGATGCGGAACCGCGGTCTTTTCTCTTTTTGGAAGAAAGGAGTAGGAGAAGACAACTATGAATCTGGGACACATGTATAAGCCAGTATCTAGAATCTTGTTACATTGGTATAACAAAGCTAGCTATAACATTAACATAGTTGTCTTTTCCTACTACTTTCTTTCAAAACCAATGCTTCTCTGATAGGGTCCAAAATGACAGAATTAATAGGAATAGAAATAACGGAAAGTTTTATTAATCTGAGAAAAAGTAAGGAGAACAATCTCAGCTGAGACGTTCCCAAGAGCACAGCTCTTTACAGAGGAGAAATCTCTCTCTACAAAACCAATCACCCAAAAGATCCTCTCCCCCTTGATACACACTCACTATAACTAACTCATACCTTGCACACTCCTTGACCCCACTCACGTAACCAACATTGCACTACAAAATTCTCTCATGCCAGCTCATCATTTTTCTTTCTCAGGATGTAAGGCTATAGGACTCATTGCACCAGCTTTGGGCCTCCTATTATAAACTTTCCATATTTTGGGTCCATAAGACAATTGATCAATGGGACTAGTATTCAGGTCCCTATCATTATCCCCCCTTCCACTAGAGCCTTGTCCTCAAGGCTGAACTCAGGAAACTGGTCTTGAATAAGACTAGCATCTTCCCATGTTGCTTCGTCTACAGATTGATTACGCCATTGGACTAACCATTGTTTCACTGGGATACCACCACAGATGACAGTCCGTGAAGCTAGGACAACAGCTGGAACAAGAGGAATGAAATCATCCACAACCATTTCAGTAGGTAAAGTAGGAGCCACATCATGGTGTCCAATAGCTTTCTTCAACTGAGAGACATGAAAAATAGGAAATATTCTAGATTCCGCTGGTAGTTTCAGCTTGTAAGAAACAACACCGTGTTTGGATAAGATTTGAAAAGGCCCAAAATACTTAGCAGCCAACTTAGAATTAATTTTGGAATGAATGGAATGCTGCCTGTGGGGTCGATGTTAAGATAAACCCAATCACCAACTTGAAATTCTACTGATTTCCTGTAAGCATTAGCATACTTTTGCATCAAATTTTGAGCTCTGCGTAAATTGTACTTTAACTGACGCAAAGCTTCATCTCGTGCTCCTAAATCCTTGGCCACCTGCTCCACTGCTGTTTCACCAGGAATATATTGGGTTAGTGATGGTGCTTTCCTGCCATAAACCACCTCAAATGGGGTCATGCCAGCTGAGACTTGATAAGAAGTATTGTACCAAAGTTCAGCCCATGGTACCCACACTGACCAATTCTTTGGCTGTTCAGAAGCAAAACAACGCAAATAAGCCTCTAGGCCACGATTGAGCACCTCAGTCTGCCCATCAGTTTGTGGTGATAGGCTGTGCTCATTTTAAAAACAGTACCTTGCAACCGAAAAGTTCTCTCCAAAAATTACTGATGAACAATGGATCACGATCAGTCACAATAGTACGTGGCAAGCATGCAATCTGACCACTTCTCTACAAAAAAAGTTCAGCTACCACAACGCGTTGTGTAGGGGTGTTTGAGAAGCAAAAAAGGAGCATACTTTGATAGTCGATCAACCACTACTAAGACAGCCTCAAATCCATTTGATTTGGGAAGTCCAGTGATAAAATCCATGGACAAATCCTCCCAAACAGCATTGGGAATGGCAGAGGCTGTAACAGACCAGCAGGAGATGTTGCTTGATATTTATTTGTTGACAAACACACAAGATTTGACAAAATCTATATGGTAGTCTTCATGACATGCCCGCCAGAACAAAGTAGCAGCAATCCTCTTATATGTTCTCAAGTACCCAGAATGGCCTCCAGTAGGAGTAGAATGAAATTCTTCCAGTATAATAGGGATCATTTCAGATTTAGGTGACAGTACCAACCTGTTTTTAAGAACAAAACCCCTTTTTTAAGAGAGTAACCTGGTCTAGAAACAAGATCTTGCATTAAGGCATCAATTATGGCCTTATAGGAGGGATCCAAACCAACCTCAGCAGATACCTTGCCAATTTCCATCCATGTTGGCCCTGCAATGATAGCATTGAATTTAGACTTTTCATGCACCCTGGAGAGAGAGTCAGCAGCCCGATTTTGAATGCCGGGTTTGTACACAATATCAAAATGGAATCCCATCAATTTAACTATCCAACATTGTTGATCTGGAGTAGTGATGCGTTGTTCCAAAAGGTGTTTAAGACTGCATTGATCCGTGTAAACAACGAAATGCCTACCTAGAAGGTAAGGCCTCCAATGCTGAATAGCAAGGGCTAAAGCCATCAATTCCCTCTCATAGGCAGATTTGGCCAAGTTCCGTGCTGACAAAGCCTTACTAAAATAAGCCAAGGGGCGTTTATCTTGCATAAGAACAGCCCCTAGCCCACTACCTGAAGCATCGCATTCCAAATGGAAATCCTTAGTAAAATCTGGAAGACCCAATACAGGTGCTGAAGTAATTAATTGTTTAAGTTTCTCAAATGATGCTTGAGCTTCAGGAGACCATTTGAACCCATCTTTTTTGTCATTCAGTCAATGGATTTGCAACCTTTCCATAGCCCTCAATGAATTTCCGATAATAACCAGTAAGGCCTAAGAACCCCCGGACGCCCTTAACATTTGTCGGTCTAGGCCAATCTAAAACTCCTTGGACCTTAGAAGGATCCATAGCTACACCAGCTCCCGAAATTATATGTCCCAAATATTCAATACTCTGCAGCCCAAAATGACATTTTTTTCTATTAGCAACAAAGCTGTTCTGCATCAACAGAGTTAAAACCATGGATAAATGAGATAAATGAGCACCCCAAGAAGAACTGTAAATCAAAATATCATCAAAGAAGACAAGAACAAATTCCGCAGAAAAGGTTTGAAAAGATCATTCCTCGTAGCTTGGAAAGTTGCCGGAGCATTCATGAGCCCGAAAGGCATGACAAGGTACTCATAGTGGCCTTCATGAGTTCGAAAAGCTGTCTTGGGAAACGTCTTCCTCCTTCATACGGATCTGATGATAACCTGACTTAAGGTCCACCTTAGAAAAGAAAGAAGCTTCGTGTAATCCAATAGTTCCTCAATGACTGGAATATGAATTTATCGGGAACAGTAGCACGGTTCAAAGCCCAATAATCAACACAAAAATCTCCATGAACCATCCTTTTTTTCCACCAATAGTACAGGGCTAGAAAATGGGCTATTGCTAGGACGAATAAAGCCATTTTGAAGCAAGTCAGCCACCTGTCTCTCCAATTCATCTTTCTGCCCATGCGCATATCGATATGGTCTAACACTCACATGACTTTCCCCTTCCTTCACCTGATGGAATGATCACGCAATCTTGGTGGTGGGAGACCTACAGAGTCTAAAAATACCCGCTGAAATTTAGATAACAAAACTTGTAACTCAGAATTTGAACTAGCGGTTAGCAATATTCTGACTTATGCTCTGGAGGTATTTTTCCAACCAACTGCAGTAATTTATCACCACTGCTGTCACTACCTTTCCAACAGTTGCTGCAGGCTAGTGGTGTTTCCTCAAGACAGCCTTGCCCTTTTAAGGTCACTCTCTTTCCCATTTACTTCGAATGTCATCACCAACTCCTCCCAATTATGGAGGACATCCCCTAAGGACTTCAACCAAGAAATGCCTAAGATTATATCCTGCTCTCCGAAATCAAGAATATAAGCCTCAATATAGCAATTGTACCCATCAAACTTCAAGGGTACAGACTCCATCGTCCATGAGATTGAATCCTATGACCATCCCCTAATGTCACTCCAAAGACATTGTTATCGCATTGGGACAGTCTCACTCACTTACCAATCTTCATGAAATAAAGTTATGTGAGGCACCACTATCCACCAGTACTAAAACTGGAATTCCAGCAATCTTCCCTTCAATTTTAAAAGTGTCTTTTGAGGCTGTTAGCTTCCCATCTATTGAAAACACTCCAATACATCACACACCAGCTCTGCAGAAAGTTCCTCCAACGGTGGCTCCTCTTCTCGCTCAAAATCCTTCAATTCATCATCTCCCAAAATAAGAATTCGCAAATTCCCCTCTGGGCACTTGTGCAATGGCCCAAAAGGATGACCACATTTGAAACAAAGCCCCTTTTTCCTCCGTTCTTCATACTCAGAATGGGTTAAACTTCTTGTCCCTCTTGAACGAAGAGAATTATAACTTTCGATCCTTGTCAGCGACATCTCCCCCACTCCCAACCTTGTGTTCTGGTCGCTGCAATTGACGTGAATCCTTCATACCCACGATCCCTCGTCCTTCCTCCGATGAAAATAAGTTCCGCTCAACTTGAGACGAGTTGCCCTTCATCCCACTAAGTCCCTCGGACCTTGATTTGGACCTGTATCCCGTTGATGATGGATACCCACCACCTAATAGTGCATCCTCCACATCACGAGCTAGCTCCAATAATCGAATTCGGTCAGTCGGCTTATGTAACCGAATCGCCCTCCTAATATCCTCCCGTAGGCCCCCCATGAAATAGCCCATGTATTGAGCTTCTGTCAATGGAGGAACCTGAGCTTCTATCTCCTCAAAAACTTCAATATAGTCGTCCACACTACCTGATTGTCGCAGAGTAGACAAGATTTCATATGGGTTTGACAACTTCCTTCCGCTATATCTCACAATCAAAGCTTGCTTGAATTTTTCCCAATCAAGATCGGGCACTTGATCACCAACTGATTAAACCAGTGAATGGTCCCCCCCGCTCATACTAATGCGAGCGAGATGGAGCCGCACTTCTAGCTTAGTCTCTTGGACCATGAAATAAGGTCTCTGCCCGAGAAAGCCAACCAACAGGGTCGACTCCTTCAAACATAGGCAACTCCACCTTCCTTGCTGCTAACTTGAACTCGTCAAAAGTGGAGGAATTCAACAAGGATTTGCGGCTGTTCCGGGACAATTGATCATTCTCCGTCCCTCGCACATTCCGCTGTTCTCGCAATTCCAGCAAAACTTCTTGTAACTGTGACGATAAACCCTCCAACACGGTGCAGCATCGATGACTGTGACTCCTTTACCTCACGCATGGATGACTCCAGCCCAGCAACTCGACCTTCCATTGCGTCTTTTTTGGATGCTTTACGATTGGGCATGTACCCCTCCAACGTCGCATCCGGCAGGTCGGACCAATGAATCCGGCGGGTCGGACCAATGATAGGGTCCAAAATGACAGAATTAATAGGAATAGAAATAACAGAAAGTTTTTATTAATCTGAGAAAAAGTAAGGAGAACAATCTCAGCTGAGACGTTTCAGCTCTTTACAGAGGAGAAATCTCTCTCTACAAAACCAATCACCCAAAAGATCATCTCCCCCTTATACCCACTCACTATAACTAACTCATACCTTGCACACTCCTTGACCCCACTCACGTAACCAACATTGCACTACAAAATTCTCTCATGCCAGCTCATCATTTTTCTTTCTCAGGATGTAAGGCTATAGGACTCATTGCACCAGCTTTGGGCCTCCTATTATAAACTTTCCATATTTTGGTCCATAAGGCAATTGATCAATGGACTAGTATTCAGGTCCCTATCATTCTCAAACAGAAGATAAATCTCCTCAATTGGAACTTGATTGGTTTCTGACAAGAGGAAGAAAACAAAGCAAGTCATAAGGGTAATCAATTCCATATTTGAGGTGACAAAGTGACAAGGAAGAATTGTGCCACAAGTGCAGTGAAGATCATGTTGACACACACCACAACACTCTGTGCAGCTGACCTTATCTCTAATGGGAATAGCTCACTTGGAACCAATCACCCCAAGGGACCCCAAGATCTTCCATAAGCCAAAACGAATATGAAAATCACTATAACCAGAAAGATACCAACTCTTAATGGTAGTTGTTTGTCTTTTCCAAATTCTAAATCCAAAGCTATAGCCATGGCAACCTGTAGATAAAAAAAAATGAAAACTCATCAAGTTAGCAACAAAATGAGTAGTTGATATCATGTTATGTTTTTCATATTATTTGTGGTATAAGGACAAAAGCTGTGGAAGATGTAGTTACTAGTTACTTACCATGCAGAATTTCATTTCAACACCTGCTTCCAAAAAGAAAACCAAACTTGTCAACAAAAGTCATTGAGATTTGAGATCAATGTGGCAAGAACAAGTGCTATACTAGTAACAACAGATGAATATAATGCTGAACTAGAGCCAAATCCCAAAGTTTGGAAAATGACAGGGGCATAGAAGAGGATAGAGTTGTTGCCAGTTAACTGTTGGAGTGCTGGAATAGCCAAGGCTCCAATGATTAACTGGGGTCTATTCTTTCTTAAAAGGAGGTTCTTGAATGGATTCTTAATAGATTTTGCTTCTCTGCTGGCCTCAATAAGATCATCAAATTCAGCATCAACATTTGGGGTGCCCCTAATTTTCTCCAACACCATTCTTCCTTCCTCAATTCGGTTTGTTCCACAAGACTGTTCGGTGTCTCAGGACACAAAAACCTCCAATGAACATTAAAGTTGCTGGAACTGTAGCTAAACCAAGGGATAACCTCCACTCTCAAGGATGAAGTCGATCTCTCAGTACCATAATTCACTAGGTTAGCAGTCAAAATTCCCAAACATGTTGTTAACTGGAAGAGTTGGTTCACTGCTCCTCTAATTTTAGCAGGAGCCATTTCTGAAAGATACAGAGGAACAGCCTTCACAGCATAATTAGAAAACCATGTTAAGTAAATTTGGGAACACCCCTTTGTGTTTTGTTGTGGTAAAGGCTGAATAACACTCTAAAAGTTTCCATTTTTCATTTTGGTTAAAGTTGAACTTACTTGGTTACCAAATCCAATGCCTGTGCCTAGAAGGATACGCCCAATTATCAACATTGCAATGTTTATTGCAGCTGCATTGAGAACAGCTCCTATAAAGAAGCATATGGAACCAGCTATGATACTAGCTTTCCTGCCTTCGTTTTTTTGTTAGAGTTGAAGCACCAAATGTGGAGACAAGTGCAGCAAAGTACAGAGATGAAGTAAAGAGGGTCAACATCTGATCATCATATTTACAATAATCTGTTTCTGCAAGATGTGCTTGCTTTCTCTCATACACATTTGGGAAGAATTCTTTGAGGAATCATCCATGGAGGTAACTCCACCTGTAATTATCAAGCAATATTTTCAGACCCCAATAAGAATTTGGAAGTGATCAAAGAATTCAGTATGTTTTTCTTTCAACATCTGATAAAGTACATGGAAGCAAACAAAAGAAGTGGATTTGGCATAGGAGTTCACCCATGTCTACAATAAATTATAGTCTTTATATATAATAAGACTATAATTTCTCCTTTATTTTCCTCTAAAATGAGTCCATAAGCCAAATTCGAAATTTCTAGTGATGAATTTAATTTTTGAGGAGAGATTTCAAGATGGTAGAACTGACCTGAAACACCTAGATCATGGCCAAATAGAGAGACCCAGGACCAGGAGAACATATCAGTATCTTATTTTAAACAAGATCAAAGTGGACAGAGGAATAATTACTTAGTTAGTACCAAGTGCTACTTAGTTTTCCTTTTCTTTTGAGAATTGTTATTTATACAACATACAACAAGGAGAGATAAGAGAGAAAAGAAAGAGAAGTGAGAAAAATGTGGGATGTGATAGATGATGTGATAAAAAGAGATAGAAAGAAAAAATGTGTTGTATGAGTTGTTGTATATTTTTGTTGTATGAATTTATTATCTCTTTCTTTATCTCCTAACTTTTCCTTGATTTGCTAATGGAATTGGAGGGATACTTCTGTACTCAAGCACAAGAAAGAAGGCATGAGTGTAGCAATAGTTAACAAATCATAAATTACCTGTATTAATATATGGGGCGAAAATATTAAGGAGGAAAAAAAAACTTGACTAATTCCTTGCCTTAAACATGTTCAAAACAGGAAACAGGTATATCCATCACACTCATCCATTTGTCTTCTTAACTGCTTCAGGTGTTTCCTTGTCCTATTTTTTCTCGACTGATAGACCTTCATGCATGCCCAAAGTCCAAACTACTTCTTTGTACTTTTTCACCAGTCAACATGTACATCTTACCTTGCACAGGAAGTCAACATTCCTTGTGTTAGTATCTTTTCCTTCTCGGTGACTCGCGAGTCAATTTTTTTTATAAATATAAAAACTCAGTTAATATTTGATTTTATACATTCAAATTAGGGATGGGAATAGGCCGAGCCGAGACCTGACCTGCACCTTAAATTCATGGTCTGAGTCTGGTCTGTTTACTTGACATAGGCTTTATTTTAGGGCTGAGCCTGACCTATTTAAAGTCTGACATGACCTGAAAGTCTGTTTAAAAGTTTGTTTTATAGTAAGGTAACTTGAATATATCATAAGCAATAGCATATATATGAATAGACTTACAGGCTCAAGTTTTTAACATACTTAAATATTTATACAAGCTAATAAGTATATAATTATAAGAAAAAGTAGTAAAAAATCTTTATAATAATAGCAATATAAAAATTAAAATATTAGTATTCTATTTATATTTAGTTAAATAGACCGATTTGATAGGCTCAAAAGGCTTTTTAGATGGCCTGAAGCTTGACCTGTTTTGCTATATATATATAGGCATTTGAAAAAGCCTGGGCCTGGTATAGGCCGGGTAGTAGACCCTTGACGAGCGGCCTGACCTGTTCCCACCCCTAATTCTTTTTTTTTGTTAACCACAGGTATTCTCCACAGGAGGCAATTCTGTTCGAGCCAGGAACATCCACATCATGGTGGGGCTAGCTCTCCCAGCGGGGATTTTTTCCATCCACAAGACTCGAACCCGAAATCTTGCTTAAGGGGAATCAAACATGTACCACTTGAACCAACCCCGTTGGTCACCCCTAATTCAAATGTCATATAAGCATTTTTACGCATATTTGCATATACTAACTCCGTTCCTATTTAACTGTCCACTTTCAAAGAAAAAAGTTGTTCCTATTTAACTGTCCACTTACAAACCCAATGCACTAATAAATACACTTTTCTTCATTTTACCCCTATGTTAATAAATGGTCCACTAATAAAACTAATGAGAGCCAATAATAGTAAGAGAGATAAAAGGGTAAAATGGAAAGTTTAAAATTTATTTCCATGAAAACGAGAGTAATAATTGCATTCTTTAATATGTTTGTTTTAATCAAAGTGGACAGTTAAATAGGGAGAGGGTAGTAATTAAATAATGACTTAAGAGTAGTGATATGCATACATAAAACAGTGCACCACTCTTTTTCCCACACAACATAATTGTGCTAAATCCCCTTCTTTTTTCTCTCTTCCACGTGTTTCTTGTCCCTTTATATAACATATAACAGTGTGGTACAATTGTTATAACACACTAATTTATGTATGTTGATACTTACTCATGACTTAATTGCACTTTGTATACACTTACATTTTTGTATACATCTTTTATTATATTTAATGTTATATCAACATTTAATTTCACTTGTCCAAGGGGTGGGATTATTTACCCTGTTGGGGTACAAGTACAATCTGGATTAAACGCATTCAGTCATAAAATCACGTAATCACTGTACTTTATCCTACAATTTAGATACCGAGATATTTAAATCAAATTTAAAATATATCTCAACATTTCAGAATTACGTGATTTTGTGATTGCTTAAGGGCAATAATCCTCTTAATCCTTAAGCTTGGGAAATACAGGTAAGGCACTATAAAGTCTCGCTCATTTGTTATGTTTTACTAACTTTTAAACATGTGCTTCTAACACACACAAAATTGATTTTGCGGAGCAGAAAAATGTAAATGATTGAGGGTCCGTTTGGTTTACAGTGGAGTAGAATTGATTCTAAAAATGAATGGTTGAGATGGATGATGCGCGCTTTACGAAGTACTTTGTACGGAAGTGATTTAAAATCAATTCTGCAGAATTGATTCCGGATGGTTTAGAATTTAAACCAAACGGGTACTGAATCAGTTGGGACTTCACTTGGGACTACTGAGTGACCCCGGTAGTTATTGCTAATATTTGCGCTTACCTCTATATATATATATAGCTTCACATTGCTTCAAGAACATTCTGACCTCTACAAAATTAAAGCTTCTCATATTGTTTCCAAAGAACCACACGTCACCCACCAAGATTTGTATCGTTCCTTCCCCTCAATGGCAGAAGAGAGCTCTGATGACAGAAAAGGGAAGCGAGTAGTGGATGAAGGTGGCAACAATGATTGGAGTAGTTCTTCACCATCATCATTATCATCTGGAAACTACGACACTGATGCTGAAGAACAACTAGTTGCAGATATTCTTCTAAAAATGGGAGACCTTATGCTAGAATCCCTTACCCAACTCCAAGAGGGTAACACATCAAATAGTGGAAGTGGAGGGTCGCCATCGCAACAATTGAATGTTACTTTTTGTTCTTGTGGTTGTGGAGGATCGCCATCGAAACAAGTGAATGAAGCTTCAAAGAAGAAGAAAGAGAGGCAGTTATTGTTAGTGCCACCAGTTCCCAGCCTTAAAGGCATTGTGAAAGACGGCAAATTCAGCAAGCCATTCGAGAAGCGGTTAGAAGCGAACGATGCGTCGAACCTATTCCTTCCAAAACGTGAGATTGAAGATTGTTTCTTGGAGTTCTTGAAAGAAGAAGACGGTGGTGGGGTTCTTGCGGGAAACGGAGTTCAAGTGATGGTGTATGATAAGGATGGTAAAGGGCATAGCATGATGTTGAAGAGAAGGGATAACAGAGGTTACCGTATGCTGAATGGAAAAGGAGGAACTGGGTGGGGAAGTTTCTATGAGACTCATGATTTGGTGTTTGAGGATTTCATTACTGTGTGGGCGTTTCGCCATGCTGAAACCCACATGTTATGCTTTGTTGTTATCTCAGGAAAAGTCGACCTTGAAACAGAGTGATTCGGGTCTTGTCTTTGATTACAGTAATGCTTGTGTGAATTGTTTGTAGTACTTTAGTTAGGCGTTTGAGAGGAATAGGATAGGGAGTTCTTGGGTGCAATTCCATTGTACTCTTGAGAAATGAGTTGTAATGTTCATATAACAAAAAAAAATACAATAACTCATACAATTTTCATTTCTTTTTTTTTAGTCTTTTTCTATTATATTATATATCATATTATCTATTATATTTCATATTTTTCTCTCTTCTCTCTATCTCACATTACACAACCTTTCTCGAGAAATATTCATTATTCACTGTTACTTTGTTAATTGTTCTCCATGGTTACTTTGACAAACTTTACACCTTGAATCCTTGAAGAGGTGAATAACATACAGAGAAATAAGAAAACAAAACTTATTGTGACCCGTGTGATTTGCGGTGTGATATATTAAGTGTTTTATATGTAACAATAATATAATAAACATTTTATGTTAAATATTACGAAAATAATATTTTAATTAATCTATTATATTAATTTGATAATATTAATCTTTATTATTGGAATTTAACACTTTTTTGCAAATTGAGGTAAAATACGAAATTCTTTTGTTAAAATTTTTATTTTTTTATTTTTTAAAGTCTTGTTCATTTATAAAAATTATTTTTTAAAAATAAATTTCATAGTCAGAAACACAACAAAAATGAAGAAATTGAATTTTATAATGTCAAATACAAGAGACAATAACGTAATTTGATAAATATTAATCATTATTTTTCTTCACTATCAATTAACATTTGATTAATATATTAACTTTTTTTATATTTGGTTATTGTTGATTTTCATATTTTTACTTCTTCAATATATACAACACAATTGTACTAATCGAGATGTTTAATTTCAAGAATGAAGGTTAGAAGGAAGAAATTATTGAATTTACTAAGAAATATTAATTTTACATCATTTTTAGGTTTATATTATTATTGTAACATCCTGCTAATTAATAATAATAATAATTAAAGAGGGGTTATAGGATAATCATTCTAATGTTAGTGATGAGGAATAAGGTAAGAAATTGATAAGAGAAGGACTAAGAGTCTTAAGTAAGAAATCAGGTCTCAGTGTTCTCGCTCAAGCAGGAAACAGGGGGAATTTTAGGGGCTCTCTGGACATTTTTCGCTTGAGCGAGATGGTTCTCACTCAAGCGAGAATCTTCCAGAGAGGGGTCATTTTCTGGTCCATTCTCGCTCAGGCGAGAAACCTCTCGCCCAAGCGAGAATGAGAAGGGGAATTTGATCCCGAGCACCTCGCTCAAGTGAGAACAGCTCGCTTGAGTGAGAGTCCACTTAAAGTTCTTAAAAGCTTTTATTAGGGTTTATTCTCATTCATTCTTTCTTCCCTTCTTCCACCAACTTAGAGAGAGGAGAGCAGCTCTAGTGAGAGGAAGCCCATTAAAGATCAAGGAAGGCCCTCAACCATCAAGATCAAGTTTCCCTTTGGTTCTCCTCATCCCCAACATCCCTCCTTCTCAATCCCTTCAATCCACTCTCAAGGTGAGTGTGATCACACACTCACTCTCATGCTAGGAATCTTCTCTTGAATGATCCCCTTTCTTTCTCCCCATTCTTGGTAGTTGGTTGTTAGTTGTATGATGGACTGCTTGTAGATGATTTGATTATGGTATGTTAGAATAGTAACTACTTGTGCCCTAGGTATTGTTAGGGTTTATGTGGAATTTACCTTGAATGATTATGCCCTCATGTTTAACTTCATTATTCACTTGATTATTGATGATGATTCACACTCCTAACCCTAATCATAATAAAGAAGAGGTTTTGGGTCTTAGGACCTCATGAAAAATACTTTGGGCCTCAAGGCCTCATGGAATGATTTTGGGTCACTTGACCTCATGTTAATAATCAAAATTTTGGTTCATGGACTCATGTTCCAAGACTCTATCTTCGGTTCATGGACTTAGGATAAAAATTGAGCAATCATGTTTGAATCTATCAGGATTAATTGGGTAAGGTCATAGGGCCTTCAGGAACGACGGTTCCTGTTAGTATGAGCTCAGTCTAGACTCATGTAAAGTGGAAAGACCCCTTGGGTGTTAAAACACTTCAGAACTAACCTTGAGTTTGTTAGTGTTATGCATGTCTCATGAGATATTGAATGGTTATATGTGTTGCATACTATTGATTGATTCCTTCTTGCATAAGCACTTTTGTCACCTCACTGGGACGTAGTCTCATCCCACGCGGTGGGAATTTACCTTCAGATGTGCAGGGATCTCGCCAGGGTAATGAAGGCAAGTAGCGGTTGTTGAGGCTCAGTGAGGACCACATTTTTTTGGCACTATTATGATATACTCTTACATATTTTGGTATAGGCATATACTTGACTCTTTTGATAGGATAGAGTAGTACATGTGGAGCCTATGGATGGTATCTTTATGTTTAGGACACATGTATGGCTATATCTTGTTGCCTATTGACTATTTGTAACTAAGTCTTAGGTGGCATTCATGTTATTGTGATGAAGTTTACTCATGAATCATGTGTTTGTGCTTATGTAAATGTTGTGATTACTTAAGTGGTTAATTGTATTTGTATGACGATACTATAATTGCGCGAAATAGTCTCACGAATTTGGAAATAGTGCTCCTAACAGGTGCTATTTCTTAATTTAGAAATTAGGACGTTGCAATTGTAGATTGTAAAATGTGAGCGAGTGAGTTTATTTTTGCATATTAATATTGATATTTTTATTAAATTTTGTGGGAGAGGTGGATTCAAGGATAAAAATTTTTGGTATGTCCTCATTTATTTAACTTGTCATGTTATAAATTATTTAAATGTAATTAAGATTTTTAATTATATTTATGGATTTAATTAATATATACACTGTCAGTGTAAAAAATTTTTACACATACATCCAATGGTGTGCTGCCACATCATTTAATGAATGTAACACCTCATGTGTTATTAAATTCAATAAATGATGTGGCGACACATCATTGGATGTCTGTGTAAAGTTTCTTTACACTGACAGTGTATATATATTAAACTCTATATTTATATGAAATAAATTGTAATGAATTTAAATGTTATAACAACCGAGAATTTAAAATGATTACGTAGTTGTTAATTATTATTATACAATTGATTATTTAAATAAGAGAAATATTCATATGAGTATTTCATTTTTATGTATATTTAATTATTTATTTTATTAATGATGATAATAAAATTTTAATAATAATTAGTTTATGAAAGATATATATCAGTGACATGGTTAGAAAGTAGAAAAGAATCATAGATGATTTATCCTTTGAATCGATTTACTTAAATAGTGTAGTGATAATTATATAAATTTCACTTTTGTAACATTTTTGTGTATATTTTATAATTTATTATATTAATGATGAAGATAGAATTTTAATACTAATTAGTTTATGAAAGATGAAATAAGTGACATGATTAGAAAGTAGAATAATTTCATAGATGATTCATTCTTTAAAAGATCTTTTTTAAACAATATTTTTATATTTATTAAATAAGAGAAATATAAGGGTATTTGATTTTTTTAATATTTAATATTAATTGTATTAATGATGAAAATATAATTTTAATACTGATTATTTGATGAATGATATAAATTATTGACATGATTAGGAAATAGAATAAATTCATAGATAATTTATCCTTTGAATTGATTTACTTAATTAATGTAATGACGATTTTATAGGTTTTAATTTTTTAACATTTTTTGTGTATATTTAAAAATTTATTATATTACTGATGAAAATAGGATTTTAATACTAGTTAGTTTATGAAAGATAGAAATAGGTGACATGATTAGAAAGTAGAATAATTTCATAGATGGTTTATCGTTTGAAGGATTTTAGTTTTTTTAAATATTTTGTATTTATTAAAACTGATTTTAAATATTATTAACATTATCAATGAGACATCACATTAAAATTATGAATCTGTTTGTCCTAAGATTTTGTCCAAACAAATGTATCTCAGAGCAATCTAGGACGAGATGCGTGTCCTTAATTGTGTGGGTTATACAAGTGTGTAATCTAAGACAAAAGTAGAGAAAAGGACAAAGCAAGTAAAAAGAGGCCCATGAACGGGCCTTCATCTATATTAGAAGTGATTAAAGTATAATAATGATAAGTAACTGAACGATTACAACATCATAAAACTTAAACGTAAATAAAAATGAAGAATAAAGGGTGGTCTGTATGGTCCCTACTTTCTCTTCGCGTGTTGGGTGCCTGTGATCTCTGAGATGGATGCTATGGCTTTCAGGGTGCTATGAGTGTTCAGGTTGCGGACCTTTGTTCCTTCTTTCCTTCTCCTATTTATAGGAGTCTCAGGTAACCATCTCTGGGGTGCTTTAACTGCCCATCAACTCTCCACGTAAATCCCATGAACCCACGTTCTCAACATGCCTTTGTGTGAATTTATTTCTGATAACTGCTTTTGGTGACGTGGAAGACATACAAGTTACTCTGTACAAAGAAGAAAGGAACCTCCTCGATCTGACAGGAATGGTCCTCTTCGAACTCCAGCAAAGGGGCTTCTTCGAGCTACAACAAAGGCTTATCTTCTTCGAATCATGACTTGCTTCGAATTCATCTAAACCCTTCTCGATCTTTTCTCTGTATCAAGGGACTTCGACCTTCTCACAGCTTACCCATGCCCTTCGAAGCATGATACACCTGCCGGCCAACTTGAATTTTCTTGACCACCATCCAACTTGGTCAAAGTGATTAATACCTTCTCTCATTGGCTCGTTTGAGTGGCGTTCTTAATACCTTCATGACTTTCATCCTTACAAAAGGGTGAACCTCCATTTTGATTCATCATTTTTTTTAACAATGGAGAGATCCCTGATATTGGTTGCCCTGTACGACCTGATCCTCCCATTACTTTTGGGTTTCAGGTCGACAGGGTGTCTGATAAGTGTAAATTATGTGATATTTTCCTATGTTTTTATTACACTTATCAAGGCTAAAATAATGATTTATACCCCAAAATAATCCCTTTTTATGAATAATTGTAATTATTGTAATTATTTGGTTTGAATCTGAATATAATGCTATTTTGATTAGAAATTTGTTAATTTATGCAGATTTATGGAAGATTTGAAAGAGAAGAGAAAATAGCATTAAATGGGGAGATTGTTTGCAGATTTGAAGTTTAAATGAAGACAAAATAAAGATGAGATCAACAGTTATTTAAACAAAGGATCGTGTGGATAACTTTCCCCAATTTGAATTCAAGTCCAAATAAATACAAAATCAAGTCATAAAAGGGAAACAAGGAAAACCAATCAAGCAAAGGCAAGATCAGAAAGAGATCAAGTGGATAAATAAAGAATTGAAGAAAGTCTGCAGCGTGTTTCACGCTTCACCTGCGCTTAGCGCAGGTGAAGCGCAAGTTACGCATCAGCTTTTTAAATTCAAATAACAGATTGATCTCTTCCAGTTTTAGATTAGGTTTTCCTAGTCTATAAATGGAACCTTTTGAAAAGATCAAAGGAGGTCCCCGAGACCCAGAGGCTTTTGGATTGGATTAAATAGGAGCACAAGGGTTGAAGAATGTGACAGATTCTTCAGTGGTTTGTAATGGCTACCATGAGTAGCTAAACTCTCCAGTAGGATTGGATGTAGTGGATTCAATCCCCAAGTGTATGTGAATTCTCTTGTTTTTAATTATAAATCCCTGTTTTTAATTATATCGGTATTTTTATGTTGTTCTTAATGCATTACTTCCGCACGTGCGCCGGAGTCGTAGGCTAGTGATCTGGATACAACGAGAGTGAGAAGTTCCAGCTAGTATTAGAGTTTAGGGGAGCCTAGGAATAGGAAACCTAACCTCCGATTGCTAAAAGTACTCGTTTAGTCATATGGGAATATAGTTCTTTCCTAAGATTGAAGTGTTTAGGTAGTGACAGCCCTTTCATAGGTGTTCTATAGGAAAATATGATTAAATTGATAGTCCAGTTGTAGTAATATAGGGATTTCCTTACGATTGGGGGTATATCCACACCATTGGGGCCCTATAGATAATATAATTGGTAATTGCTAAGGTATAATTATTAACAAATTTATAATTAAAAGAAGGGATTCACATACATGAGGGTTGCGAAGAAGCGAAATCCAATCCTAATCCAAGTAATTCTATCTTTTCTCGATTTATTTGCCTACTGTTTTCCTTTTGTTATTTAATTTCTCAGAACAATTACTCTCTTAAATAGTTGCTCACTTGTTAATTCGATCACTAAAATCTTACGAAGTGAACCGCTCCCTTTGGATACAATATCTTACTTACTATTATACTGCTGATTTTTTGGTACGTTTGCCAGAAACTCATCAAGTATTTTTGGCGTCGTTGCCGGGGAGCGGTGTTTCAATTCGTATAACCTTGGGAGGTCAAATTATCAAGTTTTATCTTAGGATTTTATGATTTAAAAAAAATTAATATTTTTATTTTATTATTTTCATTTTAAAAAAAATTATTATATAAAAAAAAGATAATAATTTTTGTTCCTCTCTCCTGAGTTACCATTTGTTTGAGATCCTTGAGAAGACAGGTAACAGAAAAAAGGGGCAAGGCTAAGCTTAAGGAGACAATTTCAACACTCTCTGTTCAACAACCCAAGTGAAGTAAATGTTAAATGGCTTCTGAATGGCAAAATCCACCAAGAAGAATACTTGGAGATTATCAAAATCCACCAAAAAGAACCCTTGGAGATTATGTTAGGCAGCAAGAGCCAAAATATTTCTCCCACACACCGATTCAAGGTAACTTCTCTAATTACAATAATTATTCTAACAATTTTTCACAGGATTGGGGAAGTTACCAAAATCAAAATTTTGGGTGGCAACAAGATGCTGTTTCATCCTATAAGCAAACTGTTGAAGATGAACTCAGGGCAGATACTGCAATACATAACATAAGCTAAAGAATTGAGGAGAAGCTCGATAGACTCATACAAGATATGAATGACAGTCAAAGAACCATAAAGACAACATTAAGAAACCTGGCAACTCAAGTGGAGCAAGTAAGGAAGCAATTTTCTGCACAGCAGGAGTTTTGCAACTCAATATCTACCAGGAGTGGTAAGGAAATAGAAAAAGGTATTGGTGATAATTTAATTGTGGAAATAGAAGTCCTGAAGAGGAAAGAGCAAGAAAATATTGAAGAAGAAATTGCAATTGATAAAAAAGGGGGAACAAAAAGACACTCAGGTATCTCAAGATAAGTACCTGCCATATCCAAAGAATCCCTCCATGAAAGATATGAACAAGCTATTTGCACACTTCATGGATAATAACAAAATAATGCAAATCAACACCCCAATGTTGGAGGCCATGGAGAAAATGTATACCGAATGCATGTTGGAACTGCTCAACAAGAAGAGAAAGTTTCCTGATGCAACAATTGAACAGATAGCAGAAGCAAGAGCCAACCAACAGTCAGAACAAATCTTAGCAAATGCACTACCCAATCCCAAAGAGCAGTGCGATGACATTGTTCAGCTGATAGGGTAGGAAATCAATGACAATCTGACTGATGAAGAAGGTGGAGCAGAAGTAGAATAAGAAAGAAAGGATGAAACAGAAAAGATGGTTCTTGAAGAAGAGATTGACTGTGAAAGGGAGAAAGAGAACAACACATATGAGGGTGTACATGATGAAAAAGATCAAGAAAATGAGAAAAAGATTGAACAGGGAGATGGTGAATCAAAGCCCGAGGAAGGAAGGGAAGTGGTACCAAGATCAAAGACCTTGCCTTATCCAACCAGTCCTCCAAAGGAAGATCAAGAAAGGCATGGTGCAAGTGTCAAACCTTTGAGACCTTACAAAAGAAAGGCCTGCAATCACACTAATCAGGACAGGGCAAAGAGAAGAAAAGTCAAGCTAGAATCAAATTCAGAGCCTAAAGCCAGATTGAAGATCAAGTGGTCAGGTGTGTTTCATATCAAAGACCCCTGCGAAGCAAAGAAATTGAGAGCAATCAATTGTGAATCATCAAAGCTTCAGGAAAAGAAGACTCATGCGCATGAGAGCAAGATAATGAAGAAAAGGAAAGTCAAGCCAAGGGAGTCAGAAGCATGGTCTAATTCCAGAAAGAAGCCCAAATGGTCAAAGTCATTTCACACTATAGGTTGCTCCAAGGCAAGATTATGGGGAAGTTTATTGGCCAAAGAAAGGAAAGGTGCAGCTCACAAGCTCACCAAAAGATTTCAGTTTCAGCCACCTTGACAGAGCAAGCGTCGAGCTATCAGACGTTAATCAAACGCTTTCTGGGAGGCAACCCAGAGATTTTTAAAGTTTTTAATTAATTTTAGTTTTGTTTTATTTTCTTGTTGTTAATTAGGATTTAGGAAATTTTCAAAATTGATTGGAATAAGTTTGTGGAAAATAATTTTTTTTTTAAAAAAATAATAAGAAGTAGCAGAAAACGTGGCTGAAAATTGCAAAATCTCATTCTGTTTTCTGCGCTTCACCTGCGCTGAGCGCAGGAAAAGCGCATAATTGCAATTTTAGTCATTGTTCTCTGCGCTTCACTTGCGCTGAGTGCAGGTGAAGCGCAGCAGTACGAAATTTTAAAAATCTTTTGTTTTCTCATGTACTGTTTCTCTACTTCCTAAGCTTTTCTTTTCACTTTTTCCACTCACAAACCTCCATCAATTTTGAAACTTTGAAATTTCATGCATATTTTCTTTAATTTTTACCAATTGAAATCTTCATTTACTCTATTTTAATGATGTACACTTTAGGATAGCAACCTTAAGACTGTAAATATTGTTGATTATTGCTATCTTGAATGTGATTTTGGCTGTGTGGATACATGAAGAACAATTTGCTTGATTGGAATGCTCTTTGTTTTGTGAGTTATTGAATTTGAAAGTGTTATGATCTGTTTCTTTCAAAAAATTTAAACTCTCACTTTCCATGGATTAATTGAATGCTTGCAAAACAAATGAGTATATTCTGTTTTAGGTAGACATTATCAAGTGCAGTGAAATTTTGTTGTGAAGAGAGTAATTATTTATACATGCAAATTGGTTAATGATAGACTTCCATGTTCTTCATGAATTGGTATTTGCAATAAGGCATCATTAAAATAAATGTGTTTTCAACAACTGATTGTTGTTATTTGACTTTTCAGATGCCTAGGATTAAATTGCTAGTCTTTCCCGTGGCTTTAGCTCACGAGGAGAAGGCATGAGGAAAATGATAAGAGAATATGATCCCATGAGATTCAAGAGTGCACAGGATGCTGCAAGACCCATACCCAGGCATGTTGTTTGAAGAGTTCCGGATATTCTAGCAGTGGCCTGGGGACGGGCCTATTCTTCCAGGGGGAGGTGAAGCAGCAACAGCTGGAGAATATGACAAGGATTTACAGGATACAGAGGATGAAGATTGACACTGGTGTTTTTCTTTCTTTTCGTTCTTTTATTTTCTATTTTCTTTTATAGGATTAATTATTTTTTTTTATTATTTTTTAGTTAATTAGGATTTTTGTTTATTTTTCATTGTTTTAGGATTTTTGTTTACATTTCAATTTTTAGGATTTTTAAAAAAATTCAGGATTTAGGAATTAGGAAATAAATGGAAATTTTTTCAAAATTTCTGAAATTAGGCAGTTTAACTAACCAAATTTGGAAAGAAGAAAGGGTCTTGTGATTAATTCCATAATCAGTTAGGATTAGAATACTTCACAAGAGAACCTATCAGGGTAATTAATTAAAACCGGTAAATGCTTTATCATGGAATTTAGCCAAGTAGCCGGTGAGTTGAGAGCCCAAACACTTAAATTGAGAGTTTTTCACCGCTGCTTGTCAATTTTTATTGATTAAGTTTTTGGATCTTATTCTGCTTATGGAAAATATGGAAGTGACAAAGGCAATTTTTGTTTTCAATATATTTGCTCAGTGCCAAAAAGCCAACCCTTGATATAATTTTTCCAATTCTTTGCTACCCCATTTGAGCCTAATGATTATTCTTGTTCACCCAAGTCAAAATGAATACCTATATCATGTCCCTTATACATTTGGGATAGAGAGCAAGGCGCAAGATTTGATAATGGGAAGAAAAGGTTGGTGAATTGAAATTCAAGAAATTCAAAGAGCAGGTACATGAAAGCAAAAAGAAGATCACTCCCCCAAAAATCAAAAAGAAAAAAGTGAATAAATTGAATAAGTTGGGGGGAGTGCAATTTCAAACAAAGAAAGAGGCCTGCAAAAATGAGAAAAATCAAGAATGAGATGGTGGAAAGAGAGAAGTTCCAAGTCAAGCAACATCAAAAGATGCTCTCTATTCCAGGTGTTCATTGATTATCCAGAAAAACCATGATTTCTTGATAGCTCAGCCTCATTACAACCAAAGAAAGACCTTTTGATCCATATTGACCATGAACATGTTTAGGAACTAGAAACGACTATCAATCTTATTTACTCAAATGTGGTGAAAACATTGAGGGAAACAGTACCCGTGAGCATGAGTGAAATTCCTTGGTTTATCATTTATTGCTTTAATTGCTACTTTTGAGAAAGTTTAACTGTTGATTATGTTCTGTTTTGATTGAGGATTGGTAACATCTCTTGATTCTGATTTTTTCTGATATTTGGAAAGTGACTTCTGCCTAACCAAGAGATGATGTAAATTTTTCCTTGTAGTTGATTATGAGAATTGTACATGAGGGTGATTTGATTTTGATTGCAAAAGGTATCTTGCTTGAGGACAAGCAAGAAGTTAAGTTGGGGGTATTTGATAAGTGTAAATTATGTGATATTTTCCTATGTTTTTATTACACATATCAAGGCTAAAATAATGATTTATGCCCCAAAATAATCCCTTTTTATGAATAATTGTAATTATTGTAATTATTTGGTTTAAATTTGAATATGATGCTATTTTGATTAGAAATCTGTTAATTTATGCAGATTTATGGAAGATTTGAAATAGAAGAGAAAATAACATTAAATGGAGAGATTGTTTGCAGATTTGAAGTTTAAATGAAGACAAAATAAAGATGAGATCAGCAACTATTTAAACAAAGGATCACGTGGATAACTTTCCCCAATTTGAATTCAAACAAATAAATACAAAATCAAGTAAGAAAAGGGAAACAAGGAAAACCAATCAAGCAAAGGCAAGATCAGAAAGAGATCAAGTGAATAAATAAAGAATTGAAGAAAGTTTGCAGCGTGTTTCACGCTTCACCTGCGCTTAGCGCAGGTGGAGCGCAGCTTACAGAGGAACACGCTTCATCTGCGCTTAGCGCAGGTGAAGCGCAAGTTACGCATCGGCTTTTTAAATTCAAATAACAGATTGATCTCTTCCAGTTTTAGATTAGGTTTTCCCAGTCTATAAATAGAACCTTTTGCAAAGATCAAAGGAGGTCCCCGAGACCCAGAGGCTTTTGGATTGGATTATATAGGAGCACAAGGGTTGAAGAAGATGACAGATTCTTTAGTGGTTTGTAATGGCTACCATGAGTAGCTAAACTCTCCAGTAGGATTGGATGTAGTGGATTCAATCCCCAAGTGTATGTGAATTCTCTTGTTTTTAATTATAAATCCCTATTTTTAATTATATCAGTATTTTTATGTTGTTCTTAATGCATTACTTTCGCACGTGCGCCGGAGTCGTAGGCTAGTGATCTGGATACAACGAGAGTGAGAAGTTCTGGCTAGTATTAGAGTTTAGGGGAGCCTAGGAATAGGAAACCTAACCTCTGATTGCTAAAAGTACTCGTTTAGTCATATGGGAATATAGTTCTTTCCTAAGATTGAAGTGTTTAGGTAGTGACAGCCCCTTCATAGGTGTTCTATAGGAAAATATGATTAAATTGATAGTCTAGTTGTAGTAATATAGGGATTTCCTTACGATTGGAGGTATATACACACCATTGGGGCCCTATAGATAATATAATTGGTAATTGCTAAGGTATAATTATAAACAAATTTATAATTAAAAGAAGGGATTCACATACATGAGGGGTGCGAAGAAGCGAAATCCAAGCCTAATCCAAGTAATTCTATCTTTTCTCGATTTATTTGCCTACTGTTTTGCTTTTGTTATTTAATTTCTCACAAAAATTACTCACTTAAACAGTTGCTCACTTGTTAATTCGATCACTAAAATCTTATGAAGTGAACCGCTCCCTGTGGATACGATATCTTACTTACTATTATACTGCTGATTTCTTGGTACGCTTGCCAGAAACTCATCAGCGTCCAACATTAGTGGTCACTTCACCATGGACCTTGACTTCAGGACGAACACCGCAACCAACGTACAAAGCCATAGCCTTATGCATGGCCTGGTATTACTCCCACTTCCTTGGTGCCAAGCTTGAACCTGAGGCAATGGGTAAACTCAAAGCCCAACGCCTAGTCTTCTGATCCAAAGGAGAGGAGGAGGAGGAGGAGGAGGAGGAGGAGGAGGAGGAGGAGGAGGAAGAGGGTGAGAGTGTGGGGTTTATACCCTTGGATTAATTGGGAGATCCAAGGCTTCGAGCCACTCACACCTCGAGGTTTGGAATGCAGTAACACTCTTCCTCCGAAGACATGACACTGACTCGAGGGTCAAAACAACTTTTCCTCGAAGACAAGACACTGGTTCGAAGAACAGACATCCCTGCAGGAAGAAATGTAATAATAAAAGAAAAGGAAACTTTAGATTCGAACAGAGACATCTTGTCGTCTGATTTGACCTATTGTAACCCGTATTCAAATATTTAATAAACATTTCTTTTCTCTACTGTCAGTATCTTCGAACCATAATTTTATAATTATGAGTAATAGAATCTTGTGTGAATTATAACAACTTTGTGGATTTTGTTTTAAAATTTTAGTTATTTTTTAATATTTAATATGATACAATATGTTTAAATGCATTTATATGAAAGTTTTGGTGTTTCAAAAGTCTATCATAGGAAATAAATAAGAAACATAGGCTAGAAATAATGACACATCATATTTTCATTCATGTGGCACAAATATATAGATGTGATAATATTGGAGGTGACGTGGTAACGCTGAATCATGCGACTCAGCTTTAATATATAACAACAACAACAACAACAATAATAATAATAATAATAATAATAATAATAATAATAATAATAATAATAATAATAATAATAATAATAATAATAATAATAGATTGGCAGTTGTATTTGAAGATATTTTTACCCTTATCTTCCTTTTTTTTCTCACTTTTATTACATCAAATTACTTATCATAGTTTTTACTTTTTCTCTCTCGTATTTCCTTTTTTTTTATTTCTTTACTTCTTGCATTTATCGCATCCCATTTGGGTCTGTTAAAAAATAGTTTCGTTTATTGACATGTTTCTTTTTTGGTCGACTTTATTGACATGTTTAAATAATGAAATAAATAATGAAGAGTTATATATGATCTGGTATCAAATATAGTGAAATTTAGTTTTGGTAATTCATTTAATTTTTATTGGTTTTGATACTTCATTTTTTAAAATCACGTATTTTGTTCTCTTTATTAATTATAATCATGTACATTTGCATAATCTAATCATGGATTAATTGCACTTTTTGTATACATTTACCTTTTTTATACATCTTTTTCTATATTTAAATTATATCAACATTTAATTTCACTTGTGTATTAGGGTGGGATTATTTACTATATTTGGGATAGGAACCGGATCGGGTGCAGTCATAAAATCACGTTATTATTACACTTCATCGCACTAGATACCAAAATATTTAAATCGAATTTAAAACAGATTTTAACATTTGAACCGTTGGATGACTAACATTTTATAATTGTAGTGAATGTGTGATTTTATCTCTACAATAAATCTAAATCCATTGGATAAGGCACTATAAAGTCTCACTGTGTTATGTTTTACTAACTGTTAAACATGTGCTTCTAACACAAAGAAAATTGATTTGGCGGAGCAGAAAAATGTAAATGATTGAATCAGTTGGGACTTCACTTTTGGACTACTGAGGCAATGGGTAAACTCAAAGCCCAACACCCAGTCTTCTGATCCTTGAAAGGAGGAGGAGAAGGAGAGGAAGAAGAAGAGGAAAAAGAAGAAGGAGAAGAAGCAGGAGGAGGAGGAGGAGAGGGTGAGAGTGAGGGGTTTATACCCTTGGATTATTTGGGAGATCCAAGGCTTCGAGCCACTCACCCCTCAAGGCTTGGAATGCAGTAACACTCCTCCTTCGAAGACATGACACTGACTCGAGGGTCAGAACAACTTTTCCTCGAAGATAAGACACTGGTTCGAAGAACGGACATCCCTGCAAGGAGAAATGTAATAATATAAGAAAAGGAAACTTTAGATTCGAATAGAGACATCTTGTAGTCTAATTCGACCTATTGTAACCCGTATTCAAATATTTAATAAACATTTCTTTTCTTTACTGTCAGTATCTTCAAACCATAATTTTATAATTATGAGTAACAAATGCCCCCCAAAATGCATGGCTTCGGATTTTCAGAAGCTTTGCATTTTTTACATGTGGCAAATTCCTGCTTCGTTCGACGCCACCCACGCGTCCCTTTCTCTCTCCCACGACCACATGGACTGAAGACTTGGGCTTTCCACTAGCATCAATTGGGCTTGTAACTGCCAATGACTCTTTGGTTTCCCTCTCTCAATCTCATAACAGGGTTTTAAGACTCATCATCTTCTCTTTGGAATTTTACCTTCTCTTGCACGTCTCCTCTAATCCTTCCTGAACGAATCCTGTTTTCTTCTCCCTTCAGTTGCCTTACCTCTCACTTCCATCCAGCTGTTCCAAATAGAAACCACATTGACCAATCTACTCTTCCCTAGTGACAACTACCAAGTAGTTTGTCCTACTCCTTTCGCGGCAGTAAATGGTAAAACTATTGTCAGAGATGATGGCACCTTTGTGCCGGAGCTAGAAGCCACTGATGAGAACCTCAAGGTGTGGGGAAATTGTGTTATCATTCCCACCAACATTAATGGTTTGCGCATGGCTTTCCTTGGCCCTTATGAGTTCCCTCTTAGGATTTAAGGATTTTCAAGCACTCTATCCCGTGGAGAAGGTACTAGCTTTTGATGATCCTGCCAGAGCTGACTTCGTTGAGACAGAGAAACAAGTTTTCCGAGTTGTTCCTATGATCCTAAAAAAAGCTTACTTGGGTTGGCTCGACAAGGTTCAATCAAAGAAAGAAGGCTTCTAGAAGAGGATGGGGTTGTTCGATCTCATCCAGCTATCTCGTGAGCATCTTCAATACAACAATGACCTCATCCTTGCTGCACTGAACTTTTGGGATCGAGGTACTTGCACTTTCTTTCTTCCTTGTGGAATGATTACTCCCACTCTGCTTGATGTTTGTGTCATCACGGGTCTTGATCCTTGTGGAGAGACCTACCTTCCCAACACAAAACCCTCGAACACTACGTACGAGGTCAAAACGTCTAGGATGACCTTCCAAGACTTCATTACTAGCAACCATGACCAGACATCTTCTAATGTCTCTGAGAGTGAACACATAGCTTTCCTTTGGCTTTGGTTAGCCAACTTTGTATTTTTTACTTGATCCCTGTAAGTTCCTCACGGCCTATACCCTTTGGTTGTCTGCCTCCATGAAGGTAGGAGGATAAACTTGACCAAATTGCTTCTTGGCCATTTGTTCTTATGTATTTCTAATATCTTGAGTCAATACAAAGTGTAACGTCCTAATTTCTAAATTCAGAAATAATGCCTGTTGGAAGCACTATTTCCAAATTCGTGAAATTATTTCATTCATTTCGCGTATCGACATACAATACCATCGCTTGAGTAACCCAACAATTACTAAAGCTCCAACAATACATATCTAACTCAAAGAAATAATAACATGATGTTGCCATCAAGGCTCCAATACAAAAATATTCAACTAACATAATGATTTCTAAAGTAGCTTTAACAAATAACACTAGTGGTTCTAAACAACATGAAAAACATCAAGTAAAGTAAACAATAAGACTAATGGTCTTCACATGCCATCTACTACTCGTCATAGTTTTGATCAGTATCCTGCACCACTGAAAATATTGTTCCCATGGAATGGGGTGAGACCAACGTCCCAGTGAGTGTAACAGTGTGTGAAGTGTGGGGGAAAGTAACCAAGAACCATCATGGCATACATATAAATTTGAGAGACATAAAAGAGATAATGATACAGAATTCAACACAAAGGAAAATCAATCATCAAGATGCAATGCATGGCTGTGAGGTGTTGTTCCCGACACCCGGGGTCTTTTCTCTGTTACTTGACTGTGATGAGCGCTCGGCCTGAGAATCCAAGGACCGTCGTCCAGGGAAACCTGAGATTAAGTCTTATTTGAACATGAATGACACATTACTTGATTATTTTTAATAATTGAGGATCCCCCATCTTCCCCTTGGCCGAGGGTTAGATGAGATCACCTCGTCTTTCTTAAACATAATTGCCCGAAGGCCTGTGACGGTCAGTGACCCTGTGATAGCCCGGAGGCTATGTGATGGCTATAATCCCTGTAATATCTTAATTCATAATTCATGACTGTGATGGCCAAAGGCCCATGATTTCATAATAAAATACTCAAGGTTCATAATACATCATACAGAATCATCCAATCATCTACCCTAAGGTTTTGTCAATTCAATACATACAATAGTCAGTATATTCACAATTTTTATGTTCATACTATACATATATCACTAATTCATAGAAGGAAAGGGGAAAAAGAATAGGGAACATGCAATGGCAATCATCCAGAACAAACAAGTGAGAGTCCACCCACCTGTGAGTTGAGAAAACGGAGAAAGAACGAAGAATGGAGGGCCTTGATGGGGAAAGATTGATGCAAGACTCGTTCTTGATGAGTAGAAATCGTTCTTGGCCTTTGCTGGGACTTTCTCTCACTAGAACCTCTCTCTCTCTCTCTGAAAATACGAAAAAAACGGAAGAAAGAACTGACTGAAACCGTCCACGAACGTGTTTTAAAGTGCAGAAATCGGACCTGCGCTTAAGCCTCGCTTGAGCGCAGCTCAAGCGCGAGTTCTCGCTCAGGCTGCGCTCGAGCTCAGCTCGAGCTGAATTTCCTCGAATTGCTCTCTGTTTTTCTGCGCTCAGGCTGCGCTCGAGCTGAGCTCGAGCGAGGAAACCAGAGTGAAATTTTCCCTTCTTGTTACGGTGCAGTTTTCATCCAAACTCTATTATATAACCTATCAAACTGAAGCCCCGAAAATAAGCTTTCTAATGAGAGTGGAATCACCTCAATCGGACATCTACAACTCTAGATATTTGCAATTTAGTGCACCAAGGTCATTAGGCTTAGAACCAACATCAAGCAACAACCTTAGTTTTTGCCTCTTAAGCTTTTCTTTATCCATCTACATTCAAATTCGAATTCGAATCTTATATTTAAACATTATCCTAAACTTGATATTACTCTCTTATCTCTATTTCTGGTGATGTTGTCATTCCTATTTTGAAATATGATCTTTAAATTAAAATGCTAAAGCATATCTCTTTCCTGAGGATATCCCAATCGGTTCTGATATTATTATATTAATATTAATAATATAATAACTACTACTTTTATAACAATTAAGGTTAATTGAAACATTAATAATATAATTTATCTTCTAATAATTTTATTATTATCTTGTTATATTAATAACAATTATTATATCTTCTAATATCAAATTCGATATCTCTCTTTTAGTATTCATATTATCGTGTCATTATTATATCATTAATATTATAATATTATTTTATTAATAGTTATTGTTATTATTATTATAAAGATTCTCTTTTCATCACCAATATTATCGAAATACAATTATAAGTATTTTAATTTTATTATTATTATTATTATTATTATTGTTATAATTTTAGATTTCTAAATTTTTGGGATGTTACAATTCTACCCCCCTTAAATAAATTTTGTCCTCAAAATTTGTCTTATTATTCTCTTAAACTTAAGTCTATGACACTGCATATTGGTAACCTATAGCTTCGGGTTGGATATCATGTCTCAATTAATAATAATTGTAACTAACTATTCGAAGTCTAGAATGAATTATATTCCTAAACCAAATCCATTGAATCATTCACCACATTTACCATAACCTAAAAGTTCGAGTTCCCCTCCTAAACTTAAGCTCTATGTCTTCAACTGTAATTTCTGAATATTTTCCTTATGATCAAAAACCTATGTAACTATTAAATAATTAATTTCGACACTTTCAAAGATCATGGCCTAAATAACGATAAATGTGTGAGCCCTTGACTCATGATCATATCCTAATTATAAAACTATCTAAACTGTAAAATGTCCTTAGCGAGATCCTCCTAGATCCAATGATGAAATCAATAATTCTTAACCATATATACGTAATTACTTAATTTCAAACAAGCTCAAGGTTAGACCTTTACCTCTAAACCTTTTAACGATGAACATAAGATTATCATATCCCTATCACCCAAAACCATCAAAATAAAGAAACCTCTATCTCTAAAAAGATTAAATCTCTACCTCTTAAATCATACAATACCAAATCTTTATTCTTAAAACTATTAATTATTAGTCAAATCTCCATATCTAACCTACAAAAACAAGCTTCACAGTTTTCCTCAAATAAACGATCACTTAAACTTTGTGCAAAACGTTATCCATCTTCCTAGGTTCTAATAATTTATCATCACCCTAGAAAGATTTTTATATTCGAAAGTAATTTTATCTCTTATATAATATTTTCCTCATGTCCTTTATCAATTGAAAATAACTCCAAACCATTATAATCTTATCCTAAGATCTAAAGATCCATTTACAGTTCTCCTTTCACCTATTTCCCAGTTTTTAATTAGATGTGAAGATTTGTACACTTAAACTGTTTTTATTTCTAAGGGTTTCTTTCTTTTATTTTATTATTATTATTATTATTTTTATACTCATTCTAATACTTTCAGAAAACTAATCTCAACCAAATATATATAGTTTTTAATCTAAATTTAGATATGTTATCATTTCAAATAAGTTTAATTAATAAAGGGATTATGATAGTAAATTCCTATTATTTAATTATATGACTTTATAAAATTTATCCTTAATATTTTTTTTCATTATTCTTACTTTTTAACAATATTTATTTATCTTTACAATATTTGATGGGGTAAGATATATTTTAAAATAATATGACATCTCTCTGATAATTATCTACCCTGTATTATTCTGAAATTCCTATTTTCTGCTAACAATTCCTAAAATTATATATGAAATAATAGATACTATTTTCTTCCCGACTTTATCTACTTCCAACAAACCTTATCGTATTTTTCAAACATTTTTATTTATCCTACAACATCTATTTCATCTGAATCCTCTAGTGTTATAAAGTAGCTTATTAGTTGCTATTATCACTACCTTTATTGGAATCTTAGTTATACTTCATAAATTTCTAGCTACCTCTAAAAATTAAACTCATAAGATAATCTACTCTCAAAATCCTCCAATTTACATCTAATTTGATCCTAACAATTTTGTTTTATATCTATCTATCTATCTATATAACAAATCCTATCCTTGAAAACATTTTATTTCAAATGGAAATAAGACCTTATCTGGGAATCTGAATTATCCTAATTTAGATAAATTCTAAATCCAAGAAACTCAAATTCAGTCAAGTAAATCAAACAATCCATCCTACTCAAGTAAATTACGTCACCAAGGTGCAACTACCGATAACCATCAACATCAGGGTCCACCTACACTAACAGGGATTTAAAGAAAGGGAGCAAGAATGTGGTATAAATGTACTATAATTACATCTAATGACCCATTAGGGATTCTAGGAGTACTAGTTTAATACTTTAGGGAACAAAGGATTACACTTGCTTCTTGCATATTAAAACCAAATTACTGATCATAAGGCTTAAATAATCTAATCACCATCAAATTAAAATCACTGACCGCCAAATTAGATATCTAATTTGATCCATATAATGACTAGGCAACTAAGAATGAGATTAGAATCGAAATAGCAACTCAACACCAACACACATCAGTAGGGAAAAAGAAAGAAGGAAAGAATATGAGATTAAAGACCATAATTCAATTCCTCGAATTATCTTTAAGATTATACCTACTCGACGGTAAACGCTTAACCAAGAGCTAGTGTTACTCCCCCTTCACTAATGGTGTTAGGTTCCTCTAACCTCCCATGAGTCCCACACTTCTCTTCTAACCTCTACCTGTCATGGAAAAACTCCAATCCTAGAAATTTACCATCATCTCCACATGCAACACATTCCAACAACACAAACAATCGGACATATCAGTCAATTATTCAAGCAAAACAAGCATCATGATTAATCAACAAGTCACACACTCAAGGTGTAACTACAAGCAACCATCACTATCCTCCCTTACTAGGGAGCCTACTCCTCATGTTCCCTCTAAACCTCTCTCCAAAAACTTCTACTTTACATTTCCTTCTAAGGGTACCTTAATTTCTTTGGAAATTAAATGACATCTCATAAAGCTCTTGAAGTGGAGGTCCTACTCTTGGAAAAATAAACCTATGTCCCTCTCCCTCTGACTATCATGTAGGTGGCTCTAACCCTGTTAGAGAAGTGTCCCAACTCCTTTAACAAGGTACCCTATTTACGTCACTAACCATAATCCCGTGTACAACGCATCCAATAGAGGGGTGATCAGTCCCTATACTAGTTACGAGGTACAGAGGGATAATAGTGAGTCACGGGCAACTAACTTAACCACAATCCAATTGGATTGAACTGCTCTGATACCAAAATGTAACGTCCTAATTTCTAAATTCAGAAATAATTCCTGTTGGAAGCACTATTTCCAAATTCGTGAAATTATTTCATTCATTTCGCGTATCGACATACAATACCATCGCTTGAGTAACCCAACAATTACTAAAGCTCCAACAATACATATCTAACTCAAAGAAATAATAACATGATGTTTGTAACATCCCGCACTCCAGGAGCTTGTTTGTTCAATAGGGATTAGATAATTAACCATGTGTTAGAGATTAAAAAGAAGGTAAGTCAAGAACTTAGAGGTTAAACCTTAGTGTTAAACCAATCCTAGGACTTGTGTAGCTTTCCAACTCTTAACTTAGTTAACATGTGTGTTCAGTAGGTCTAAACCTTGTAAGATCACTTAGGATTGTGAGTAATAGGTAGGGAAAGGGTAAGATGTGAGTTTGGGACCTTGTTAGAATCATTTTGGGAGTTTTTGGTCCCTGGTAATTGATTACCAGGAGTTGGTAATCGATTACCAGAGAGGTTTGCTGATGGTAATCGATTACAGGGTTTGGTAATCGATTACCAGACTTCTGGGTTCAGTGTAATCGATTACCAGAAGTGGTAATCGATTACCAGACCTCCAGGAATGCATTTTTGCCTCTGGTAATCGATTACCAGGGTTTGGTAATCGATTACCATCAGTATATATATATATGCTGGTGGGAAAATTCATCAGAATTTCATTTCCCCTTCCCCCTTCTTCGAACCCTAGAGAGAGAAAGTGAGAGTTCTAGAGAGAGGAAGCTATTTTGGAGCCTTGGAAGTAGATTGGAGCTAGAATCAACCCTTGGGATCTCTACAAACTCTCAATTCCTCCTTTGGTTTCACCCTTGAGTGAGTATAACTCACCCTTAGATTAGAGAATTGGTCTCCTTGCATGTCCCCTCTTCTCCCCTCCCTTTCTTGGCTGGATAATTGAATGATTGTTAATTGTGTGATTGTTTGAATTATTGATTGTTTGATTGAGCTTAAGAATTGAAATCGAGAGTCGGAAACCTTAGTTTCAAAGTTATCGAAAATGTCGAAACTTACGAAACTTACGAAACTATCGTATTTCCCTCGATTTCGATTCATCTAAGTATTCTACTAAGTTTATACTCCTTGTTTTGTACCGATTGTAGTTAGATTGTTGGTTGAAATGAGAATCGAGTCGTATGTCGTAAAGTCGTAAATAGCGGAAATGTCGATATGTCCCTTGTATGACCCCGAACTCTCGAATCCCTTTCTCTATGATTAAATTGATTGAAATTGTGATGTTATAAATGAGATTGATAAGAGGATGCTTGAATCGAAGGTGAAACGAAGGAATTTCGAAGTTACGAAAGTTACGAGACTTGTAAAAGTATCGAAATACTCGAGACGTTCGAAATCCTAGTTGTTACCACCGATTCAAGTAAGCCTAATGTGTATATAATTATGATTGTTAGATTGTATTGTGATTGATGTTTGAAAGACTTGGGATGATTCTAATTGGTTAGAACGGAGCGGTTCTTAATGTTCTTTAGTTTCGAAACTTTCGAGGCTATCGAAATGTTTCGAAACTATCGTAACGTCGAAACGCTCTATTCTCTCCAATTATAATTGATCCGGAATGGAAATTAAGGATTGGTGACTGATTACAATATAGGAATTGATGGGTAGTTGATACGGGTTCACATAGAATGTGGATTCTCGTCAGTTTTGAAAGGATCGAACTATCGAGAACGAACTACCTATCAATTCGTATGTCTAATTAGTTATTCGATCAATTTTGGACTTCGGTCTCTTTGTGAAAGACCATAGCCTTTGGCTATGACTGGACTTCGGTCTCTTTGTGAAAGAATGTAGGGTGGGATTCGTCCCCTGGGGAGATATCCCCTGTAGTCTGAGCTCAGGTCTAACTCTAGACGTTGACTGTACATGGCCTTCGGGCAAAGCATACCATTGCATATTGATATTTTTATGGAAAGAAACTGATTTCATTTACTTTGAGATTGTTACTTATTTATATTCTTGATATTGATTGGCTAACTATGGAGATTATTATGTGAATGAATGCCATGCTTTATTGGATATGATGATGTGAATATAGGCTAGTCCTTCATACATGTATGTCCCCTGCATTCATGCATAGAGTTATACTTGCTGAGACACTAGTCTCACCCCACGTTTCGGGGCTTTTCTTACTGTGCAGGACGTTACAGACAACTACTGAGGATAAGAGAAAGCTAATGGAGTTTATTATCATTTGAATAGGAAATTCTTGTAATAGAATTGATTCAGTTGTATAATGAATTGATATTAGATATTGTAAATATGTATGTATGTAATTCTTAGCCAAGGAAGCTTATTCATGATTAGTGTTCAGTTATTCAGTTTAAAAGGAGGATTCTTTCGGATCTCCGATATGAATTCATGGAATCCTATTACTTTAAGTGTAGGCTTCCTTCCTCAAGCTTCTCGTAGACGTGTTTGTTTGTATGACTTAAACTAATCATTGGAGAGTTTAAGTAAATTGCATGACGATATCGAAAATTTAACGAAGTGATTTCAAGAAGGGTAAAATAACATTTTAGTCCCTATAAAATACCTGAATTTTGATTTTCGTCCCTGGAAAATTTTTCTTTTTTATTTGATCCTTATAAAATATTTAAGCTATTTTTTTAGTCCCTACTGTTGATTTCACTATTAATTATGAATGTTTCGAACGTCCATCACAATTAGTAATCATATGTATTGTACTCCGGCACATTATACAACAATGTTTGTCTCTTTAAACACATTCAAAGACTATTTGTGATATATATGAATAAGGAAATATACAAAGAATTTCAGCTCAAATTGACCTTGAAATTTGACTCTCTATATGAGTTTAAAGGAGCTAACACTCTTATATAATGTGTTAGGGTACTTCTAAAGTATTGTTGACTATTATGGACATTGGAAACATCCACAATTAACAATAAAATCAACTTTAGGGACTAAAAAAATAGCATAAATATTTTATAAGGATGAAATAAAAAAGAAAAATTTTCCAGGGACGAAATCAAAACTTGGGTATTTTATAGGGACTAAAATGATATTTTACCCTTTCAAGAATTACAGGAGTAGTGTCTCCAACGGGCACTATTTCTGAGTTCTAGAAATTTGGGCGTTACAATGTTGCCATGAAGGCTCCAATACAAAAATATTAAGCTAACATAATGATTTCTAAAGTAGCTTTAACAAATAACACTAGTGGTTCTAAACAACATGAAAAACATCAAGTAAAGTAAACAATAAGACTAATGGTCTTCACATGCCATCTACTACTCGTCATAGTTTTGATCAGTATCCTGCACCACTGAAAATATTGTTCCCATGGAATGGGGTGAGACTAACGTCCCAGTGAGTGTAACAGTGTGTGCAGTGTGGGGGAAAGTAACCAAGAACCATCATGGCATACATATAAATTTGAGAGACATAAAAGAGATAATGATACAGAATTCAACACAAAGGAAAATCAATCATCAAGATGCAATGCATGGCTGTGAGGTGTTGTTCCCGACACCCGAGGTCTTTTCTCTGTTACTTGACTGTGATGAGCGCTCGGCCTGAGAATCCAAGGACCGTCGTCCAGGGAAACCTGAGATTAAGTCTTATCTGAACATGAATGACACATTACTTGATTATTTTTAATAATTGAGGATCCCCCATCTTCCCCTTGGCCGAGGGTTAGATGAGATCACCTCGTCTTTCTTAAACATGATTGCCCGAAGGCCTGTGACGGTCAGTGACCCTGTGATAGCCCGGAGGCTATGTGATGGCTATAATACCTGTAATATCTTAATTCATAATTCATGACTGTGATGGCCAAAGGCCCATGATTTCATAATAAAATACTCAAGGTTCATAATACATCATACAGAATCATCCAATCATCTACCCTAAGGTTTTGTCAATTCAATGCATACAATAGTCAGTATATTCACAATTCTTATGTTCATACTATACATATATCACTAATTCATAGAAGGAAAGGGGAAAAAGAATAGGGAACATGCAATGGCAATCATCCAAAGCAAACAAGTGAGAGTCCACCCACCTGTGAGTCGAGAAAACGGAGAAATAACGAAGAACGGAGGGCCTTGATGGGGGAAAGATTGATGCAAGACTCGTTCTTGATGAGTAGAAATCGTTCTTGGCCTTTGCTGGGACTTTCTCTCACTAGAACCTCTCTCTCTCTCTGAAAATACGAAAAAACGGAAGAAAGAACTGACTGAAGCCGTCCACGAACGTGTTTTAAAGTGCAGAAATCGGACCTGCGCTCAAGCCTCGCTTGAGCGCAGCTCAAGCGCGAGTTCTCGCTCAGGCTGCGCTCGAGCTCAGCTCGAGCTGAATTTCCTCGAATTGCTCTCTGTTTTTCTGCGCTCAGGCTGCGCTCGAGCTGAGCTCGAGCGAGAAAACCAGAGTGAAATTTTCCCTTCTTGTTACAGTGCAGTTTTCATCCAAACTCTATCATATAACCTATCAAACTGAAGCCCCGGAAATAAGCTTTCTAATGAGAGTGGAATCACCTCAATCGGACATCTACAACTCTAGATATTTGCAATTTAGTGCACCAAGGTCATTAGGCTTAGAACCAACATCAAGCAACAACCTTAGTTTTTGCCTCTTAAGCTTTTCCTTATCCATCTACATTCAAATTCGAATTCGAATCTTATATTTAAACATTATCCTAAACTTGATATTACTCTCTTATCTCTATTTCTGGTGATGTTATCATTCCTATTTTGAAATATGATCTTTAAATTAAAATGCTAAAGCATATCTCTTTCCTGAGGATATCCCAATCGGTTCTGATATTATTATATTAATATTAATAATATAATAACTACTACATTTATAACAATTAAGGTTAATTGAAACATTAATAATATAATTTATCTTCTAATAATTTTATTATTATCTTGTTATATTAATAACAATTATTATATCTTCTAATATCAAATTCGATATCTCTCTTTTAGTATTCATATTATCGTGTCATTATTATATCATTAATATTATAATATTATTTTATTAATAGTTATTGTTGTTATTATTATAAAGATTCTCTTTTCATCACCAATATTATCGAAATACAATTATAAGTATTTTAATTTTATTATTATTATTATTATTGTTATAATTTTAGATCTCTAAATTTTTGGGATGTTACACAAAGTACCTAAACCTTTAGGTGGCTTCTATGGCCCTTTCTGGCTCCTTCATTTCTGGCTTCGAGCCACCTATTTTAGCGGCCCGATAAAGCCCGCTACCCTCATCAAGGCGGGCCGGGTAGCCTGAATTGCCACCTCTACTACCAAGTCAATGGCCACCACACCTTCTGATCCTGATGACTTCCCAGCAAAATCAGTAATCACTATGTTGTGTGGGAGTAAATCCTTGTTGGTCTTCCCAAGCCTGTCGAAGGTTATTCTTGGCAGTAGATTAATTGTTGCCCCCACCATCAATAATGACCCTATTAATAGGATTACCTTCGACCACTGCTTTGATGTATAATGGTTTCATGTGAGCCATGTCCCCTGCAGCTGGCTTGGCCAAACTGACCACCTCATTCTTGATCTCTCCTTCTGTTTGGTTCAGCATGACAGCACTTTGGAGGTTGTCATCTTCAAAGTCTTCTTCATTCTCCAACCTTTGTACCTACTGGGAAAACTCAGCTGGTAAGATCGACATAAAACCACATATTTCTTGAATTGAATCAGGAAACCCTGATTCGAACTCCTCAGATAGGAGATCATCTTCCTCCATCTCTTTAACCTTAGTAGCATTAATCTGCTCACGTAAGTCACGTTGAGACTTTGATGAAGAAGCCTCAAATCTTCTCTTAGGCCTCTGTGGCAACTTTACGCATTCTTCCTGAATTTGTTCCATTCGAGCCCTATACATTCCATGGGCCCTACACCATTGAGTCCTTGTCATCGAACCTTTGGCCTTTGAATATTGGCTAAAGTGGTACCAACTTTCACGAGGAGGTTCCATTTCTTTGGAAGGTTTCACCATTACTTCCTTACCCTTAGCAGAGTCTGAAGCTCCTGCCTTTTGTGCAACTGGTTGCCATCTTGCTTGGACTTTTGGCTTTGTAGGCACTTGCCTCACCCATTGATTCAAAGGTGCCTTGGCAGGGGGCACGAAGGTGTTATCCTAAATGGGCATACCTCTTCCTGCACCTTTTAGGGCCCTATACATCTTCTTACCCTCTTCATATTTCTTGTGGCTCAATACTTTCTTCAGTTGATGCCTTCTGTTCGAAGTCTCCTCGAAAGTCTTGGCTGAGTCAGCATCGAAGATAGCACTGCATCTTGGGAACAACATCACATTTCTATCTTCATTCTGCTTCCCGGTTAGGTATTCGAGGATGCTCTCATCAGCAGAAGGATAGATATCCTTCACCTCTTTTTCAAACTCATCAATGGCCATGTCAGTGGCCCTAGCATCTACTGGCTCCACTTCGACCATGTTGATCTCGAAGGGCTCAGTATAATGAACGTTGTTGTCAAATGGGTTCGTGTCCACCTTCATTGTGCTCTTCATCTTCTCTTCGAACTTAAGTCTTCCATCTGAGATTTCCTTTTGAATCAAGTCCCTGAAACGAACACAACGATTGGTTATATAACCATAAACATTATGATATTTGCAGTATTTCCTCCCCTTCCTCTGCTCGAGTGTGGGGATCTTATGATCATCGCTCAAGATGATCTGTTTATCTTTTAGCAAGATATCAAAAATTTGGTCTGTCATTGTGACATCGAAACCATAGGATGTTTCTTAAACTTTTCACTGTTGGAGGAGTTCGAATCCTCTTTTGCTGGCCTTAGCAGAGAACAAACATAAGAAAGCCCAGGCTTTAATTCAGGCATATTGACTTCATTTTCTTCACTATCATTATCTGAATCACTACCATTCTCTATGGCATCTAAATAGGCTACATTGTCTCTTTTGCCTATTTTGTCAAACTTCCTAAACTTGGCCTTTTTTGCTCTAATTTGCTCTATTTGCCTAACTCTATCTACTAGTTGGGCCATATCTCGAACTGGAAGATTAATAAGCTTCTTCCTAATCTAAAACTCAAGGCCCCCAGTAGCTATTTGGACCAATTCATGTTCAGGAATAGGAGTAAAACACCTAGCCTTGGATTGTCTGAACCTATTCAGATAATCCTCTATGGTTTCATTAGGCACTCTCCTAATACCCATGAGATCAACCAAACTCACTTTACTCTCGCCCCTAAAGAACTGTTCATGAAACGTTCTCTCTAACTAGACCCAATTTTGGATCGAATTCGGGGGCAATGTGGTGAACCAAGTAAATTCATTCTTGGTTAGTGAACTAGGGAAGTATTTCATCTTCAATGGTTCATTATTGGCTAAGTCTCCACATTCGATCTGGTATCTAGCCATATGTTCCACTGTTGACTCTCCTATTTCTCCAGCAAACTTGGAGAACTTTGGGACCTTTAGACCCTTAGGTAATTCGACCTGTAACACATCTTGGGGGAATGCTGAGATAAAGTAAGGCTGATTGGCATAACCTACATTAAAACCATGCCTATTCAATACTCGTTCCACTATATTGGCAACATAATGTTGCCCCCTTGATAAGTGAAAAATATATGATAAATTAGAGTACTTTTTAGTGCACTTATCAAGGGTAAAATGGTATTTTATGCCCCATATTTATCCTTTTATTAATAATTATATAAATTGTATTTATTAGTCTTGAAATTGAATTTGATGCTATTTTAATATAAATTGTGCTGATTTTTGTAGATTATGGCAAAGATTTGATATGGAGGGAAGATAACATTAAATCGGGGAGATATTTGCAAGATTTGAAGTTTAATTGAGGACAATTAATGAAGATATCAGCTGCAATTAAACAAGGATTCTGCAGACAACCTTCCCATTTAAATTCAAGATACTCAATAAACGCAAGATATCATGAGGAAAAAGGGAAACAAGGAAAGAAAATCAACCAAAACCAGTCTCGGGAAGAAATCAACTTAAAAAGAGAAAGAATGAAGCTGTGCAACCCGTGTTGCTCGCTTCACCTGCGCTACAACGCAGGTGAAGCGCAACAATTGAAATTTAGCTTTTGACATCTGCGCTTCACCCACGCTGTAGCGCAGGTGAAGCGCAAAACTCGTACTGTTTGCTCTGTTTCCCATTTTAGATAGATTTCTTCCCAATTTCCTTTGTCATTCCTTAGCCTATAAATAGGACCTTCTTGTACCAGATCAAGGTGTGCAGGGAGTAGTACAGGATTAGTATAGGATCAGTATAATTTCATGCACCATATTTACTTTTAGAATAGGAGAGGCGAAGCGCTACGAGGATTGAAGAAGGTGACAGATTCTTCGATGGCTTGTATGGCTACCATGCGTAGCTAACTCTCCAGTAGGATTGAATGTAGTTGATTCTATCCCCAAGTGTATGTAAACTCTATTTTATTATTTATGATTCCCTATTTTGTAATTTCGGTATCCTTATTCTGTGCTTAATTCCTAACTTCCGCGCGTGCGCCGGAGTTATAGGCTAGTGTCTGTGACATAACGTGGATAGAGACTTCCGGCTAGGACTGAGGATGAGGGAGCCTAGACATAGGGAACTAAAACTCTGATTATTTAAGGGTACTCGGTAGTCATATTGGAATATATTCGGAGTCTCGTGATTGACGGGGTACTGACAACCCCCGAATGAAGAGCGTCTATAGGAAGGTATGGTTATTGATAGTAACATAATTGAAAGTTAATTGTATGTGAGGGATAAACGGGGTCTTGTGATTGATGGGGTAGTGACAGCCCTTGAATGAAGAGCGTTTATAGGAAAGTACAATTAGTGGACGATTCAAACAAACGGAACAATAATTAATTAATTAAGAGCTTAATGAGCCGAGGGTAATTTGTCGCTTGGGAGAGCCCGCATGGATTATCTTTGAGTGGTAGGCTGCTGGTAACTCAGGGTTTTATCAATTCACTTTGGCTAAGTCATTACAAGAATATAGTCATAAACAATAAATAGTTTTTACATACACGAAGAGTGCGATGATACGAAATTCAATCCTAGTCCAAGTACAGTGCTCTCTATTCTTCCTTATTATTATTTTCTTTATTATTCTACAATTTATATTTTCCGCATAATTATTCTCTCAAATCCATTATTCTCACTTGATAAATAGATCACAAATATAAGCGAATTGACCGTTCCCTGTGGATACGGTACTTGACTTACTATTATACTGCTGGACTTTTGGTTCGCTTTCCAGAATTCCAATTCATGTAGACCTTGGAGGTCTAATTATCAAGTCGTATTTATCTTAGGATTTCTTTTATTTATTATTCTTATTATTTTAGGAAAATAATTTATTATTTAGGAAATTTATAGTTTTTCTATTATTATTAATTTTTCTTCCACACTTACCTTTTTCAAAGTTCTTGTTTATGCTTTTGAGAGGCCAGGTGTCCCCCAATCAATTACAATTCGACCCGGAAATAGAGAGGACATCTAGGAGGAACAGAGGTAGAAACGGGAGAAGGAGAAGAAGGATAATTGTAGAAGAACCCAAAAACATTACTGAAGAAACTCCTAAAAGGACTCTAGGGGATTATGTCACTCATCAAGGACCACGTCACTTCTCAAGCATTGTGTTACCTGCAACTGCAAGAGCTTTGGAGTTAAAACCTGCTCACCTCAACCTCATTAGTGCACATCAATTTGCTGGATTGGATCACGAGGATCCAAATACTCATCTCTCTAACTTTTATGAATTAATTGGCACTATGGGTTTCGAGGAAGGTAATGTAGAATCTGTTTACTTACCCTTGTTTCCTTTCTCTTTGATAGGTAAAGCTAAGGAATGGCTGCAATCACATCCAAATCAAAGTCTAACCAGTTGGGGTGTGTTTGAGAATAAATTTTTGACAAGATTCTTCCCACCAGGAAAACATATTCAAGTCAAAACAGATATTTCTACATTCAGACAAGGGATAGATGAGCCACTATGTGAAGCATGGGAGAGATACAAGTCTTTGCTGCGCAAATGTCCCAATAATGGCTATGACGATATACCCCAGCTCAACATATTCTGCAAGGGACTCCGATCAGATTCAAGGTCATTCATAGATGCTGCAGTGGGAGGAACTATCTTAACCGTAGATGTTGATCGAGCAATAGCTATCATCGATAACTTTGCACAAAACGATCAACAAGCTCAATGTGGAAGACAACCTGCTCAATTACCAAAGAAAGGGGTGCTGGAACTCAATCAAAGTGATGCTCTCTTATCCGAACACAAACTCATTAAACGACAAATAGAAGCACTCATTGAGACGTTAAAGGCACTTCCTCAACAACTAAAAGCTGTTCACTCACAACCTATCCAAACCCAACCATTGATTTGCGACTTTTGTGGAGGTAATCATCCAAATGGTCAATGTGCCAATCAAGAGATGCAATCAGAGCAAGTCAATTTCATGGGAAACCAGGGGAAGCAAGGGAATTTCGCCAACAACAACAACCAGTACTCACAAGGATGGAGGAACAACCAAACCAACTCAGGTTGGGGTCAGAATGGAGGATCTAGACAAACACCTTATCAGCAACAACCTTCAACCTACGACAGATTAAATAGACTGGAAGAAAAGATTGATGGTCTCATACAAGGATTTGACGGATTCAAGAAGAATACAGAGGCATCAATCAAGACTTTAGAGAATCAAGTGGGTCAGCTAGTAAATGAAATGTCAGAGCACAAGCAACATCACTTCTCAGCTGTAACCCAAACCAACCCGAAGGAACACTGCAACTTGGTTGTTACTGATGGCAACAAGTCAGAAGAGGAGGAACTTGATGAGGAGAAGGAAATCATCTTTGAAGAACAACTGCCCCAGGAAGAAATATCCAAAGAAATTGTTCATCAAGATGAAGAAGAAGCAGCACAAGAGGAAGAAGAATATCATGAAGAAGAGGTCTATATTACAAGTAAGTCACTTGACCCAGGTAAGTTTACTATACCTATCTCTATTAGTAATTGATAAGTGAAAAATATATGATAAATTAGAGTACTTTTTAGTTCACTTATCAAGGATAAAATGGTATTTTTGCCCCAAATATATCCCTTTTTATTAAATATTAGATAAATTGTATTTATTAGTCTTGAATTTGAATTTAATGCTATTTTAATATAAATTTGGCTGATTTTTGCAGATTATAGCAAAGATTTGATATGGAAAGAAGATAGCATTAAATAGGGGAGATATCTGCAAGATGTGAAGTTTAACTGAGGACAATTAATGAAGATTTGAAGTTTATTTGAGACCAATTAATGAAGATATCAATGCCAATTAAATAAGGATTTTGCTGACAACCTTCCCAATTAAATTCAAGATGCTCAATAAATGCAAGATTTCATCAAGAAAAGGGAAACGAGGAAAGACAATCAACCAAAACCAGTCTCAGGAAGAAATCAATTTAAAAAGAGAAAGGTTGAAGCCGTGCAACTCGTGTTGCTCGCTTCATCCTGCGCTGTAGCGCAGGGTGAAGCGCAGCAATCTGACTTCTGCGCTGCAACCTACGCTGTAGTGCAAGTGAAGCGCAGAACTCGTAACTCTTGCCTTGTTGCCGTTTTTAGATAGATTTCTTCCCAATTTCTTTTGTCTTTCCTTAGCCTATAAATAAGTGACTCTTGCACCAGATCAAGGTGTGTAGGATCAGTGTAATTTCAGAATAATTTCATTGATAATGCACCACTTTTACTTTTAGAATAGGAGAGGCGGAGCGCTGTACGAGGATTGAAGAAGGTGACAGATTGTTCGATGGTTTGTATGGCTACCATGAGTAGCTAACTCTCCAGTAGGATTGAATGTAGTTGATTCTATCCCCAAGTGTATGTAAACTCTATTTTATTATTTATGATTCCATATCTGTAATATTCGGTACCTTTATTCTGTGCTTAATTCCTAACTTCCGCGCATGCGCCGGAGTTATAGGCTAGCGTCTGTGACATAACGTGGATAGATACTTCCGACTAGGAGTGAGGATGAGGGGGCCTAGAAATAGGGAACTCAAACTCTGATTGTTAAAGGTACTCGGTAACCAATGACAGAAACATAGTCGTAGTCTAGTGATTGACGAGTAGTGTGAGTGCCCTTATGAAGAGCGTCTACAGGATATGCATGGCTTTATCGATAGTAGTTCAAACAAACGGAACTAATTAAGAGCTTAATGAGCCGAGGGTAATTTGTCGCTTGGGAGAGCCCGCATGGATTACCTTTGAGTGGTAGGCTGCTGGTAACTCGGGGTTTTATCAATTTAGTTTGGCTAAGGTATTACATGAATCATAGTCATAGATAATAAATAGTTTTTACATACACGAAGGGTGCGATGATACGAAGTTCAATCCTAATCCAAGTAAAGTGCTTCCAACTCCTCCTTTCTATTGCTTTTGATTATTACTCTGCAATTTATATTTTCCGCACAAAAATATTCTCACAAATCCGTTATTTCTCTCTTGATAAATAGATCACGAGTACACGCGAATTGACCGTTCCCTGTGGATACGATATCTTACTTACTATCATGCTGCTGGATTTTTGGTTCGCTTGCCAGAATTCCATCAGTAATCTACCCCCTACTCAAGCTTTATTAGATCTTGGAGCGAGCATCAATTTGATGCTGCTGTCATATTTTAACAAGTTGGGTAATGTGAAGGTCAAGTCTGCAAGGGTAAAGTTGCTTCTTGCAAATAAATCCACTCAATGCCCTTACGGGATAATAGAGGATATACAAATCAAAGTGGACAAGTTTGCATACGTCGTAGACTTCTACATTGCAGAAATAGAAGAGGAGGATACCGATGTCCCCCTAATTCTAGGAAGACCTTTCATGAAAGCTGCGAAGATGATTGTTGATGTTGATCGGGGGAAATTTGAACTAAGCTCAAAAGATAAAAGTATTGCGTTTCATATTGATAGAGGAATCCCCAAATTACAACAAACTCTCGAAACGATAAATCCTACTGATGGGATTTTCAAATTTCAAGCAAAACTGCCAGGTTCCGGATTTCTGAGGAAGCCTAGAATGAGAGTAAAGCAGCCAGAATCCATATGGGAGTTCAAATTTAAGAAAAGGAGAAGATCAACATCTGATACTGAGGAAAATAGTGACAGTGATGGAAGAATCAAGAACTGGCATGGAGGATGGGAGCTTAAAGGAAGGACTGGAATGGAGCCAAAAATCATCCTCCACCTGAGGCCACCATAAAATATTTGAATAACCAGGTGTCGAGCTAGAAAACGTTAAACAAGCGCTTACTGGGAGGCAACACAACCATTGTAAGTCTTAATTTTCCTTTAATTTTGTTAATTTTTAGTTTTTAGACAATACCTGTGTAACTAGGAAATTGTTAAGTGAAGAATTTAATTTAATAGGAATGCATGAAAACAGTTAGGAGTAGGAAGTAGCAGAAGCAGAAAAATATAACTTTGTACCTGCGTTTCACCTGCGCTGCAGCGCAGGTAAAGCGCAGAATTAAAAATAGTTTCTGACTTCTGCGCTTCACTCTGCGCTGTAGCGCAAGGTGAAGCGTATGCGGCACGCTTCACTTTCCAGGGGAGTACGCGCTCCACCTACGCTGTAGCGCAGGTGAAGCGCAGCGCGCGGGACCTTACAAAAAGCGTCGTTTGAACGAGGGAAGTTCATTTGAACTTCCCCTCGTTTCTTCTCTTTCATTTTTATTTTTTCTTATTTTTCTTTTCTTTTTATTTTTCTTTTTATTTTTCTTGTTATTTCTCTTTTGATATGTACTGTATATTTATGCCCTACTGATACATCGTTTATATTATACAGTGCATATTCATTTATATTCTGATTTTTCTGTTAAATTTAAAATTTTTAGGATTTTTAAAATTTTAGGACCTTAGGAAGTAAGATTCAAGAGAAATATTTCCAAATTCTCTGTAATTAGGTAGTTTAACAAACCGGATTAGGAAGGATGATAAGGTTCTGTGATTAACTCCATAATCAATTAGGATTAGGTTACTTCTCAGGAGAACCTATTAGGACAGTTAATTAAAACCAGTAAGTGCTTTATCAAGGAATTTTAGCCAAAAACCGGTGAGCTGAGAGCCCAAACACTGAAATTGAGAGTTTTTCACCGCTGCTTGTCAACTGTTATTGCTTGAGTTTCTGAATTTTATCTTGCTAGTGGAAAATATGGAAGTGACAAAGGAAAACTTTGTGCTTATAATATTTTGCTCAGTGCCAAATAGCCAACCTTGATTACATTTTCCCAATTTTTTGAGTGCCCATTTGAGCCTTTAATGTTTCTTTTGATGCACCCCAGCCATACTCAATGATTATATCCTGTCCCTTCACACTTGGGATAGAGAGCAAGGTGCAACACAACAAAATGGGACAAAAGGTTGGTGAATTGAAAGGTCAAGGAAATTCAAAGAGCAGGCACAAGAAATCAAAAAGAAGAGTACTCCCTCATGAATAAATTCTCTATTTTGCTATACAAAGTTAAAAAAATCTGCACAAAAAGTGTGGAAAATGAATAAGTTGGGGGGAGTACTTCTTCAAACAAAGAGGCCAGCTGAAAAAGGGTGACAATTCAAGAATGACATGGTAGATGGAGAGAAGTCCCAAGCACAATCACAAGATGCTCTCTATTCAAAGTGTTCATTGCATATCTAGAAAAACCATAATTTCTTGATAGCCCAACCTCATTACAACCAAAGAAAACACCTTTTGATCCATATTGACTGTTTGAAGGTTTAGAAGTTGGAAACGACTATCAATTCTAGTTGCTCAACGGTGGTGAAAAAGATTGAGGGAAACACTTACCCGAGAGAATGAGAGAATTCCTTGATTTATCACTTATTGCTTTAATTTCTATTTTTGTAAAGTTTAAACTGATGATTGTGTTCTTTTCTGATTGAGGATTGGTAAAATCTCTTAATCCTGATTTTCCTGACATTTGGAAAGTGACTGCTGCCTAACAAGGAGATGATGAAAAGTTTTTCTTGAGTTTGTTTTTTTTTTTTAGTTATACAAGGGATTGAATTGATTTTTTATTACAAGGAGGTCTCTTGCTTGAGGACAAGCAAGAAGTTAAGTTAGGGGTATTTGATAAGTGAAAAATATATGATAAATTAGAGTACTTTTAGTGCACTTATCAAGGGTAAAATGGTATTTTATGCCCCAAATTAATCCCTTTTTATTAATAATTATGTAAATTGTATTTATTAGTCTTGAAATTGAATTTGATGCTATTTTAATATAAATTGTGCTGATTTTTGCAGATTATGGCAAAGATTTGATATGGAGAGAAGATAACATTAAATCGGGGAGATATTTGCAAGATTTGAAGTTTAATTGAGGAAAATTAATGAAGATTTAAAGTTTAATTGAGGACAATTAATGAAGATATCAACTGCAATTAAACAAGGATTCTGTAGACAACCTTCCCATTTATATTCAAGATACTCAATAAACGCAAGATATTATGAGGAAAAAGGGAAACAAGGAAAGACAATCAACCAAAACCAGTCTCGGGAAGAAATCAACTTAAAAAGAGAAAGAATGAAGTTGTGCAACCCGTGTTGCTCGCTTCACCTGCGCTACAGCGCAGGTGAAGCGCAGCAATTGAAATTTAGCTTCTGATATCTGCGCTTCACCCACGCTGTAGCGCAGGTGAAGCGCATAAATCGTACTGTTTGCTCTGTTTCCCATTTTAGATAGATTTCTTCCCAATTTCCTTTGTCTTTCCTTAGCCTATAAATAGGACCTTCTTGTACCAGATCAAGGTGTGCAGGGAGTAGTACAGGATTAGTATAGGATCAGTATAATTTCATGCACCATATTTACTTTAGAATAGGAGAGGCGAAGCGCTACACGAGGATTGAAGAAGGTGACAGATTCTTCGATGGCTTGTATGGCTACCATGCGTAGCTAACTCTCCAGTAGGATTGAATGTAGTTGATTCTATCCCCAAGTGTATGTAAACTCTATTTATTATTTATGATTCCCTATTTTGTAATTTTGGTATCCTTATTCTGTGCTTAATTCCTAACTTCCGCGCGTGCGCCGAAGTTATAGGCTAGTGTCTGTGACATAACGTGGATAGAGACTTCCGGCTAGGACTGAGGATGAGGGATCCTAGACATAGGGAACTCAAACTCTGATTGTTTAAGGTACTCGATAGTCATATTGGAAATATATCGGAGTCTCGTGATTGACGGGGTAGTGACAGCCCCCGAATGAAGAGCGTCTATAGGAAGGTATGGTTATCGATAGTAACATAATTGAAAGTTAATTGTATGTGAGGGATAAACGAGGTCTTGTGATTGATGGGGGTAGTGACAACCCTTGAATGAAGAGCGTTTATAGGGAAGTACAATTAATGGACGATTCAAACAAACGGAACAATAATTAATTAATTAAGAGCTTAATGAGCCGAGCGTAATTGTCGCTTGGGAGAGTCCGCATGGATTATCTTTGAGTGGTAGGCTGCTGGTAACTCGGGGTTTTATCAATTCAGTTTGGCTAAGTCATTACAAGAATATAGTCATAAACAATAAATAGTTTTTACATACACGAAGGGTGCGATGATACGAAATTCAATCCTAGTCCAAGTATAGTCCTCTCTACTCTTCCTTATTATTATTTTCTTTATTATTCTGCAATTTATATTTTCCGCATAATTATTCTCTCAAATCCATTATTCTTACTTGATAAATAGATCACAAATATACGCGAATTGACCGTTCCCTGTGGATACGATACTTTACTTACTATTATACTTCTGGACTTTGGTTCGCTTGCCAAAATTCCATCACCCCCAAGGTTCATCTGCCTCACCCTCTCAACAACAAAGTCGAGGTCTTGGTTTCGAGGCCACAATCATTGGGGCTACTGATAAGTGCAAAATATATGATAAATTCTTGTATAATTGTTGCACTTATCAAAGGTAAAATAGTAACTTTATGCCCCAAATTACTTCTTTTTAGTAATAAATGCATATTTTGTAATTATTTGATTTGAATTTGAATATGATGCTATTTTAATAGAACATCTGTTGATTTTGGAGATAAAAGGGAAGGATTTAAATGAAGAAACAAGATAACTTCTACTTGAAAAGAGAATCTGCAAGATAATGATTTAAATGGCAGCTGATTAAGATAGGATAAGCAATTATTTGGATAAGGATTCTGCAGATTAAATTATAAATTCAAATTGAAGATCAAATCAGCACAAGATCAAGCTAAAAAGAGGGAAATAAGGAAAGCAAAGCAAACAAGGATAAGATCAGGAAGAGATCAAGCTGAAAAAGGAGGAAATCAGGAAAGCTGGAACGAGAAATACGCTCCACCTGCGTTGAGTGCAAGTGGAGCGCAACATTTAAAATTGCTCTCTGTTTCCTGTGCTTCATCTGCACTGAGCGCGGGGTGAAGCGCAGAAATACGGAATCAATTTTCAAAGGATTTCAAATCAGATTCCTTCCAGATTTCAGACGGCTTTCCAACTTCTATAAATAGAACCTTTTGCATATATCATAAGGAGCTTTTGGAGAGATGGCAAAGCATAGCTAGGGCTGGAGAAAAGCGTGACAGTTTCTCCGTTGGGTTGTAATGGCTACCATGCATAGCTAAACTCTCTGATAGGATTGAACGTAATTGATTCAATGCCCGATGGGATAGTTGAAGAATAAGTCCACACAGTACCCATATAGGATAGTTGAAAAATCGCCTTTAAGGGTGGATAAGTTTGTATATGTTGCAAACTTCTTATGGCTGATATGGAAGAGGATACTGATGTCCCCTTGATTCTAGGAAGACCATTCATGAAATTTGCCAAGATGATAATTGATGTTGATATAAGAAGATTCAAACTAAGCTCTCAGGATGAGAGTATTGCCTTCCATCTAGACAAAGGAATTTCCCAACAGCTGAACCGCCAGAGCGATTGGAGTTAGATCCTACTGATACGATCTCTATAACTCATTTTGAACCGTAGTTGCAGAAAGTAAGAAGAAAAGGAACTGACTGCAAAAATGTTCCTACAAATTAGAAGAAGAAGGTTCCCGAAATCCTGAGGAAACCGACAAGAAGAAAGAAGCGGTTGCAAGAATCCATGGTGGAATTCTGTTTCAGAAAAGAAAAAGATCAACATCATATGATGATGAGAAGTCAGAAGCTGAAATTACAGACAATCTTTTGCACACATAAGATTCCCATTTGATAGCTGCTTGGAGAACTTGAAACACCGTACTGAAGCGGTGTACTGAGACAAATCTTGTGTTGAACTGAAAAACAAAGTGTCTCTTTATGGTCACTGAAAATGTCCCTTTATAGTAACTGAAGTTCCAGCAATATCTGCAATGGCCTGGGACAGACCTATTTTTCCAGGGGGAGTGGAGCTGGAGCTGAACCAGCTCATGATTCTGCAGTTGCAACTAGCCATTATTTTACACGGTGTTTTTCTTTCTTTATTCTCTTATATTCTATTTTCTTTTATTTGAAATTTTTTTTCTTCTTTCTTCCTTATGCAACTTAGGATTTAGGAAATAGGGATTTAAGTAATTAATTTTAAAACCTTAAAACTAGGCAGTTTAACTAACTGAATTAGGAAAGAAATAGGAATTTTGTGATTAAATCCATAATCAGTTAGAATTAGGATATTGTGCAGGAAAATATATCAGGGTAGTTAATTAATTTCACTAAGTGACTTCATCAAGGAAATTAGCCAAAAAGCCGGTGAGTTGTGAGACCAAACACTTGATATGAGAGTTTTCACCGCTTCTTGTCAACTGATATTGCTTGAGTTTTGGATTTTATTCTGCACATGAAAAGTATGGAAGTGATAAAGGCAAAATTTTGTGGTTTAATTATTTGCTCAGTGCCAAAAAGCCAACCTTTGAAAAAATTTTCCAATTTTTTTATAACCCATTTGAGCTTCAATGTTTCTTCTTATGCACCCCAGCCAAAATTATGTTTATATTCTGTCCCTTACACACTTGGGATAGAGAGAAAAAGGTGCAGTTTAATAAATGGGAGAAGTGGTTGGTTACTTGAAAGTGAAGAATACAAAGAGCAGGCATAAGAAAGCAAAAAAAGATCACTCCCCTCAAAAATCAAAAAGAAAAAAAGTGAATGAAAGTGAATAAAAAGGGGGAGTGAATCATCAAACAAAGAAAGAGGGCAGCTGAATGATACAAATCAAGAATGGAGTGGAGAATGAGAGAAATTTCAAGTTCAAGAAAAATTCAAAGATGCTCTCTATTCCAGTGTTCTCTTTGCATATCCAGAAAAAACCATGATTTCTTGATAGCCCAACCTCATTACAACCAAGAAAGACCTTTTGATCCATGTTAACCATGTGCATGTTTATTAACCAGAAACGACTATCAATTTTAGTTGTTCAACTGCTGTGAAAAATTGAAGGAAACACTTACCCGTGAGCATGAGAGAATTCCTTGATTTTTTCTTCACTTATTGTTTTTGTTACTATTTCTGAAAAATTTTGAATGTATTTTTATCCTGTTCTGATTGAATCTTGATAATATCATTTGATTCCGATTTTCAATCTGATATTTGGAAAGTGACAGCTGCCTAGCAAGAGGTGATGAAATTATTTCCTTACTTAGTGAGAATCATGACAGGGGATTGAATCCATTTGATTGCAAAAGTTTTTCTTGCTTCAGAACAAGCAAGAAGCTACGTTGGGGGAATTTGATATGTGCAAAATATATGATAAATTCTTGTATAATTACTGCACTTATCAAGGGTAAAAATAGTAACTTTATGCCCCAAATTACTTTTTTAGTATAAATGCATATTTTGTAATTATTTGATTTGAATTTGAATATGATGCTATTTGATAGAAAATCTGTTGATTTTGCAGATAAAAGGGAAGGATTTAAATGAAAGAAACAAGATAGCTTCTATTTGAAAAGAGAATTTGCAAGATATGGATTTAAATGGAAGCTGATTAAGATAGGATAAACAATTATTTGGATAAGGATTCTACAGATTAAATTCTAAATTCTAATTGAAGATCAAATCAACATAAGATCAAGCTAAAAAGAGAGAAATAAGGAAAGCAAAGCAAACAAGGATAAGATCAGGAAGAGATCAAGCTGAAAAGAGAGGAAATCAGGAAAGCTGGAACGAGAAATACGCTCCACCTGCGTTGAGCGCAAGTGGAGCGCAACATTTAAATTGCTCTCTGTTTCCTGCGCTTCATCTGCGCTGAGCGCAAGGGGAAGCGCAGGAATACGGAATCAGTTTTCAAAGTATTTCAAATCAGATTCCTTCCAGATTTTAGATGGCTTTCCAACTTCTATAAATAGAACCTTTTGCATAGATCATAAGGAGCTTTTGGAGAGACGACAGATGCAGAGCTAGGGCTGGAGAAAAGCGTGACAATTTCTCCGTTGGGTTGTAATGGCTTACCATGCATAGCTAAATTCTCTGATAGGATTAGATGTAGTGATTCAATCCCCGATTGTATGTGAATTCTCTTTAATATCTATGAATCCCTGTTTTATGATATCGGTCTTTTATTCTGTGCCTAATGCTTACCTTCCGCCTGTTGGACCGGAGTTATAGGTTGGTGTTTTATGGGGCGCATTGGAAAATGGTTTTATAAATCAATAGCGAGTTTGGGGGAGCCTAGGAATAGGAAACTTGAACTCTGATTGGTAAAAACACTCATAGTAGTTGCTTATAGGAATATAAGGAGAATTGATAGTTTTAACAAACGGAAAAACAGTCTTTAAAGTCGAGGTAATTTGTCGCCTAGGAGAACCCGCATGAAATTATTTCTGAGTATTTCGCGATCCGGGGAACCTACTGGAATAATCAGAGTTTGGCTTAAGGTATCATAATACACATTCATAAATATCATTGCGGTCACATACGAAAGGGGTGCGATGAAATGAAGTTCAATATCCTAGTCAAGTAACTCGTCTTTATCTATCTCACTTTAAGAAGTTCAGTTTTATTTACTTCGCAATTCCTCAAACAATCAACAACATACGCTCTAATTGATAGTACCCCGACTAATCTTAGAAATTGAACCATTTCCTGTAGGAATAGGATACGCTTATTTACTATATATAAACTGCTGGGATTTTGGTACGCTTGGCCAGAATTTCAAACACAGCTACTCTCTCTGGACTCATTTAAGCAAGTTCGAGTCGAGGCTTTCTTCCGGAGTGCCCTCTGGTCCTTCGAGACCACCATTTCTGGTTGAAGCCCCAAAAACATTAGCAAGCCTCCCCATTTGCCTTGTTACACTTGATAATTTTGGTTCGTAGTGCTACTAAGGGGTTATCATTGTGGCCATTTGGTGGTTTAATATGTTAACCATATCATGGTTACTTTCGTCCATTTGCTGTCTCAGGGACAATAGGGCCATATTAGTGAAAGCACTTGGTCCTAGTTGGTTGGACCACATTTCTGGGGGAATGCCTGTTGTTTCTAAAGGGGAAAGAAACTGCCAATGGGTTAATATAAACCTTTTGAGGCATACATAGAGTAGCAACAACACTCTGAGTTTGAAAACCAGGGGGTGGTCCTCAGCCCTAAGGGGCTGCGTACGATCTTACTTGACTTACCACCGGTTCCTCAGGTTGAGGAAGTGTACCCGTAGGTTACTTCCTTCTTCCTTATATCTCCCAACTCCACCTAGGGAGTTTTGACTTGCCATTATGGCTGCACTGGGAAGCTTCATTGGTTAAGGAATTCCCACAAGAGCTCCTGAACCATTTTTGTTCCTATTTGTCATGGTTTTCCTACCACTTCTCAGATTCATGCAACACGTAAAGAAAGTGTCACACCGGGTGTGCCAATTTGTTTGTCCTAAGATTTTGTCCAAAACAAATGTATCTCAGTGTAGGACGAGATACATGTCCTTAATTGTTTGGGTTCTACAAGGTATAATCTAAGACATAAGTAGAGAAAAGGACCAAAGCAAGTGGAAAGAGGCCCCTGAACGGGCCTTGATCTATATTTAGAAGTGATTAAAGTACAATAATGATAAGTAACTGAACGATTACAACATCATAAAACTTAAACGTAAATAAAAATGAAGAATAAAGGGTGTCTGCATGGTCCCTACTTTCTCTTTGCGTGCTGGGTGCCTGTGATCTCTGAGATGGATGCTATGGCTTTTCAGGGTGCTATGAGTGTTCAGGTTGCGGACCTGTGTTCCCTTCATTCCTTCTCCTATTTATAGGATTCTCAGTAACCATCTCTTGGGGTGCTTTTAACTGCCCATCACTCTCCACGTAACTCCCCGCATGAACTCACGTTCTCATCAACATGCCTTTGTGAGAATTTATTTTGATAAGCTTCTGGTGACGTGGAAGACATCCAAGTTACTCTGAACAAAGGAGAAAGGAACCTCCTCGATCTGACAGGAATGGTCCTCTTCGAACTCCAGCAAAGGGCTTCTTCTTCGAGCTACAACAAAGGCTTCTCTTCTTCGAATCATGACTTGCTTCGAATTCATCTAAACCTTCTCGATCTTTTCTCTGTAATCAAGGGACTTCGAACTTCTCACAGCTTACCCATGCCCTTTGAGCATGATACACCTGCCGGCCAACTTGAATTTTCTTGACCACCATCCAACTGGGTCAAAGTGATTATACCTTCTCTCATGGGCTCGTTTTGAGTGGCGTTCTTAATACCTTCATGACTTTCATCCTTACAAAGGGTGAACCTCCATTTTGATTCTCATTTTTCTTTTAACAATGGAGAGATCCCTGATATTGGCTGCCCTGTACGACCTGATCCTCCCATTACTTTTGGGTTTCAGGTCGACAGGGTGTCCAACATTAGTGGTCACTTAAGGACTAACACCACAACCAACGTACAAGGCCATAGCATCATGTATGGCCTGGTATACTCCACTTCCTTGGTGCCAAGCTTGAACCTGAGCAATGGTAAACTCAAAGCCCGACGCCCATCTTCTAATCCTTGGAAGAAGAAGAAGAAGAAGAAGAAGAAGAAGAAGAGGAGGAGGAGGAGGAGGAGGAGGGTGAGAGTGAGGGGTTTATACCCTTGGATTATTGGGAGATCCAAGGCTTCGAGCCACTCACACCCCTCGAGGCTTGGATGCAGTAACACACCTCCTCCGAAGACATGATACTGACTCGATGGTCAAGAACAACTTTTCCTCGAAGACAAGACACTGGTTCGAAGAACAGACATCCCCGCAGGGAGAAATGTAATAATAAAAGAAAGGAAACTTTAGATTCGAACAGAGACATCTTGTAGTCTGATTCGACCTATTGTAACTCGTATTCAAATATTTAATAAACATTTCTTTTCTTTACTGTCAATATCTTCGAACCATAATTTTATAATTATGAGTAACAGAATCTGTGTGAATTATAACAACTACTGTGGATTTTGTTTTAAAATTTCAGTTATTTTTTAATATTTAATATGATACAATATGTTTAAATGCATTTATATGGAAGTTTTGGTGTTTCAAAAGTCTCTATAGAAAAATAAATAGGAAACAGAGGCTAGAAATAATGACACATCATATTTTCCATTGATGTGGCACAAATATATAGATGTGATAATATTGGAGGTGACGTGGTAACGCAAACCATGCGACTCAGCTTTATATATAATAATAAATAATAATAATAATAATAATAATAATAATAATAATAGATTGACAGGTATATTCGAAGATATTTTTACCCTTATCTTCTTTTTTTTCTCACTTTTTTACATCAAATTACTTATCATAGTTTTACTTTTTCTCTCTTCGTCTTTTTTTTTATTTCTTTACTTCGTGCATTTATTGCATCCCATTTGGGTCTGTGAAAGAATAGTTTCGTTTATTGACATGTTTATTTTTTGGTCGATTTTATTGACATGTTTAAATAATGAAATAAATAATGAAGAGTTATATATGATTTGGTACTAAATATAGTGAAATTTAGTATTGGTAATTCATTTAATTTTTATTGATTTTGATACTTATTTTTTAAAATCACGTATTTAATTCTCTTTATTAATTTAATCATGTAAATTTGCATATAATCTAATCATGGATTAATTGCACTTTTTGTATACATTTACCTTTTTTTATACATCTTTTCTATATTTAAATTATATCAAACATTTAATTTCACTTGTGTATTAGGGTGAGATTATTTATATATTTGGGATAGGAACCGGATCGGATGCTGTCATAAAATCACGTTATTATTACACTTCATCGCACGAGATATTAAAATATTTAAATCGAATTTAAAACACATTTTAACAATAGTTGGATGACTAACATTTATAATTGTAGTGAATGTGTAATTTTATCACCACAGTAATCTAAATCCATTGGATAAGGCACTATCAAGTCTCACTGTGTTATGTTTTACTAACTTTTAAACATGTGCTTCTAACACAAACAAAATTGATTTGGCGGAGCAGAAAAATGTAAATGATTGAATCAAATGTGACTTCACTTGGGACTGCTGAGTGACCCCTTTAGTTATTGCCAATATTTGCCCTTACTTATATATATATATATATATATATATAGCTTCACATTGCTTCAAGATCATTCTGACCTCTACAAAATTAAAGCTTCTCATTGTTTCCAAAGAACCACACGACACCCACCAAGATTGTATCGTTCCTTCCCTTCAATGGCAGAAGAGAGTTCTGATGACAGAAAAGGGAAGCGAGTAGTGGATGAAGGTGGCAACAATGATTCAACCATCATCATTATCATCTGGAACAATGACACTGATGCTGAAGAACTAGTAGTTGCAGATATTCTTCTAAAAATGGGAAACCTTATGCTAAGAATCCTTACCCAACTCGCCAAGAGTTACCAGCAAAGTAACACATCAAAAAGTGGAAGTGGAGGGTCGCCATCGAAACAAGTGAAAGAGAGCTTCTTCTTCCACTTCCAAGAGAAGAAAAAGAGAGGCAGTTATTGTTAGTGCCACCAGTTGCCAAGCCTTGAAGGCATTGCGTCAAAGCGGCAAATTCAGCAAGCCTTTTGAGAAGCATTTAGAAGCGACGATGCGTCGAACCTATTCCTTCCAAACGTGAGATTGAAGATTGTTTCTTGGAGTTCTTGAAAGAGAGAGACGGTGGTGGGGTTCTTGCGGGAAACGAGTTCAAGTGATGGTGTATGATAAGGATGGTAAAGGGCATAGCATGATGTTGAAGAGAAGGGATACAGAGGGTTACCGTATGCTGAATGGAAAAGGAGGAACTGGGTGGGGAAGTTTCTATGAGACTCATGATTGGTGTTTGAGGATTTCATTACGATTTGGGCGTTTCGCCATGCTGAAACCCACATGTTATGCTTTGTTGTTTTCTCAGGAAAGAGGATTGAATTGATGAATTGTACTCGACCTTGAAACAGAGTGATTTGGGTCTTATCTGTAGTGCTTGTGTGAATTGTTTGTAGTAATAAAATAGGTGGTTCTTGGGTGCAATTCCATTGTAGTCTTGAGAAATATTCATTGTTCTCCATTGTTACTTTTACACCTTGAAGAGGTGAATCCACATAGAGAGAAATAAGAAAGAAAATGGGAGCTGTATTGGAAGATATTTTTACCGTTTTTTACTTTTTTTTTACATCAAATTACTTATCATAATTTTACCTTTTCTCTCTTTTATTTTTTTTTTATTTCTTTACTTCCTGCATTTATCACATCCCATTTGGGGGCTGTGAAAGAATCGTTTCCTTTATTGACAATTGAATTAATGAAATTCCCATGTTTTCTTTTTTGTCAAAGATATGTAAGTTACATTAAAAAGACAAGGATCATACACGATAAAAGCTGAAACAGGCTAAGGCCCAAAAAACCGGCCCAAAGGAAACGAATCAGCAGTACGCACAGTTATAGTCAACACACAACAAGTACGCTCCTCTCAAAGTACAACACAGAATTCAACTAAGAAAGAACCCTAGAAGAATAAAGGTAGGAAAGATGGCTCCGATGTTCAGGCGAGAATTAGTCATTGAGATCTCAAGAGGCCAATATTATAATTTTTCTTAATTAATTATCATTTTTTAAATATAATTTGTTATTATATATTATAATAAATAAAAAACAAATATAAATATCGAATTAAGATAAATACCCATAATTAAATGTAAATAATAATTAATCAATTTTGTGAATTATTTTAATTATTAGTTCCTTTTTATTATTTATTATAAATTTCTGTATTTATTTTAACTTTTAATAAAATTATTTATCATTAAAAATTTAATAAAAAATTAAAGTTCATAAAAAATAAAAAATTACAGTTACTTAATTTATATCTTTGTCTAGAAAAAAATCTATATAATAAAATTTATGTAAATATATACCATTTTGTATCATTTATATTAACAAATTATTTAAATCAAATTAACACTATTAATTTAATAAGAGCTAATTTATCAGTTAATTTTATTATATATATAACTTGTATCATCTTCTAATTGTGCTTCTACTATACTACTCGATCTGACCTTGAATATAAGCAAAAGTTGACTAATTCATGTTAATTAAGAATATTAGTTGAGCTCATTAAATTTTCTCAAACCCCATAAAAATGAGCCGCATTTCCTTACCTACCATTCTAATATTTATTGTAAAGTGGATTTTTGGAAAGAAATTTTTAAATTAATTAAGGATATTGTGAGGTGAAGGTAGTTAGATTTTACTTATATTTGACACCAATAAAATTGAATTTTAAGTTGCTTATATTTGAGAGAAAAGGATGTGTAATTTTATCTAAAAAATAATAAATGAAATTTTCTAACACAAACACACATATAGAATTTGAAAAAAAAAATTGAGGGGGGCCATGGCCCCCTTTCCACAAAGTGGCTCCGCCACTGCCGATGTTGATGATGAGCTCAAAGTCAGAGGAATCTCCAATAAAACTCTAGCAGAACCTTGAAGGAGCTGGGTTCTTCAGATGGGGAGATGGGCTCCGTCATAAATGCAAGCGATCTTTGGAAATTCCCATGCAATGTTATAAAAATCAGACCAGTCAACAATTCAGTTAAGGTATTGGGTTAATGAATGAGTCATTGATTAACCAGTTGAACCGATATATATACAATCAATAAATTAATAATTAGATATATAATATTTATAAAAATACAAGTGATTTTTAAGTATATATATATTGAAATTTTAGTTTGATATAAACAAATAAAAAACTAGTATAATTAAATATTATATGACACACCATTTAATTAAAATTTTTATTAATTTTATATTTATAGAATTTTTATATTAATTAGTTAATTAATGAACATTTTAATTAAAAAAGGTAAAAAAAATAAAAAATAAATAAAATAATGTGGCCATGTGTGGGTGGGTAATGGTGTCAATGCAAAGAAAGATGCAAAAGATATATATATATATATATATATAAAAGTGGCGTTTGGCGGTTGTAGTGTGCTGCTGGTAATGAAGAGGGGGTGCGGGTTCGAATTCCCGTTCCTTGCCACTTTCACTGATTGTGGGCTCAAACTCACGAATCGGTCTGGTTCCACTGGTTTGTAGCCGAGTCCAACCAGTTCTAGACCGGGTCATTGCAAAAAATGGTCTAACTACCTGACTGGACCAGTTATGGGCCTGATTTTCCCGGTTCAACCGGTCAAACTGGTCGTCTGGTCCGGTTTTAATAACATTGTTTCCATGTTTTGAGCAAGGAAGATTCAAGACAAAAAAAAAAAGCAAGGAAGATTAGATGTACTTTTTTTGTCAAAAGATTATATGTACTTTGTATTTTTTTGTTCGAATATGTACTTTGTGATTGTTGCCATATTGTTCAAAACTTTATGAGAAAACTAAGCGAATGCATTGTGTGTAGTGTATAAACTTTTCAAATGAACGAAGGAGTAATGTTTGAGTAAATATTTGTAAACTTATTTTAAATTATATTAATATTGTATATCAGATTTTAATTTTAATTAAAAGTGAGTTTAAAATAAAATAATTTATTTTTAAAATTTCTAGATTTAAAAAATAAGGTTAAAATATTATTTAGTATGGAATTTTTAATCCAATGAAAAAGGTGTATTTTTCATTTTGGTTAAACGTGCATTTAAGAGGAAACATGACTCTAAGTAAAAGAAATTATGTGTGAACTTTAACGCAAAAACATGTTTATGAATTATTGCATGCCTTTGGATTATGAAAAGTGTAATTAACGTCTTAATTCCGTGAACTTAGAAATAATGCCCATTGAAAGCATATTCCTAAGTTTACCGAATTATTTTTCGCAATATTATCGATATCAATTACAATTCACAATTAATACACTTAAGTATACCAACGAAATACATAGACATAATAATCATGGATATTACAATACATACGTTTTCAACAAGATAGAATCTACTAACAAGGGTGAAACATGTACGATAATATCCTTAAAATGAATACAATAATACCAATACCAAAACGGCTCCATGGCACCCAAAATAATACAATGATAATCACATAATATCACAGTATACATATATGTCAAAAGTGGTCTAATAAAAAAGAATAAGAATTGGTGAGAGACCACCAATCAACTACCAATCCTCTGGTCAAGCACTCGGTTGAGAGCCCTGTACATCTAAAATAGCCACAAGCGTGTGGTGAGACTAAAGTTCCAATGAATGTGATCATGCAAGCAGTGTAGGTATTCAGACAAATGACATACACAACGGGATAAAGAAACGTCATTAATAATCCTCAAGATACTAAAAAATAACAATCAACCTCTGGTGTTTTACCCAGCAACCCCTAGGGTCTTATCTCTTATCCTCTAGCCAAACCTGAGCTTAGTATCCATACAAGGAACGTCTTCCCTGCGGTCCATCTAGACCTATCATTTCCTTGTGTCTTAATTATCAATCAATATTCATTTTTCTCTTACAATAGTTCCTCTTAGGTCAAAGACCCATAATTCTTCTCATACCATTGTATGTAATAAATTCATGATGTAAGAGTAATCTAGAGTCATGTATGTTTCCTCAAGGGGTTCTATCATATGAGTAATAAAATAGGCATGGGCATGACAAGTTATACCTTTTCCCCAAACCTTAACAATCCCAAACCCTAGTACACCATCCATTCAATCATTCATCAACAATCAAGTATAATCATAGCAAGAAAACACAAGCATAAGGGAATATGAATAGGAGGGGAGGGATCATTCAAGAGTAGCACACAGATGGAAGTGAGGGGGTGAATCACACTCATCTCAAAAGTAGAATAAAGGTGATGAAGATTGGGGGCTGATCTCCTAAGCTTCCTCCTCCTCGTCTCCTCTTCTCTTGGGTCTGCTAGGGCAAAGGAATGTGGAGAAAGTGTTTTTAGATTGTAGGTTAAATGATCCACGATTTGTTTTTAAAAATGAATTTTGTGCGTTCTCGCTCAAGCGAGAATTTCTCGCTTGAGTGATACTTTTAAAAGCCTCTGTGACACGTCTTGCTCAAGCAAGAACCTTCCCGCTTGAGCAAAAATACTCCAGAGAGCACCCCTTCTCTGGACTTTCTCGCTTGAGCGATGACTGAATCTTCGCTTGAGCAAGCCTATATTCGCTTAAGCGAAAATCATCCAAAGAGCACCCCTCCTCTCTGGAACATTTTCGCTTAAGCGAAAACATTAGTAATCAAAATTAACCTTTTACTGAAATTTTCAAAATTACTTCAGAATCACCCTTTAAAATTCAGTTTTAAAACCCCCTTTTTACCTATTTCCTTTTATGAAAACCCGTTATACTACTAATTTCATTATGTAAATGTTACAAATTTTGGGATGTTATAAAGGAAATGAAAACCCTTATCCAAACATTGAATGAAGTTACTTTTATTTGGTAAGTGATGGGTTCTTCTGGCAAGCGAACCACAAATCCAGCAATATAATAGTAAGAAAGAGTATCGTATCCACAGGGAACGGTTATTTATGTAAACCGAAATCGTATTTATCAAGAGAAAGCACAGTTTAGAGAGTATGATTGCAGAATGGTAAAAGAGTAGATAATTAATTGGAATTAGAAAGGTAGAGTTAGAGACACTTACTTGGATCAAGATGGATTTCATCTCATCACACTCATTGTGCATATAAAGACTATCTATTATTTTAGGTAATACTGTATAAAATATGTAGACAAACTTTATTGCTAAATCCCCTACCCAACGACCTTAACACTCAAGGAGAAATTGTGCGGGCTCTCCCAGGCGACAGATTTATCTCGGCCTATTTTGCTCTCTTTGTTCAGTTGTAAGAGTTAGACGATAAACGAGGCCTAATGGTAGATGCACCCTTCGCTCTAGTACCGTCACTACCTTATACTTATTAGGAATACGCCCATGTTCGAATCCTAGATTGACAACCCCCTAACTCTTTGCTATCGATTACTAAGTCCTATTTGGGGAATGCTCCCTCACTTAGAGTATTCACACTACCCCTCACTCATTAGTAAACATCCCCTTTTAGCCGTCAGTAGTAACCGAGTATCTTATTCAATTAGAAAATGAGTTTCTTCAGAATCCGCTCCCCCATTCTCGTTCCTAATCTAAACTACTTGAGTTAAGACTAGCCTATAACTCTAGACGCAAGCGTGGGAATTAGGAATAAGCACAGAATAAGATTACCACCATTATAGATAGGGACTCATTGAAATAATAATATAGAATTTATATACACTCAAGGATAGAATCAATTACATCCAGTCCTACTGGAGAGTTAACTACATGAAGTAGCCATACAAACCATTGAAGACGCTGTCACCATCTTCAATCCTCGTGAAGCACTCCTCCTCTCCTACTCTAAACTTAGCTTTGATACATAATCACTGAATTACAATGACTATCTAACTCGCTAACCAACTAACTGTCTAACTCCTTGGACTGACGCAAGAGGTTCCTATTTATAGATTAGGAAAGACAAAGCAAATTTGGGAAGAGATCCTCTTAAAAACGGCAACAGGGACGTGATCTGCGTGTTCTGCGCTTCAAGCTGCGCTACAGCGCAGGCTGTAGCGCAGGTTCCAGAGAGTTGCGCTTCACCTGCGCTATAGCGCGGGGTGAAGCGCAGCTAGCGTCTGTAGCTTCAACTTCCTCTTTTAAATTGTTGATCTCTCCCCGAGACTGGTTTTCCACGCGTTGTCCTTCCTTGTTTCCCTTTATTTTCTGATATCTTTGTATTCATTGTGCAATCCTTGTTTATTTGTGAAGCGTGTCTGCAATATCTTTGATTGATTGGCTCTATCTCCTCATTAATGATTCAAATCTTCTTCAAATCTTTAATTAATTGTCCTCAATCAATCTCCAATCTTGCATAAATCCTCCTCATTTAATGACATTTAATCTCTGATTTAAATCTTTGCAAGAATCCTGCAAAAATCAGCAATAAATCCATTAAAATAGCATCAAATTCTAAACTAGGAAAAATAAATACAAATTATTAAATATTAAATAAAAAGGGATAAAAATGGGGCAAAATTTCCATTTTGTCCTTGATAAGTGAAATAAAATATATACTAATTTATCAACTATTTTTCACTTATCAAATTCCCCTCAACTTGAATTCTTGCTTGTCCTCAAGCAAGAGACCTCTTTGCAATCACAATCAATTCTAACCCCTAGTGTATTTTTACAAAAACAAAACTAATTCAAGGTAATTACCCCTCAACTCCTTCCTAAGCAGAAGTCACTTCCCAAACATAAGAAAAATCAGAATCAAGAGATATTACCAATCGGCCGTTAGGATAGAAATACAAACATCAATTAAACTTTCTCAATAATAGCAATTAAAGCAGTAAGTGATAAACCAAGGAAATCTCTCATTCTCACGGGTAAGTGTTTCCCTCAATCATTTTCACCCACTGTTGAACAACTAGAATTGATAGTCGTTTCCAAGGTCTGAACCTGCAAGCAGTTAGTATGGATCAAAAGGTCTTTCTTTAGGTTGTAATGAGGCTAGGCTATCAAGAAATCATGGTCTTTCCGGATATTCAAGAAACACTTTGAATAGAGAGCATCTTGTGGTTGTGCTTTGGAACTTCTCTCAATTAACCTGATGATTCTTGAATGGTCACCCTTTTTCAGCTTTGGCCTCCTCTTTTGAAGAATTTTCTCCCCCCGACTTATTTATTTTCCACACTTTGTGCAATTTTTTTTTGTATACATAACATAAAGAACTTATTTTTGGTGGGGGAGAATCTTTCCTTTGTGATTCCTTGTGCCTTCTCTTGGATTCCTTGTGACCAACCTCCTTGTCAATTGCTTGTCCCATTTTGTTGTAGTGCACCTTGCTCTCTATCCCAAGTGTTAGGGACATGGTATGATCATTGATCATTGATAATGATAATGGCTAGGGTGCATCAAAAGAAACATTCAAGCTCAAATGGGCAATCAATAAATGGAAATATTAATGTAGGGTTGGCTATTTGGCACTGAGCAAAATATTGAAATCACAAAATTATGCCTTTGTCACTTCCATACCTTCTACAAGCAAGCCAATTTTCAGAAACTCAAGCAATAACAGTTGACAAGCAGCGGTGAAAAGCTCTTATTTAAGTGTTTAAGTGTTTAGGGCTCTCATCTCACCGGTTGGGCTAAAATTTCCTTGCTAAAGCACTTACTGGATTTAATAAACTACCATGATAGGTTCTCTTGAGAAGTACCCTACTCCTAGCTGATTATGGAATTAATCACAAGATCCTATCATTTTTCCTAGATTGGTTAGTTAAACTACTTATTTACAGAGAATTAGAATAAATTACCTTGATTCCTAATCCTAAAGTCTATACACAAAATTATTGAAAAAGAATAATTGACAAAGAATAGTATACTGGAAAACAAAATGAATAAGTATTATTGAAAATTATAATTGACAAAGAAAATGCATGCTCGCATGCTTATTTAATGATGAATGTATCCTAATGTCCTAATGTCCTAAATCCTAATGTCCTAAATGGAAAGAAAAATTTCATGTCCTAATGTCCAAAATGGAAAGAAAAAGGAAAAGAAACCACCAATTGCTAAGCTTTATTCTCTTTAATCTTCATCCTCTGAATCTCTTCCCACCCCTGTGAAAATTAGGCCTGTCCCCAGGCCAGTCCACGTGATCTATAAAGCTAGTAGGATCCATTCCAGGATGTGGACCTTCATCATTATACCATGACCTTTCTTGCGTATGCAACATGCCAGTGTACAACGATGTAAGTTATCAAGACAAATGATCCAAGTGGAGTGGTCCTGCCCTATCTGCAGGAGGAGGCGGGGAAGGATGTGTAATGAGTTCTCCGATGATCTTGATCTCCTCAGTTGGAGTGCAGTGAGATTCTATGTATTCCCTGGTGATTGGTTTCCCTATTGGAGTGTTAGGCAGGACCTCAATATTCTTGTTGAAACAGAGCATTGTAATCAAAGCAGGGAACACTAGTCTTGCTTTGGAACTAGGTCTTCTCTCATCACGAGCCACTTCAATCATGATTTCCAAGTAGTCAGAGATAACTATGGCGATATCAACCTGTTCCCCACTTTCTATGCAGTGTATCAAATGGGCAGTGGTCATGCCCAGGGTAGAAGATTGTAGGCAAGGTCGAATATTAGTATTGATGAATTCCATCCATACTCTTGACAATGCACTGAGATTCTCTCTGGGTATCACTTCAGCTTCACCATAGGCATTGGTGTCAAAAGATTTGCCAGGAAGGCATAACCTTTGAGTCGTTTCAGTATCAAGAACATCATGACCATAAGGGCCTACCCTCTCCATTCTTTTCATGTACTCGCAGTAAGATTCATCAATGGGGTCTGGCGTTGGATGATCAAGAAGCGCATTAATTGCCTTTCTATCATAAGAAACCCAGAATCCTTGCACAAAGCTCTTTCTTGCACCAGTACCATCTGCCCTGCTAACCTCAGCATTACTGTAGAACTGTCTGACAATCTCAGGGTTGAAATACGGGTATGGCTCGACTAGAACATTCCAATCTTTTCTTGTAAGTTCGTAGATGAACTCAGGACAATCTCTTGGGTCGAGTCGAACCGGTCTGTCTGGCAAGAACTCACAATGCATGATATAGTTGTAATGCATGCATGCTTCAATAAAACTGAATCTCCCTTCTCCCAAGATAGGGTTGGAATCAATCGACTTTCTAGACACCATATCTGTGCTCTTTCTTGCAGTCTTTCGGATACGAACCATCTATGTGAGACAAAAGATCTTTGTTAGAATAAGGAGAGAAGAATCGAATATTGAAATCTCATACCAGTGTCAAGATCAAACAAATAATGAGAGAAAAATTCATACCTCAATACGAGAAACTCAGAGGAAAAGAAGAAAAACTATGCATGAAGTGTAAGAAAGTCAAGTTTGAGTAATAGTTTTTCAGCTTTTCACGCATTTAAATAGTTTTCTGATAGTTGCGCTACACCCTGCGCTATAGCGGGGTGAAGCGCGTGAGGCGGTGAATTTTTCTTGATTACTGCGCTACACCCTGCGCTATAGCGCGTGATGAAGCGTAAAAGTCAGAGAGAAAAAGAGTTGCGCTTCATGTTGCGCTCTGGCGCATATGAAGCGCAGGTTTCTGGCAAGCGAACCACAAATCCAGCAGTATAATAGTAAGAAAGAGTATCGTTTCCACAGGGAACGGTTATTTATGTAGACCGAAATCGTATTTATCAAGAGAAAGCACAGTTTAGAGAGTATGGTTGCAGAATGGTAAAAAGAGTAGATAATTAATTGGAATTAGAAAGGTAGAGTTAGAGACACTTTACTTGGATCAGGATTGGATTTCATCTCATCACACCCATTGTGCATATAAAGACTATCTATTATTTTAGGTAATACTCTATAAAATATGTACACAAACTTTATTGCTAAAGCCCCTACCCAGCGACCTTAACACTCAAGGATAAATTGTGCGGGCTCTCCCAGGCGAAAGATTTATCTCGGCTTATTTTGCTCTCTTTTGTTCAGTTTGTAAGAGTTAGACGATAAACGAGGCCTAATGGTAGACGCACCCTTCGCTCCAGTACTGTCACTACCTTATACTGATTAGGAAAACGCCCATGTTCGAATCCTGGATTGACAACCCCCTAACTCTTTGCTATCGATTAGTAAGTCCTATTTGGCGAATGCTCCCTCACTTAGAATACTCACACTACCCCTCACTCATTAGTAAACATCCCCTTTCAGCCGTCAGTAGTAACCGAGTAATCTTATTCAATCAGAGAATGAGTTTCTTCAGAATCCGCTCCCCCATTCTCGTTCCTAATATAAACTACTTGAGTTAAGACTAGCCTATAACTCCAGACGCAAGCGTGGGAATTAGGAATAAGCACGGAATAAGATTACCACCATTATAGATAGGGACTCATTGAAATAATAATATAGAATTTATATACACTCAAGGATAGAATCAATTACATCCAATCCTACTGGAGAGTTAACTACATGAAGTAGCCATACAAACCATTGAAGACGCTGTCACCATCTTCAATCCTCGTGAAGCGCTCCTCCTCTCGTACTCTAAACTTAGCTTTGATACATAATCACTGAATTAAAATGACTATCTAACTCTCTAACCAACTAACTGTCTAACTCCTTGGACTGACGCAAGAGGTTCCTATTTATAGATTAGGAAAGACAAAGCAAATTTGGGAAGAGATCCTCTTAAAAACGGCAACAGGGACGTGATCTGCGTGTTATGTGCTTCAAGCTGCGCTACAGCGCAGGCTGTAGCGCAGGTTCCAGAGAGTTACGCTTCACCTGCGCTATAGCGCGGGGTGAAGCGCAGCTAGCGTCTGCAGCTTCAACTTTCCTCTTTTAAATTGTTGATCTCTCCCCGAGACTGGTTTTCACGCGTTTGTCCTTCCTTGTTTCCCTTTATTTTCTGATATCTTTGTATTCATTGTGCAATCCTTGTTTATTTGGGAAGCTTGTTTGCAATATCTTTGATTGATTGACTCTATCTCCTCATTAATGATTCAAATCTTCTTCAAATCTTTAATTAATTGTCCTCAATCAATCTCCAATCTTGCATAAATCCTCCTCATTTAATGCCATTTAATCTCTGATTTAAATCTTTGCAAGAATCCTGCAAAAATCAGCAATAAATCCATTAAAATAGCATCAAATTCTAAACTAGGATTAATAAATACAAATTATTAAATATTAAATAAAAAGGGATAAAAATGGGGCAAAATTACCATTTGTTCCTTGATAAGTGAAATAAAATATATACTAATTTATCAACTATTTTTCACTTATCAGTAAGTGATTGAGGCCAAGATGTATCAAAGTGGTCAAAAAAAGGTAGAAGGTGGTGTTAATGTGTGACTCCTCTTCGGAACAATAACTTTGGTGGTGGAAGTGGGGTTGAATTACAAATACACTCCAATGCTTAAGTCAAGAGAAATTTTGACAGTGTATTAGTAAGGAAAGAGTAAAATACCTCAACCATTCGTAGTGAGGGGGTTTATATAGCCAGTCCGAACATTAACATGAAGTTGATCAAGTAAGTCATCTAACCTGGGAGTAGGATGACGATACTTAATGGTGATGTTGTTGATTGCTCTAAAGTCAGAACACATTCTCCATGTTCCATCCTTTTTGGATACCAAGATAACAGGAACAACGCATGGACTCATGTTGTTTCTCACCCATCCTTTGCTTATTAGCTCAACCACTTGTCTTTCAATTTCTTTGGTTTCTTGTGGATTACTTCTATAAGCTGGACGATTGGGTAGTGTTGCTCCTGGAATGAGGTCAATATGATGTTCAATCCCCCTCAAAGGTGGTAAGCCATCAGGAACATTAGTTGGAAACACATCTTCAAAATCCTGCAAAAGAGATTTAATAGACAAAGGCAAATCATGGTTATCAAATTTGTTAGCATGACGCAATTGATTTTCACAAATCAATAGATAGAGAGGTTGTCTTGCGCAAAGCACTCTCCTCATTTCTTTCCCTCTTGCTAAACACAATTGTTTGCCCTCAAGTATTTCTCTCATTTTCTTTTTAATTTCCTCACTCTCAAGTGTTTCGCTCTCTTTCTCTTTAATTATCTTTTCTCTCAATTTATTTTGATCCTCACTCACTTCCTTTGGTGACAAAGGTTTAAGGACCACCTTCTTATCCTGAAAAACGAAAGAAATTTTGTTAGTAAAACCATCATAGATGGCTTTTTTATCAAACTGCCACGGTCTCCCCAAGAGGATATGGCTGGCCTCCATTGGAACTACGTCACACAACACTTTATCTTGATATTTTCTGATGGAAAATGGAATTTCAGCTTGCCTCTTCACATGTACCTCATCTCCTTCACTAAGCCATTGAAGCTTGTATGGCCTAGGATGTGGCTTTGTGTCCATATTCATCTTTGACACCAATCTAGCACTGACTACATTAGTACAACTGCCACCATCAATTATAACTAAACATATCTTACCATTGACAGAACATCGGGTATGAAATATGTTCTCTCTTTGGTTTGCCTCCATGGTCGTGGTTTGGCTTCCAAGAAGTCTCCTAATCATGTAGATTTCACCAACTTCAGCGCCTGTGTCATCATCACTTGCCTCCCTTTCATCTTCTGATTCACTTGTGTACTCGCCATTGTCCTTAAGAAGAATGGTCTTCTTGGTAGGACACTCAAAGGCATAATGTTCCAATCCTTGGCACCTAAAACATTTCACCTCTCTTCCCTTCTTAGAAACATGTTCATCATTTTTTTTAGGTGTTTTACCTTGAGAATTAGGCGCTGCATAGCTTGAGGATTCAGCCATCTCCTTCTTAATTTTGTCCTTCCAATTTGTGGGCAAAGTGGTAGGACTTTTCCTTATTGCTCCTTTTCTTTTAAGTTGTTGCTCTATTTGAAGAGCTTTGTGCAACAAATCATCCATCTCCACATATTCCTGCAGCTCTACAATATCTCTAATGTCATGATTTAAACCACTAAGAAAACGTGCCATAGTTACCTCAGGATCCTCTTCAATTTTGGCTTGCATCATGAGCACCTCCATTTCTTTGTAGAACTCATCAACCCCCTTTCTTCCTTGTGTCAACTTTTGTAATTTCAGCTTCAAGTCTCTTTGGAAACTAGATGGAATATACCGTTTCCTCATGATTCTCTTCATTTCTGTCCATGTCTCCACCAATGGTTCTTCATTTCTAAGCCTCTCTTTCTGAAACTTGTTCCACCAAATAAGAGCATAATCAGAGAATTCAGCAGCAACAAGTTTTACCTTTTGCGCCTCTGTGTAGTTATTACAGGCAAATATGTGCTCAATCTTGAGTTCCCACTCCAAGTAAGCTTCTGGGTCACTACGACCTTTGAAAGGTGGTATAGTCATCTTGACCCCTTGTATTCTCCCTTCATCTCTTGGTGGTCTTTCCTCTTCTGCTTTAGGTGTTGGTTTGACCTCCAATTGATCCAACCTAGCATGCAACTCATCATACTGTTGCTTCATTGACTTCTCTAATTGCTGGTAAAGAGCAGCAATTTGTGCCTGAAGATCACGATTCTCTACAACTCTTTCTGCCATGATAAAGAAAAAGAAAACGTAACAAGATAATGAAAATGTGAACTATTTAGAATCCTCACCACACTCTAGTGTTTGCACTCAACACTTGGCTTTTTCTTTGATGTAACTCTCTTGCCTTTTTCCACTCTATTCCTCTTGAATTTCTTACCAAATCAAAAGGAGAAAAATCAAGAAGTTCACCAACCTGTGTGCAGTCAAGAAAATAAAAACAAGAAAATCTAAGAATAAAAATAAGAACAAATGTTAGAAAGAACAAAAATAGCCTTGAATTTCTAATAACCAGATATCTGATACCAAATGATATGAACCCTATGGTTCGAATTTAGGGACCTTTAGAAATAATAGGCTGAAACTTGTAGTTTTCTTGAAACACTTGATTTTTCTCTTTATTTTTCTTTTATTTTATATATTCTTTTCTTGAATTTTTAACTACGTACGTAACTTCACAACTTGGAATATGAATTTTTACTTTGTATCATTAACGGAATTCAGCCTTTAATTTGACAAGTAATATGCGCATACAATCAAGCTTTAAGCAGAAAATTGAGAACTTTTGATAACCGAACAAGAAAGAAAGAACGAAAGAAAGAAGAAGAAGAAGAAAAAGATAGGTGGACATCACATTTCAAGGATGAAAGATAAGTCTTTGAGATTACACACACAAAGGTGAAGAACCCTTGATAAACCTCACTCTTGACAAGTCAAGAAAATAAGAGAAACATTCCCTTTGATTGATAATTTTAGCAAAAAAAACTTCTGACCCTCTTGCATGCCTTGCATGTCCCTTAAATAGATTCATGCACACCATGCAATGACCTATTACAATCAACTTGTAACTCCTAGAAATTCATGAAATAACAAAATAAAAATAATTAAAACTATAGCCTAAAACCTAGACTATGTAGCCGTCCCTTTTTTCTCCTATTTGGCTATTCATCATTCTCTCAATTATGAATCATAATTCAGCTATTGAATCCCTATGATGGCCGCCCCATGTGACTAAATAATTCAGCCAAAATATGTTACAAATTGAATGAAATTGATCAAGCATTAACACATGTTGGCCGCCCCCAATGAATGGTCTTGATTCTTCAATTTCATCACATGTTGGCAACCTTTTAATGATCATGAATTAGCCTTGTGTTGCACATGTTGGCCGCCCTCAATAGGTTAAGGAATCAGCCAATTTTCATCACATGTTGGCCGCAGAAATGAGATCCCAATGTAACCTTCAACAAGTGCTTCAATGTCATTAATGCTTTGTCTCCTTGTAACCGTTTCAACTTTAATTCCTTCAATTCTCTTTTGTAACCAACCAACCACCTAATTAAGTATTATAAAAGCCACATAATTCTTATTGAAAGCAAATAAAACTAAGAAATAATTCAGCCACAACTCCCTTGGCCACCCCCTTCCCCCTCATTCTTTGCCTTCAATTGGAGTTTGTAATTGATGGTAACTGGACTTTATTTAATTCCATGTCACCATCTCCTTAATGCTTAAGACAAATAATAATTTTGGGAGATTGCTCTTTAAAGTCTACGCCCTTAGTTTGTAGGGATGCCACTATCAGCTGCAAAGCTTCTTTTGCCTTCCTTACCCTTGCCCTTGTCATGGGTCCCCCAAGTCCTTCAAGTGCTTTGTCATGGGTCATGTCCTCATCACTCCTTCTTCTTCTTGGCTCCAATGGAGTCCCTCTCTCTAGAAATCTCCCTCTCTAAAACTGAATGGGAAGAAGAGAAAAATGAAATCAGAACTGTAACATCCCGCAAATTAGGAACTTAAATAATTTATTAGGTTGCAAACAAGAGAATTAAGTATTAGTAAGTAAAGAGAGAAAAATTAAGGAACCATAGATTAAAACACTATTACAAACCAAGTTTAGGTTTTAACTTAAGAGAATTTGTGAAAATTGAGTTCTTGTAATCGATTACAAGGAGTCTGTAATCGATTACCTGAGAGCTAGTTTTTAGGTAATCGATTACTGACAGGTCTAAATCGATTACCTGAGAGCTGGTTTTTGTATAATCGATTACTCACAGGGTTGTGATCGATTACCTGAGGGGTGAGTTTTTGGTAATCGATTACCAAGGGTGGTAATCGATTACCAGATTTCCAGAAACGTTTTCCAGTGTATTTTCTACCTCTGGTAATCGATTACAGCACTACTGTAATCGATTACCAGCTGTCCGGTATATATACCCGGACATGCAAAATTCAGATTCATTTTTTTTATCTTCTTCTTCCCTTCGAACCCTAGAGAGAGAGTACTTTTAGAGAGAGAGTGGAATTTTAAGGTGGTTAAGGAGAATCAAAGCTAGGATTCATCAAAGGCACTTCCAATCCATCAATTCCTCTTGAGAATTTCAAGAAAATTGGTGAGTATAACTCACACACTCTCACTTTTCTCTTTTCTTGATTTCTCCCTATTGTATGAACCCTACTCTCTTGATTCCCTTTCTATATGCATATTGTAGTTAGATTGTTGATAGTGGTATAAGATTGAGTAGTTTGATCGGTGATTTTCGTTGAAAAACCTTAGGATAGCAAAACTCACGAAAGTAGCGAGATTACGAAATGCTCAATGTATGAACCCTATCCTTTGTTTCCCTTTCTATGAGATTAAATTGAATAGAATTATGATGTTTGCTATGATATTGATTGGATTATGCTTGAATTGATAGTAGAACTATTGAATTTCGAAGTTACAAAAGTTACGAGACTTACTAAAGTCTCGAAACACTTGAAAGGTTCGAAATTCTGGTTTTAACTATCGATTCATGTTTACCGGTTTCGACCGTGAGTTAATTAAGCCGGCCTTGTGCTGTAAGTTAAGAAATTGATTGATTATGTAAAAATATTGACTTCGGTCCAGTAATGGGTGGGATACGTCCCCGGGAAAGACGTTTCCCGTAGTCTGAGCTCAGTTCTAACTCCAGTTTTAGTAATAAGTTCATGCCTGCTAATTATAACAGTGAGTTGCATTTTTATTGATTATGATTATGTTAATTATGATGTGTAATGTTAATGCATACTGGTGATTGATATCTTATTTTGATATACATTGATTAGTGTTTGTTTCCTGTACACTGAGCATGGATAGTTATATTTCACTGAGGCATTAGTCTCACCACGCGTTCTGTGGATATAATCTAGGTGTGCAGGTACTTCCTGGAGAAAATAAGTGAGTTTAGAGCTGAAGATGATGTGTAGATGGTTCTTTTTGGATTGTATATAAAATTTGTATCACTTGAACTTTTGTTAAGTTGTTCAAGTTTGTAGCCTTTGGGCCTGATGTATATATATATGTTATGGAGCTTGTATGTGTATATAGTTTTGTTGATATTAGAGGCACTAGTTTTTAATCTTTGGACCATATGTATATGGATGTGTATATTATGGACTTTGATTATGTATTTAAGTTTTAAAGTTATTCACATTTGTATGAGTTTTGCTGGATGCTTGTGTAAATGTGAGGTTTGATATCCAGAATTGTATGTTTTAATTTTAAATTTCCAGAAGTTAGTTTCCAACGGATTAAGTTCTGGATTTAGAAATTAGGGTGTTACATTTTGGTATCAGAGCAGTTCAATCCAATTGGACTGTGGTAGTAGGATTTTCTTGTGACTTGTTATTTTGATTTATGCATTGTTTTGTGAATTGAGAGACTGATCACCTCGATGTTTACTTAATGATGTGTAGATAATTATGGAAAGTGGCAGGAGGGGTCGCCCTAGAACCAATACCTCTTCTCAGGATCCACCACCTGACCCAGTGGCAGCAGCTTTTCAGGCATTCACACACATGATGGGAGAGCAGGCGGCTTTTAATACTGCATTACTTCAGGAGCTGGCCCGAAGGACTACGTGGACACCTCATGCACCGGTGGTGGATCCGTTTGTTCAAGGGCTGTCGGAGTTTCGGAAACATAACCCTCCTCAATTTAATTGAGTGTATGATCCAGATGTGGCATCTAACTGGCTGAGGGATCTCAATAGAATATTTGACGTGATGAAGTGTACGGATGATTCTAAGGTTGGTTTTGCAATCTACATGCTGAGGGGTGAAGCTGAGGACTAGTGGAAGACTGCAAGTGTTAAGCCTACTGTGACGGGGACTCCGATTACCTGGGGCATCTTTCAGACCCTATTCCTTGACAAGTACTTCCCTGATACAGTCAGAAGACAGAAGGAAGTAGAATTCTTACAATTAAAGTAAGGAAATATGACGGTGGGCCAATATGTGGCTAAATTTGAAGAGTTGGCTAAGTACTCAAGATACCTTCAGACAGTAGCTGATGAAGAGTGGAGCTGCACTCAGTTTGAGGGAGGTATCCGACCTGAGATACTGGATCGGGTTGGAACCTTAGAAATCAAAGATTTTCCCACCCTGATCAATAAATGTTATATTGCAGAGAAGAACATCCGAGGAACCACTAACTCAACACCACCTGCTAATAATAAAGGAAAAAGGAAGATTGAGGGGTCGAATCAGTTCAAGGGCCCGAGGCCTAACTGGCAAGGCACCTCCGCCTTGACTACTAGACCGGCCCAACGCCACGGGGCACCTACTTGTCCCAAGTGCGGGAAGGAACACTCTGGAGAATGCTTGACGGGGAAGAATGTGTGTTATTTTTGCAAGCAACCTGGGCACATGAGGCATAAGTGTCCCAAGAGAAAGGATCTCCCAAAACCCCAAACCACTGGAAGAGTCTTCACTCTGAGCGGGGAAGTGGCAGCTTCTGCTGATAATCTGATGCGAGGTATGTGCACCCTAGGAGATCGAACCTTAATTGTATTGTTTGATTCAGGAGCTACTCATTCTTTCATTTCTCTTGATTGTGTAAAACAGTTGAATTTGCATGTTGCATCCTTACCTTATGTTCTTAGTGTTGTTATTCCCGCCAAGGAGGCCATTTCTACTTCCCTTGTGTGTATTCAGTGCCCCATTGTGATACAAGGGAAGGCCTTCGAGGTTGACCTTGTTTGTTTGCCTTTACGGGGTATAAATATTATTCTTGGTATGAATTGGTTGTCTTCAAATAGAGTCATGCTTGATTGTTTTAACAAACAGGTTGTTTTTCCACTCCTTCCTCCTCCTTCGAAGGAGAAACCACCAATTCTTTTGTCTAGTGTCACTGAAGTGTCCGAATGCCTTAGTGATGGGAGTGAGTGTTTTATTTTATTACTTTCCTCAACTCTAGAGTCCAAGATAGATTTAAGCAGTATAACTACAGTTAGGGAGTTTCAAGACATTTTTCCTAGTGAGATAACCATATTGCCTCCAGACCGAGAGATAGAGTTTACCATAGACTTAGTACCAGGTACAAGACCTGTTTCTAAAGCACCATACAGAATGTCCCCACTAGAACTTAGTGAACTTGAAGCCCAGTTAGAAGATCTTATGTCTAAGGGGTTCATTAGGCCTGGTGTGTCACCTTGGGGGGCTCCAGTCCTTTTAGTGAAAAAGAAGAATGGGAGCATGAGGCTGTGTGTAGACTATAGGCAGTTGAACAAGGTTACCATTAAGAACAAATATCCTTTACCTAGAATAAATGACCTTCTAGATCAACTTAGGGGAACCTCAGTTTTCTCTAAGATAGATTTAAGGTCCGGCTACCATCAGATCATGATTAAGGGAGAGGATATACCTAAAACATCCTTCAGGACTAGGTATGGGCATTATGAGTATTTGGTGATGCCGTTTGGAGTAACCAATGCTCCTGCTGTATTCATGGACTACATGAATCGAATCTTTAGGCCCTATCTGGATCAGTTTGTTGTTGTATTCATCGATCATATTCTGATCTACTCCAATAGTTTAGAAGAGCATGAGAGGCACCTTAGGATTGTGTTGGGAGTTCTGAGGGAGAAGAAGTTGCTTGCAAACCCTGAGAAGTGTGAATTTTGGAGTGATAGAGTTCAATTTTTGGGACATGTGATTACCAGTGAGGGTGTGTCTGTTGATCCTAGCAAGGTAGAAGCTGTCCTTGAATGGGAAAGACCTAATACCGTTACGGAAATTAGGAGTTTCCTAGGATTGGTCGGTCACTATCGGAGATTCATTAAGGGATTCTCCCAGCTAGCCTTACCTCTCACAAGGTTAACTCGGAAAGGGCAAGCCTTTGTGTGCGATGAGTTATGTGAGCAGAGCTTCTTGGAGCTCAAGAAAAAGTTAACCACCGCTTCGGTATTGGCATTACCGGATTTGTCCAAAGCCTTTGAGGTATATTGTGATGCTTCAGGGAAGTGTTTAGGTTGTGTTCTCATGCATGATAGAAGAGTAGTGGCTTATGCATCTAGACAGTTGAAACCACATGAGGAGAACTATCCTACTCATGACCTAGAATTAGCAGCTGTGGTATTTGCCCTCAAGATTTGGACGCATTACCTGTTTGGTGTGAGATTTGAGGTCTTTAGTGATCATAAGAGTTTGAAATACCTCTTTGATCAGAAAGAACTCAATATGAGGCAAAGGAGATGGATGGAATTTCTCAAAGATTATGATTTTGAATTGAAGTACCATCCTGGAAAGGCCAATGTGGTGGCTGATGCCCTCAGTAGGAAATCCCTTCATGTGTCTTCAATGATGATTCATGAATTGAATTTGTTGGAAGAGTTCAGAAACCTAAGCCTAGGGGTTGCAATGGGTGAACATAGGGTTATTCTTCATAGGCTAGATATCACCTGTGAGCTGAAAACTCTAATCAAGGAGGCTCAGAGTTTGAACTCGAGCCTTCAAGAGAGAAAACAACAGTTAGGGTTTTCAGAGTCGGAAGATGGGTGATTCTCTTCCAATGGAGAGTCTGTGTCCCTAAGGGGGGTAGCCTCAGGTAGCAGGTTTTGGAGGAAGCCCATAGGAGTAAGTTTTCTGTACATCCTGGATCTACCAAGATGTATCAGGATCTGAAGAGGATGTTTTGGTGGGATGATATGAAGAGAGACATAGCTGATTATGTTTCTAAGTGCTTAGTATGCCAACAGGTTAAAATAGAACATCAGAAGCCATCTAGGACCCTTTTACCATTGGATATCCCTGAGTGGAAGTGGTAAAGTGTAGCTATGGACTTTGTGGTAGGTTTGCCTCGAGTTCAAGCTGGTTTTGATGCTATCTGGGTGATTGTGGACCGACTGACCAAGTCAGCCCACTTTCTACCAATTAAGAACACTTATTCCCTTAGTAAGTTAGCCAATTTGTATGTTAGGGAGATTGTTAGACTTCATGGTACTCCTTCTAACATCATATCAGATAGGGATCCTAGATTCACTTCCAGGTTCTGGAATGCACTTCACCAGGCTTTCGGGACCAAACTCCGGTTTAGCACTGCTTACCACCCTCAAACTGACGGTCAGTCTGAAAGAACCATCCAAACCTTAGAAGATATGCTCAGGGCTTGTATTTTAGAGGAGTCAGGTAGTTGGATAGATTTCTACCTCTTATTGAGTTTGCCTACAATAACAGTTTCCATAGCAGTATAGGCATGGCACCCTTTGAGGCACTGTATGGTAGGAAATGCAGGTCTCCTTTGTGTTGGTATGAGGTAGGTGAAAGAACACTTTTAGGCCCAGAGTTAGTGCAGGAAACTTCAGATAAGATAAGGGTCATTAGGGAAAAACTTGTAACTGTTCAAAGTCGTCAAAAGAGTTAGGGGGGTAGAATGTAACATCCCGTAAATTAGGAACTTAAATAATTTATTAGGTTGCAAACAAGAGAATTAAGTATTAGTAAGTAAAGAGAGGAAAATTAAGGAACTATAGATTAAAACCCTATTACAAACCAAGTTTACGTTTTAACTTAAGAGAATTTGAGAAAATTGAGTTCTTGTAATCGATTACAAGGAGTCTGTAATCGATTACCTGAGAGCTAGTTTTTAGGTAATCGATTACTAACAGGTCTAAATCGATTACCTGAGAGCTGAGTTTTTGGTAATCGATTACAGGGGTTTTTTGTAATCGATTACCTGAGAGCTGGTTTTTGTGTAATCGATTACTCACAGGATTGTGATCGATTACCTGAGGGGTGAGTTTTTGGTAATCGATTACCAAGGGTGGTAATCAATTACCATATTTCCAGAAACGTTTTCCAGTGTATTTTCTACCTCTGGTAATCGATTACAACACTACTGTAATCGATCACCAGCTGTCCAGTATATATACCCGGACATGCAAAATTCAGATTCATTTTTTTTATCTTCTTCTTCCCTTCGAACCCTAGAGACAGAGAGAGTACTTTTAGAGAGAGAAAGTGGAATTTTAAGGTGGTTAAGGAGAATCAAAGCTAGGATTCATCAAAGGCACTTCCAATCCATCAATTCCTCTTGAGAATTTCAAGAAAATTGGTGAGTATAACTCACACACTCTCACTTTTCTCTTTTCTTGATTTCTCCCTATTGTATGAACCCTACTCTCTTGATCCCCTTTCTATATGCATATTGTAGTTAGATTGTTGATAGTGGTATAAGATTGAGTAGTTTGATCGGTGATTTTCGTTGAAAAACCTTAGGATAGCAAAACTCACGAAAGTAGCGAGATTACGAAATGCTCAATGTATGAACCCTATCCTTTGTTTCCCTTTCGATGAGATTAAATTGAATAGAATTATGATGTTTGCTATAATATTGATTGGATTATGCTTGAATTGATAGTAGAACTATTGAATTTCGAAGTTACAAAAGTTACGAGACTTACTAAAGTCTCGAAACACTTGAAAGGTTCGAAATTCTGGTTTTAACTATCGATTCATGTTTACCGGTTTCGACCGTGAGTTAATTAAGTCGGCCTTGTGCTGTGAGTTAAGAAATTGATTGATTATGTAAAAATATTGACTTCAGTCCAATAATGGGTGGGATATGTCCCCGGGAAAGACGTTTCCCGTAGTCTGAGCTCAGTTCTAACTCCAGTTTCAGTAATAAGTTCATGCCTGCTAATTATAGCAGTGAGTTGCATTTTTATTGATTATGATTATGTTAATTATGATGTGTAATGTTAATGCATACTGGTGATGATATCTTATTTTGATATACATTGATTAGTGTTTGTTTCCTGTACACTGAGCATGAATAGTTATATTTCACTGAGGCATTAGTCTCACCACGCGTTCTGTGGATATAATCTAGGTGTGCAGGTACTTCCTGGAGAAAATAAGTGAGTTTAGAGCTGAAGATGATGTGTAGATGGTTCTTTTTGGATTGTATATAAAAGTTGTATCACTTGAACTTTTGTTAAGTTGTTCAAGTTTGTAGCCTTCGGGCCTGATGTATATATATATGTTATGGAGCTTGTATATGTATATAGTTTTGTTGATATTAGAGGCACTAGTTTTTAATCTTTGGACCATATGTATATGGATGTGTATATTATGGACTTTGATTATGTATTTAAGTTTTAAAGTTATTCACATTTGTATGAGTTTTGTTGGATGCTTGTGTAAATGTGAGGTTTGATATCCAGAATTGTATGTTTTAATTTTAAATTTCCAGAAGTTAGTTTCCAACGGATTAAGTTATAGATTTAGAAATTAGGGCGTTACAGGAACCCTAACTTTATGTTTTTAACGGACCAGAAACGTACCTGCGCTCAAGCTCAGCCTGAGCTGAATTTCCTCAAATTGCTTTTTTGTTTCCTGCGCTCAGGTTGCGCCCAAGTGCAGCCTGAGCTGAATTTCCTCAATTCCTCTCTGTTTTCTATGCTCAGGGTGCGCTTAAGCTCAGCCTGAGCGAGAAAACCAGATTGGAATCCAACCTAATTACTGATATCCTCGCTCAGCTTGCGCTCAAGCGCAACCTGAGTGAGCCTACCATCCCTCAAAATCTTGGTTTTGCCCCTCTTTGATTCCAATTCAATTCTCTCTTTCCCAAACCTAATTCCTCTCCCTAAATCCTCCTTCTAACTTAATCTTCCTCATCTGAATCATTTCCCACTCTAATCCTTGACAAATCAATTCCCTTGTTCCTAAAGCTTATTCTCTTGTTATTCTAACAAGCCTAATGACTAAGACCTAAGATGATGCTATTCTCCCTAACTCTTCCTAAAAACACTCCCTTCCAACTTAGTTCTCCTTCCCCTAACCTCATTTCCTCATTCTTAATATCATTATATTCCTCTTTAACTCATAATGTGATTTCTTCTAAGTTCCGCCCACAGTTATCTTACCTAACGTTTGGTTGTACTACCGAGACTCCTTAAGACTCAATACTCTTGTTTTATTTACCTAATTCTTGTCTGAACCCATACTCAACCCCCAATTTCTCATCCTACTCCTAACCTCCCTCCTGGCTGGGTTCACAACCTGGGACTTCTCTTACATCTTTTAAGTTCTAATTTCTGGGATGTTACAGAGAGAGCATTATCCATATTTTGACATTGCAGCCTGAAATAATGATGAGTATACTAGTTACTTTGATTTCTGAGGCTGCGCTAACTATAATTTAAAATTTCTAGTTAAAAATTAAAAAAAGAAGCAATGAGAAAGTGACAAAATGGTGAATGAAATCAATAGATTATTTGAAAAATCATACCCCATTAACTATAAGAGAAGGTTTGGGTTTCCTTTATATATGCAGCGACATGCCATAGCTTTAGCATTAACTTCTAAGATGATGCTCCTGACATATTAGTCCATTCCAATCCCATGCTGCCCACAAGTAGGCAACATGGACCACAGAATGCATCCTCTTTACAAGACCTTGTAGCTACAAACTTCCGGTTTCTAGTCTTGAATCGCTGCACCAATGCTACACATTTTTATATACTATACTTAGCAATTTATTTATTTTATCTTATTTGCGGATTTTGTCTTATTTACAAAAGCTCATATTGCCTTTAATTAGAATAATGATATACAATAATTAAGTAAATATAATTTAATGATATTAATTTATTTAATTCGAGGCATTTAAAGAAAGACATTTTCTCATTAATCAATGTGATAATAATAATAATATTTTTATAACATCCTCTTTTCTTTTATGGGAGTAAATATTTTTAATATGAATGTTCATAATATAGACTATGTATTTAAGAAACAAAAAATATAATTATCACTCAAATAATCTACACTAATATATAAAGGCGATGCCTCTTTTTGGTGTCCACATTTTGTTTCCAATTATTAGCGACTATACGTTGTGACGACTTAGTGACGACCTGTGATCATTTCACTTTGCAACGGACTTCAGCATAGCGACGACTTTAGCATCGGGCTAGCAGACGCTACGTAGCGACGGTTGATTTTGCTCGTCGCTATTGTATTAGCAACAAACATTTTAACGACGTCCTCGTGGTCATCGCTAAGCTATTGCTAAGTACATGGTAGGGACGGTTTTCCTCTTCTAGCGACGACTTGTGGGCGTCGCCAATTCTCGAATTTCTTGTAGTGAGTTAAATTGAGAAAACTATTTTTTATAAGGAAAAAATATTTGGCTTAATTGCACTTTTGGTCCTCCTACTAGCAGCAATCTGCGATTTTGGCCCCCTACTTATTTTTCGCGATTTTAGTCCCCCTATTATTCCAAATTTGCGATTTAGTTCAAATTTTTGGTCCCCCTATACCTCCTAAATATGTGTTAGAGGGACCAAAATCGCGAATTTGGAATAATAGAGGGACCAAAATCGCGAAAAAAAAGTAGAGGGACCAAAATCGCGGATTGATGATAGTAGGGGGACCAAAAATGCAATTATTTTTATAATTACTATCTATTAATTAATATTTAATAATATTTTATATTTTATATAAAAAATTTATTAATTTTAATGTATAAAATATATACCTACCGAAAATTTAAGGCCTTGTAATAGGGGAGGTCGCCATTGATTTAGTAGCCTCTCCCTTGGGCCGTCCATGACAGTAATGATTGTCTTCTGGGATAGAACTCGAACCTGGGTCTGAGTCTGCAGGACGAACTCAGATCTGGATCTGGGTTGCTGGAGTTTGTATCCGAGTTGAACCCGGGGGGATGTACCTGCAAAGGGACTCCGACGCCCAAGTCAGATATGTAAAACAGTCAAAGGGATTGACTGAGTGAGATTGCGTACCTTATGATCTGTAAATGTTCTCTATTTATAGGGTTTTTCCTGTATAAATATGGTAAGTGGGCGCAGATGTAAAAAGAGTAAGTTTAGCAGATATCGTCATATAATTATGGATATTATAATTATATATCATATATTTAAGGATACCATAATTATATGTGATATAATTATGGATATGATAATTATATTGCGCATGGGCCATTTTGGCTATTGGGCCTTAGGTTTAGACCGTAACAGAAGCCCCCCAGCTCTGGTCGACTATGACGAAGTTGACTTTAAGCTCAAGTATTTTTCAATGTTATATCTGGGACGACTTTACTCGTTCGGGACGGCTTTAGGGTTTATAACTCACTTGGGAGCTGCCGTTCGAGACGAGATGGATCGAGATGACTTCGGTAACTCCTTTGTTGGTTCTGTAGCATTGATGGCCAATCGCTGCTTCGAGACAACTGAGGGCCTTGCAGAATGTTAACAACAACCAGCAGGGGGAACCGAATGTTGACATTGATTTCACCCGTGATGCTGGTGTTGGTGGGTCGGGAACTCAGCCCGTGTTGAATGACGATGCCGGTTCTGTTCACCATGCGAGTTGGACATGGCCGAAATGGATAATGTCTTGTATAACCCTTTCTTGAAGGCGGTTCATTATAATGTCCCAGTGGCTGAGCATCTCTATGATGTGGAGCGGCAGAGTCTTCAGCATGCCTCTTTTCTGAGGTATTTACGATTGGATGTGATGTCGGCTTATGATCGGGCTAATGCGGCTCTGGAGGCGCGCAGCACGGAATGAGACAAGGCCTTGGGGGATATGAAGACTACTCAAGAGGCACTTGATGTCGAGAAAAAAGACAAGGCCAAGTATAAGGGTTTTTATAAGACAGTCAAGGACAAGAACAAAGCCCTTGAAACTGAGATCACTTAGTTGAAGGCGGATTTGGAGAAGTTGCAGGTGACTCCCCCGGCGTCCGGGATGACGCCCTCGGCGCTTTTAACATACTCGTGCGCTTGTAACGCTTCAAATTGTGTTGCGCTTTTAACGTTCTAAAACGCTTGTAACGCTGTCTGAATATTGGATTTTCTAAGCCGATATTCTCTTCGCATTCGTAAGATAATAAACTGCGAAGTTAAGATGTCTGTCGGTGTCAAAGTAGTTTTCGGATAAGTGATTGAGTCTGTGACTGGTATACTCTTCGTATTCGGCTTCAATGTGATGAACAAGTCATGAGATTTGGGTCATGGGCCCTGATCCATTAAGGTCCATTAAGATATAATTACCGAATGCAGATGAGTGCAGGGGGGTTCCGGTGAGCCTAGCATGGTATTCGTTAGATGAAGTCCATCGTGGGGAAGCGGAGCCGTCTTGCCCATGGATATGGTCTGACTTGCCTGTGGATGTGGTCCGACTTGCCTATGGACGCGGTCTGATTTGTTCGTGGACGTGGTCCGTCTTGCTCGTGGGCTTGGTCAGACTTGCTTATGGACATGGTCCGACTTGCCCATAGACGTGGTCCGACTTGTCTGTGGGCGTGGTCCGACTTGCTCTAATGTATTGGACCTTCAAGGTTTGGGCCTTATTGGGCCAGTCCATAACAGATGCCCCCCCAGCTGAAGTCGAAGTAAAGTAGTTCGAATTTGAACTATGTTGCATGAGCCGATTTGCTTAGTTGTAATAATTTCGACTTCTAGACAACGTGTCTTCTGACACGTCGATTTTCCGAGAATCTACTTGATTTGGAGAGGTAGAATTTTGTCCGAGATGTGCTCTGATACCCTCACCGGGATGTGCTCCCATCGTTCAGCAGCGGAAGGGTTGTATAATTATAAGTCCCAAGTTTAAGGTCGCAGATACTGCTTTGACAGAGTTGAAGGAGGAGCATGAGGCTCTAGAGAACCAGTCTTCTACAGCCAAGGTAGGTAAGGCGGCCTTGGCCGACATTGTCAAGCAAAATTTTGCGAAAGGCACGGGCTAAGTGGAAGAAAGCCGTTTTGGTGGCCGATGTTGATGAAGTCAATGCCGATTCTTTGGCAAATGCAATCGCCCCAATAGGGCTTCTGAGTTGGAATGTTCTTCACATCCTTATTGAAGAACCGAGATGTGTTTCACATCCGGTTTGTTGTTGATCAGGGATGCTCTTCACATTCGTTTATTATTGATCCTAGATGCTCTTCACATCCAGTTTTTGCGGATTTGAGTTGCTTTTCACACCCGGTTTTGGTGATTCGAGATTTTCTTTACATACTTATTGAAGAACCGAGATGTTTTTCACATCCGGTTGTTGTTGATCTGAGATCCAGTATTGGTGATTCGAGATGTTCTTCACATCCTTATAAATATGAACTGCATGACAACTTTACTTTTCTATTTTGGTTCGCCCCAATAGGGCTTCTGAGTTGGATTGACATATGTACTTGTGTTAACTTGTGTACTTGGTCTGACTTATAAACTTGGGCCGACTTGTTCACTTGGTGTGCACTTGGGCTGACTTGTGCACTTGAGCCGACTTGTACACTTTGGCCGACTTGTGCACTTGGGCTAACCTTGAAAACTTGGGCCGACTTGTGCACTTGGGCTAACTTTGAAAACTTAGGCCGACTTGTGCACTTGGGCCGACTTGTGCACATGGGCTGACTTGTGCACTTGAGCCAACTTTGAAAACTTGGGCCGACTTGTGCACTTGAGCCGACTTGAAAACTTGGGCCGACTTGTGCACATGGGCTGACTTGTGCACTTAAGCCGACTTTGAAAACTTGGGCCAACTTGTGCACTTGGGCTGACTTGTGCACTTGAGCCGAGTTGAAAACTTTGGCCGACTTGTGCACTTGGTGTGCACTTGGGCTAACTTTGAAAATTTGGGCCAACTTGTGCACTTGGGCTGACTTGTGCACTTGAGTCGACTTGAAAACTTGGGTCGACTTGTGTGGGACCAAGTAGTATTGGTCCTTAACAAATCTAGTTGTTGACAGATCCGAGATGCTCTTTACATCCGATATTGAATGAGGCCGAGATGCTAATTTGATTTTTACTAAGATTCAAGATGCTCTTCGCATCCGGTATTGAATGAGGTTGAGATGCTCTTCACATCCGGTTGCTGACAGAGCCGAGATGCTCTTTTGATTTTTACTAAGATTCAAGATGCTCTTCGCATCCGGTTTGAATGAGGCCGAGATGCTCTTCACATCCGGTTGCTGACAGAGTCGAGATGCTCTTCACATCCGGCATTGAATGAGGCCGAGATGCTCTTCACATCCGATTGCTGACAGAGCCAAGATGCTTTTCACATCCGGTTTGAATAAGGCCGAGATGGTCTTCAAATCCGGTTTGAATGAGGCCGAGATGGTCTTCACATCCGGCATTGAATGAGGCTGAGATGCTCTCCACATCCAACATTGAATGGGACCGAGATGCTCTTCACATCCGGCATTAGATGGACCGAGATGCTCTTCACATTCGGCTTGAGATGGGACCGAGATGCTGATAAGGGGGAGGCCCTCCTTCTAGCGCCAAATGTTCTTGGATAGAACTCGAACCTGGGTCTGAGTCTGCAGGGACGAACTCGGATCTGGATCTGGGATGCTGGAGTTTGTATCCGAGTTGAACCTGGGGGTGTGTACCTGCAAAGGGACTCCGACGCCCAAGTCAGATATGTAAAACAGTCAAAGGGATTGACTGAGTGAGATTGCGTACCTTATGATCTGTAAATGTTCTCTATTTATAGGGGTTTTTCCTGTATAAATATGGTAAGTGGGCGCAGATGTAAAATGAGTAAGTTTAACAGATATCGTCATATAATTATGGATATTATAATTATATATCATATATTTAAGGATACCATAATTATATGTGATATAATTATGGATATGATAATTATATTGCGCATGGATATTATAATTATATATCATATATTTATGGATATGATAATTATATTGCGCATGGGCCATTTTGGCTATTGGACCTTGGGTTTAGACCGTATCAGATTGTATTTACAATATTAAATGTTACGCGGTTCAATAAAAAAATTTTTAATTGTAGTTCCTTAAGCCGTACCCTTAATATAGTCGTTAACATTTTCCTAAAATAAATATAAAAAATTTCCTTCAAGCTAATGAACTTATGAAAGAAACATGTATTGGACAAAGGCAGAAAAAGCCAAACTTATGACTTAACTAATTAAGTGACGGTGCCTAATTAATGTAGGAGGGTGTGTGACGATGAGGTTTGTCTAAAGGTGATGTGACTTTGGTGAATGAATGAATGGATAAAAAGGGAATAGTAGGTAGCAGCACAAAATGACATGCTGCTGCGTGCAAGTGTGAAATAGCTGAATGGATTGGATGCCATTGGTTTAATCTGCATTCCACTACACTTCTCTTCTTTTCTTTTGTTGTGGTGGGGTGGCGCCTATGCGTGTTATCAGCCCCCAACCTCCTTGGATTCGTGTCTCTTACCACCTGTATCCTATTGGTTTGTCATTTTGCACTGACCACCCCTTTCTCATTGATTCTACGAGAGAAAAAGTCAATAGGTGTGTCTAATTAACCTTGGATCATGGCATTTTATTAACTTCATTTACAATAAGCAAAAAAAAAAAAAAACACTATCTCACGCTAATTAAAAAAATAGTTAACCTCATATAATTTTCTTGATGTTATCTAAAATTTAACTGTATTCTCTAAATTACCCTTCATAGAATACTTCAATTTTATTGAAACTTATTCCGAGTGGAAACACTCTCTTCATTATATAGAGTCATTGAAAAATAAATTCTGAATTTAATTAAATGGTATTTTGGTACGATGTCATTAAATAGGGTAAATTAAATTAATTGAGATTTGCTTATATTTTGGACCACCATAAGTAAAACTTTTGTTGCTTATATTTGAGTCCAAAGAGAGTAAGGTTGTAAATGAGCCGAGCCGAGTACTTGAAGCTCAATCTTGGCTTGTGAAAAAAATGGGTGGCTCAAGTTTGGCTCATTTATTTAAACGAGCCAAACCTAAAGCTTGGGTTTGACTTGTTAAAAAAAATAAAGCTTGGGCTTGGCTTATTTAGCTCATTTATAACTTCATTGATTTTGCTTTTATGAAAATTTTCTTTAAATCGTTTTTAAAGTTTATGAATTTAGTATGTAATAAATATTTTACTATTAAATTATAATATAGAAATTAAAATATATTCTTAATATATGATATATATAGTTAAAAAATTCTAAAATATTATATTTTTCGAAATTCAATACATGACTTCTTGACTAATATATGAAATATTTCACTACTTATTTTTAAATATATAGAGTAATTATTTTATTTTATTATTTATTTTAAAAATAAATTTATAACTATATATTTTTTCTATTTTTTATTAATTTTACTTTACTTTAATTATTTATATTAATTAACTATTATATATATAATAAGTGAGCTATTCACGAGCTTTTAATGTCAAGCTTATAAGGCTTGGGCTTGACTCATTTAAATAATTCAGCCCAACTTTAAGCTTGAGCTTGTTTGTTTAATTAAACAAACAAGCTTGATCAAGCATTTAACGAGCCGAGCTCAAATAATTCACGAATAGCTCAGCTCATTTACAACCCTACTTGCAATTGATTATATTAGTTTTAGGTCACATGTTAGTAAATTTGACCTCATACTACTATTAAATGCTATATTAATTAAATATAATTTATTTTTAAAATTATATTATATTAGTCTAATATATTCATTAAACATTTTAAGAAAAAAAATATTATGATGCATTTAATATTATTATTGTTAATAAAACTACCTATTATCAAAATAAAAAAAATAGAGAAGTGATATTCTTCAAGTATAGAAATCTTTTAAAAATAAAATAAAATAAGTGTAAGAGTCAAAATCCTTTGTGAATTGGTTTTAATGATAAGAAACCTTTAGATCAAACTTAAGATTTTTTGTTCTTAATTTACTAATGTGTTTCGTGAGATTTGAGATGTTAAAGTGTGTAGAAATACGCTAAGATTGGTAACAAGATGAACCATGAATCAAGATTCATCATTTTAAGAAGCATCTCAGATTCAAGGATCAAGTCTCAAGACATAAAGCCTTTTTTGGCATAGTGGGAGTTGTTGAGGATTCCCAACGACTATATTCTTATCCCAACCTATAAAAAGGTGCTTGATACTCAGAAGCAAGATGAGAGAACATTAAGCAAAAAGCTAAAGCGTTGCCCAAGAGTTTTCTCTCACTGTTTCAACTATCTAATTGCTTCTGACCCACACATACTTTGCTTTTTATCAAACTCTCTGAGTTTATTTATGAGGTTTATTGTTTGTAAATTCATTTGTAGTTTAGCTTGAGGATTCAACTGTTGATTCACACTCTGAGTGTTTAAAACATCAAGCAAAAACAACTTTTTCTTCATCCATTTATGTTGTATCTCCTCCCCCAAGTCAAAAGTAGTTTCTGGACGGTGGTGTTGAGTTGAGAAGCTTGGACTTCATACTACTCAGGAGCCAAGAAGACTTGAGCTCCATATGGGAAGGATAGCCCAAGACCCTATTTGCCTACTTTGCAGGAAAGAAAATGAATCAGTAGAGCACCTATTCATATTATGTGAGTGGGCTAGACCAGTATGGTTTGAATCCCAACTACAATGTATGCGTGATAGAATGCACATAGAAGACCTTAACTCTTGGCTGAAGCAGAAGAAAAATGTTCTCAAAAAGGGGAGAAGACAAAGGGGCTTCGGGGGTTTCCCTTCTAGTGTTCCTCCTATGGAACATATAGAAGGAACGAAATGCATCAATTTTCCAAGGTAATGTCACTAATCCTATGGCTGTTCTAATCAGAGCAAACTCACTCCACAGAGACTGTGCAAAAATCAATCAAGTAAATCCTATCAAGGGAGTTATTTTACCCCCAGGAATTATTCAAGAATATGGAAACCTCCTGGACATAGTATCACAAAAATAAACATAGATGCAACTTATAATAGGGACACATGGAGAGGTACAATCGCATGCTTAGCAAGAAACACAACAGGGAACATAGAATTTGGGCGTAACACCTCTATTGTTGCTCCATCAATCCCAATAGTCAAAGCCCTTTCTCTGAGAGCGACTATTTCCTTAGGCAGAAATCTGGGTCAGACCAAGATCGTCCCGGAGTATGATTCTAGAGACCTCGTCCTAGCCCGTTGGCATGAGGAAGAAAAAGGAGAGATTAAAATCCTAATCAGAGACATATTAGCCCTAAAATCTCCTTTTGAATTCTGTGGAACTACCTAGGTCACTAGAGAAGGTAACAAAGATGCCCACTCCCTTACGCAAATGGTTTCCTGGGATGCTCTTTATCGCGGTTGGTGCCTGCGTCTTCCTCCTCAGTTGCGACTCATAGTGGATCAGGATTGTGCCCTTAGCCGAGCGACGTCAAATGTTGGTCCAGTATCTTTGCAAAGTCAGCCTTTGCAACTGGGTCCTGAGATCCCTGGGGTAGTCTCCTAGCTTGTAGCTTTCCAGATTAGATCTACTTCTTAGGGCATTTATCTCTTTCCTTGTTCAGAGCGAATCTATAAATTTGTTGTACTTTCATTTTCTTTAGATTCTTTTTAGTCTCTCACTTGATGTTTTTTGGGCTTGGCCCATTATGGGGTTCTCTTTCCCCTAGTTTATTTAAGATGTTTTTTTTTTCGACAAAAAAAAAAGAATACTCAGGAGCCTAGAGGCCCGTGCAAGAGAACACTTAGGTGCCTGAAGAGGCCCGTGAAGGAAAATATTTAGAAGCCTGAAGAGGCCCTTGAAGGAGAATACTTAGAAGCCTGAAAAGGCTCTTGAAGGATAATACTTGTAACTTTGAAGAAGTTAGTGGAAAATCTCACTAAGGTGGGGACTCGACGTAGCTCTTATTTATAAGAGTGAACCAGGATAAATCTTCTTGTGTTATTCTCTTTTGACCCTATCTCTGTTTATTTGCATTGTTGTTAGACACACTGCTAAATTGTTTCTGAGTCTTCTAACTGAAACTATTTATAAAAACTAACTCAAACAAAATTACATGTCTTGAGAATATTCATTAAAGATTCACAGCTTACATATCTGAGTAAACGAGTATTTCACAACTACTGAATATGCTTAGAAACTATTTTGCTTCTTACCATATCTTATCCTAACAGACTTTCTGATATCCAAATATATATCTATTGAACACACTTAGACTTTGTTGCTTTTGACCGTAACTAAATGAAGGGAATCAAGCATGTGGTCAGGGTGCAGCGGAAATAAATGGATTCCCTCCCTTGTTATAATCGTTTTGCGAAAACACGAATCAAGGCATAAAAGGTATTGAAACGAAAGGTCGTACCTTATTAGGATTATAAATGAGGCAAGTGTACCCACGTCTCTATTGGTATCCACGCCAACATTGAAATCCCACTACACATTGGCGATCTAAGACGCCCAAAGTCTTATATCTGATGGTCCGTATAGGAAGATCATCACTACAGCCGAACTAGGATACCCTCCTCAGCTCTCCTAGTAGCCTTAGAAAGTAAGAAGCGATTGTTCATGTGTCTCAGGGTAGTGCATCTTATGCTCTATTTATAGAGTGGTGGCTAGGGTTTTACCCCCTCACTCACTCAACCCTCACACTTATGGGCCTGACCCATTATGTAATAATTCTAATTTAATTTAATTAGAATTATTATCCTTTCCTAGTGGCTTGTTGTAGGCGTGTGCCCTAATAGGCTTTTAATATTTGGTTAAAATATTAAAATAAAACCCTTTTATATTTAATATCATAAATAGTGAGCGATATCTAGCAACACATCACTATCCAAATATTGAGTTTATCAATAACTTTGATAAATCCTATTTTATGATAATAATTTATATGATCTGTCCCTTTGTCCAAATATCTAATTGAACACAAGGGCATGGATTGTGTCAACCTTGTATAGTTCAATTTATGTTTTCTTGATCCCCAAGTAGACTGTACAGAAAATAAACATCTCATGTTTATCCTCCTAAGTATGGCCATGCATTTTGCAGTCTCACTTTATCAAGAGGCCTACAGATATAACTCTTGTTACATAGGAGGGACAAATCCCATCTAGGGCACTCACATTCCACCACATAATTTATTATATGTCCAAAAACCAACTTTATGATTACCCTGTTACAGGTAACGTTTGATGATAATTAAAACATATAATTCCTTATGTAGGAATCGTAGTGATTTCAGGTCGAAGGACTTTATATAACATTTATCAATTTAAGAAACGTTCATGACACTTATGTAACAACCCATGCAACGTTCTTAAGGTGGGTCTGTCCAGTACACCATTACTCTTAATGTGTACCTATGTGAGCACATGATATCTCATATCCATGATCTATGAGATGTGATCATCATTGAACTCACATACTAGTCTAAATGCATCTTTGTCCTAAGATGATACTTGACTAGGGACTATTTAAGAATAGTTCTTCATAAGATCTCACGATCAAGTCATCTACTTGATTTCTTATGAAGTTTAAGCTTACTATTCTACGGAAAATAATTATATTCTAAAAGAATAAGTTTGCTTTATAAAATAACATGATACAAGTGATGGATGTTCATAAATATATAAGTCTCTAGTGCATATTCCTAACAATCTCCCACTTGCACTAGAGACATTCAAACATAACTATTATGCCTAATGATCTAGTGTGCCCTTCATGCTTCTGCTGCACAAGGGGTTTAATGGGTTTGTAACAGCGACTGTTTCTTGCTTCAAACTTTTCTAGCTCACAGCGCCACCATTCAAACAAAACACATAACCTGATTGCGATCTTCAATCATCTTTGTCGGTTTGGAAGCTAGCATCAGTGTAAACCTTTACAAGTAGCTCTTCCTCACCTCCATATATCAAGAATGAATCCTCAGTTCTTCTCAAGTACTTAAGGATGTTCTTGACTGTTGTCTAGTGAACTTCACCAAGATCACACTGGTATCTGCTAGTCATGCTCAAAGCATATGATATGTCTGGTCGAGTACACAACATGGCATACATGATAGACCCTATAGCGGATGCATAAGGAATTTTACTCATGCGTTCTCTTTCTTCCTTACTGGAAGGAGATTGAGCCTTAGATAGGCTTATACCATGTGACATAGGCAAGAATCCCCTCTTAGAATCTTGCATGCTAAACCGTTTTAACACTTTTTCTATGTATGTACCTTGACTTAGGCCAAGCAATCTTCGAGATCTATCTCTATAGATCCTGATACCTAACACATAGGTTGCTTCGCCCAAATCTTTCATAGAAAAACAATTTCCTAACCAAGTCTTTACAGACTGAAGGGTAGGATTGTCATTTCCCATGAGGAGTATGTCATCTACATACAAAACCAGAAAAACCACTTTGCTGTCACCAACCATTTTGTAGACACAAGGTTCATCTTCGTTTTTAATGAAACCAAACTGCTTAACAGCTTCATCAAAACGAAGATTCCAGCTTCTAGAAGCTTGCTTTAATCCATAAATGGATCGTTGCAACTTACATACCTTTCCAGCATTTTCAGGTTTAACAAAACCTTCAGGTTGTGTCATATACACATCTTCAAGGAGACTTCCATTTAGGAAGGCTGTCTTAACATCCATTTGCCAGATTTCATAATCATGGTAAGCTGCAATAGCAAGCAAGATCCGAACAGATTTAAGCATGGCAACTGGGGGAAAGGTTTCATCATAGTCTACACCATGAATTTGCTTGAAACTCTTAGCCACCAACCGTGGTTTAAAGGTACTTATATTACCATCCATGTAAGTTTTCTTTTTGAAAACCCACTTGCACCCTATGGGTTTTATCCCTTCGGGTGGCTCAATCAAGGTCCATACCTTGTTAGTGTACATGGAATCCATTTCAGACCTCATGGCATCTAGCCATTTCTCAGACTCTGGACTCAAAAGAGCTTCTTGGTAAGTCACTGGTTCATCTTGATCCATTAGCAATACATCCCCTTCCTGAGACACAAGGAAACCATATCTCTCAGGTTGGTGACGTACCCTATCTGACCTACGCAAGTCTTGTGCTACTTGAGCAGGTGGCTCCACAACACTTTATGGTATCTGCTCTTGTTCCATTATTGGCTCATTGCTACTTTGTGGTACTTGAATCACTTCAAGTTCTACTTTCCTCCCACTTATTTTCTTAGAGACAAATTCCTTCTCTAAGAATACAATAGTCCTAGCGACAAACACTTTGCCTTCGCTAGGATTATAGAAGTAGTAACCCTTAGTTTCTTTTGGGTATCCCACAAATAAGCATTTATCTGATTTGGGTCCTAGCTTATCTGAAACTTAGCGTTTCACATAAGCTTCACAACCCCAAATCTTCATAAAAGACATACTAGGTCGTCTCCCAGTCCACATCTCATATGGTGTCTTTATGACAGCCTTAGATGGAACACGGTTTAGTGTGAAGGCCGTTGTTAACAAAGCATGACCCCAAAAGAAGTCGGGGAGATCAGAATGACTCATCATGGATCGAACCATATCCAATAGGGTTCCATTCCTCCTTTCTGAAACTCCATTCCATTTAGGTGTTCCAGGAGGAGTGAGTTGGGATACTATCCCACACTCTTTTAGATAGTCATCAAATTGTTGGCTCAAGTATTCTCCACCTCGATCTGATCGAAGTGTTTTAATAGTCTTGTCAAGTTGGTTTTGTACTTCATTCTTAAATTCCTTGAACTTTTCAAAGGATTCAGATTTGTGTTTCATTAGATACACAAATCCATATCTACTGAAATCATTAGTAAAAGTGATGAAGTATTGAAAACCTCCTCTAGCCATTGTGCCCATGGGCCCACATACATCACTATGTATGAGACCAAGAAAATCACCGGCCCTTTCACCTTTTCCGGTGAATGGGGTTTTGGTCATCTTCCCCAATAAACAAGATTCACATGTCTCAAGTAAGAAGCGATTGCTCATGTGTCTCAGGGTAGTGCATCTTATGCTCTATTTATAGAGTGGTGACTAGGGTTTTACCCCCTCACTCACTCAACCCTCACACTTATGGGCCTGGCCCATTATGTAATAATTTTAATTTAATTTAATTAGAATTATTATCCTTTCCTAGTGGCTTGTTGTATGCGTGTGACCCAATAGGCTTTTAATATTTGGTTATAATATTAAAATAAAACCCTTTTATATTTAATATCATAAATAGTGGGCGGTGTCTAGCAACACATCATTATCTAAATATTGAGTTTATCAATAACTTTAATAAATCCTATTTTATGATAATAATTTATATGATCTGTCCCTTTGTCCAAATATCTAATTGAACACAAGGGCATGGATTGTGTAAACCTTGTATAGTTCAATTTATGTTTTCTTGATCCCCAAGTAGACTGTACAGAAAATAAACATCTCATGTTTATCCTCCTGAGCATGGCTATGCATTTTGCAGTCTCACTTTATCAAGAGGCCAACAGATATAACTCTTGTTACATAGGAGGGACAAATCCCATCTAGGGCACTCACATTCCACCACATAATTTATTATATGTCCAAAAACCAACTTTATGATTACCCTGTTACAGGTAACGTTTGATGATAATTAAAACATATAATTCCTTATGTAGGAATTGTAGTGATTTCAGGTCGAAGGACTTTATATAACATTTATCAATTTAAGAAACGTTCGTGACACTTATGTAACAACACATGCAACGTTCTTAAGGTGGGTCTGTCCAGTACACCATTACTCTTAATGTGTACCTATGTGAGCACATGATATCTCATATCCATGATCTGTGAGATGTGATCATCAATGAACTCACATACTAGTCTAAATGCATCTTTGTCCTAAGATGATACTTGACTAGGGACTATTTAAGAATAGTTCTTCATAAGATCTTACGATCAAGTCATCTACTTGATTTCTTATGAAGTTTAAGCTTACTATTCTACGAACAATAATTATATTCTAAAAGAATAAGTTTGCCTTTATAAAATAACATGATACAAGTGATGGATGTTCATAAATATATAAGTCTCTAGTGCATATTCCTAACACTAAAACCCTGGCATCCAAGTTGTAAAACTTGAGATTTGAAGTCAGAAAAGAGTTTTAATTTTTTCAAGCATGCTTAGACGTGTCTCAATTCAACCCCCATTCTTGAGACTTTGCCAACTACAGTAAGATAATTTGTATTTAGGGAATTATACATGACTAATTTTAAAATAGATAAATAAATCTTTTGTTATTAATTATTTAAGTTATATTTGTGAAATATGACTTTGTTTAAAATAATATTAAAGAATATTTGATATGAGACCGTAAGTTTCAACTTCGTTTCCACCACTGTACATCAAACAATAACATTTCATATCTCTTTATGTGATTAGTTGTTCTTTTCATACACAACTTGGACTATTTTAGAAATTTTTAAAAAAACCCACGTCATTTAGGTACTTTGAAAGTAAATTACACCATGGGAGTAAAACAACCATTATTTTGAATAACTAGTATGCATAGATAAAATCAATGAAAATCACAACCAATAAAACACACGACTGATAACTTATAAGATTCAAAACACGGGAATGGTAGAGAAAACACATTTTGGTGGCTAGAAAGTAGAAACCATTATTAGAGTCTTAGAGTTGACACCCATTCTTCAAAGCTCCCACCAACTCTTTCCATGTACTTCTTCCCAGGTTTAAGAATGATGGACAAGTTGGTAGATGCCTTTGGATATGATAGCAAACACATAGTTGTAATAACTTCATCCCATAGGCAGACATCAACAAACCAAATGGTAATCCTTTCCATCGCTCCTGCATTTGTTATTATGTATTTAACAAATTCCACTTCAAACTCTTTACCTGTAAATCCCTTTAAGTAAAGGGTCTTCAGTTGGTGATTGATACACTCACAAAGCTCCCTTATTTGCCAAAATAAGAGTTTGGGGAAAGGCAGGGAATCATCTTCATTTTGATCATACACTCCAACATTATGATTCTCTAAATCATCATTGACCTAAGGTAGGAAAATAATTATGTTGTGAAATTCACTTAATCCTATAGAAAATGTATGTTTGCACACATGTAACATAAAAGGAAAGATACAAACATATGGTTGAAGTAATCATAGGCGTACCTGATTATTAATTTCAAGATTCTTCAAATGATAGAATGATTTAAGGGCGAAAGATAGAGTAATGAGATTTCTGACTTCTTTTAAATCCAAATCGAGCGGAGAGTAACTAGATTCTCAAATATATTGCCAATATTTGAACCTTGAGGACTCTGATTCAATAAGGAAATATAGATATATAAGAAGAAAACAGAATTATTAACAAATAAAGCAATATTTTACATTCTAAGAGTCATAACTAGAGTTTTGGAAGAATTTCAATAAATCCAAGGGCTGTTGTTTGAAAGTATTAATTAAGGCCATTCATCAATCTAATTAAGAGATCATAAGTAAATAAATTCATTATGTCTAAAACTATTACAATTTCCTTTGGGATATAGAAATTTTTTTAAACAATTAATAAACTTCAAATGGAGATATAAAGTTGGTGTCTTAAAGAAATTTTTGAAATGAATAAATTGTAAATTGTAATACTTGATACGGTTGCAAAATCTCAACCCTAAGCATAGATTGTATTTGTTGTAGTTGGCTAAAAACAACCAGGATGCAACCATGATTTGAAATTTAAAACCTTTATGAGTGTAATCCTACTAATACCAAAGTAATTGGACATATCCATGCAATGACACACAATTATAATTGAAAAACCAATTGGCCAATGAAAAGTATATTAGAAAAAAAAAACTCACCGCAATGCCACTGGAAGTTTCTATAGCCTCCTTTGTTTTCAAGAGCTCATTTACAAATGGAGCATTTTTTGAATCATGGTAAGAACAGAGCACCTGAAGTTTTGGGGTCTTTAAAACCAACCTTCCAGGATAACAAGTAACGTTATCAATCTCTACGACCTCAATGTTAGCAGCAGAAACCACAATCCCAGTCATAGACATTCTACAAATTTTAAAAACTTTGAGACTTGGGCTATCAATTTCAACTTTTTCTATGAGAATACATTTCATAAGGGTTAGGTTTTCAAGAGATGAACAATAAGAGAGCATCTTTTGTAAGTCATAAGGAGACATGGCCACATTGTTAAAGGTTATACATTTCAAAATTTGAGGAGTATCAATAGAAGGTGCAATTTTAAGATAATAATTTTTCAACTCAAGAACCTCAAAACCTGAGAAAACCTCAAAAGGCAAATCAAGAGTTTGTCCAAGATCTTTCCAAGCGTATTCCATGTCTTGATAATAAGTATTTAAATCATAATGATTTTCTTGCTCCATAGAAATCTCTCTCACCCCTTTCCCCAAGAGCTTCTTCATCCATCCCACAGCTTCTCCACTCACGCAACTCTCAGCCAAATGTCGAATTCTACAGCTTTTCAAAGGAGTAGAATGAGCATCTATGGCTGAGTTAATCATCTTGGATGCTTTAGCAATTGCATCCATGGATTTTCTTCCTCTAGAAGCTACCTATGATGAATCAATCTGAAGTCTTATCAGGCAAACAAACATGATTAATTTTATGCTATATCTCTAACATGTCACCTCACACAAAAGCCTCTTTGGACTTGAGACATAGACAATGCATAGATTAATCTACTTGGTGCTAAAATTTAACTTCTTTGAAAAATGGGGGTAACAGAAATCAAACTCTAAGAAACTTGGTTATTAAGCTTTTAGATAAAGATACATGATTCGATTTACACTATATCATTAACATTACCTTACGATGCGACGCAGAGGCAAAGCGCTTGTTTGGATTTGTATATTGGAGGTAATGTTCAATCAAAGGCTTCGACATTTGTTTTTGGTCGAAGTTGAGATGAGAGTGCTTCCACAAAGTTTTCCATCGTTGGGAAAGGACACTAGTTCTCACACCTTCAGCGCCCGGAAGTAGAGACACAATATCTGCAAGAAGTGCATCGGGAAGTTTGCTGATCAAATCTTCTCCTTCCATAACCCTTAATTTTCTCTGTTTTCCTTCTTCCATTCTTCTCCTTTTACTTTTTAATCTTTTTTTAAATACCCTCAATGTGATCCTAGCCTGCAACAGTGTTACAAAAGAGTTAAATTGGTAACGTGTATTGGCTTTTAGACCTTTACAACAAATGGTAATGATAACAACTAGTACCGCAACATGAAATTGGTGAAGTTCACACGTTTGCTTTGTTGTAGCACACACGTTGCACGAATTTACATCCCTTTTCTTCTCTAAAGTAACGTTAGATTCATACTTATCGTTATTTATTTTTCAGTCAAGTTTTTTTCCAAAGCAATCAAGATTTATTTCTTTTATTTTTTAAATATAAATTAAAGTTAATTTATGAAATTAATTAATAATGAGGTATCCACTGTTTTCTACCTTTCTTAATGAATTAATCATTTTTTAATTATTTTGTGAATTGAGTCAAAAGAGTTAATTAAAGAAATTAATTAATAATTATATATTTTCACTTTTCAACATTTCTTTCAAAGTCAATTTTTTATTATTGGTAAAATGAGTCAAAAACTAATTTAAGAAAATGATTAATGGTTATATATTCATACTTTTCAACATTTCTATGAGTAAAGATTTTTTTGCTATTATTTGGTGAATTGAGTTAAGAGTTAATTTAAGAATATAATTAATGAATAAGTGTATAAGTTTCAAAATGATAGTTCTTAATTCTAATTTAATGTCATCAACACGAGGGTATCGTCGGTGGTTCATAAACAGACAAAATATAATCGTATTTTGGAAAACGTTTTATCTTTGGATATATTCTTCAATTAGTACCATATATTCCAACTTAGATGGTATATATCAAAAACTTTTTTATAAGTCAAATTCATTAAATAGAATACAACGGATCCTCTAACGAATATATATATATATATATTTACAATGAAAACTAAACTAACAAAACTAGTCAAAAGAGGCTAGGGTTAACACACCAATTTAAAAACAAAAAAAGGAACTCTATGAACTTTAGTTAAAATCAAATTCCAGAATCTAACTTTGATCAAATCTAGTAGATAAATAAAATTACATTTATTGAAAATTACGATATTAACTACATTTATAACATTAAATGATATATCATACAATAGAAGCATTCTATCTTTTATTCCTTACCCAATACATTGAAAACACTAGTTAACATTTCCCTTTTTTTTAAGGGAAAATAAAATAATTATTAAATTGATTTAATGCTACTATTGAATGCTACATTTGCTAAATGCAATAAGAACATCTAATATTTATGATTAAATTTTACATTTGTTGCATGTAATATATTAAATGTTCCAAGAAAAAGTATTACATTTAAATTTATTAAATTTTAAATGTTAAAAACTTGTAATAAGGACTGTAAATGAGCCGAGCCGAGTACTTGAAGCTCAAGCTTGGCTTGTGAAAAAAAAAATGGGTGGCTCAAGCTTGGTCATTTATTTAAACTAGCCCAACCTAAAACTTGGGCTTGACTTGTTAAAAAAAATAAAGCTTGGGCTTGACTTATTTAGCTCATTTATAACTTCATTGATTTTGGTTTTATGAAAATTTTCTTTAAATCATTTTTAAAGTTTATGAATTTAGTATGTAATAGATATTTTACTATTAAATTATAATATAAAAATTAAAATATATTCTTAATATATGATATATATAGTTAAAAAATTCTAAAATATTATATTTTTCGAAATTCAATACATGACTTCTTGACTAATATATGAAATATTTCACTACTTATTTTTAAGTATATAGAGTAATTATTTTATTTTATTATTTATTTTAAAAATAAATTTATAACTGTATTTTTTCTATTTTTTATTAATTTTACTTTACTTTAATTATTTATATTAATTAATTATATATATAATAAGTGAGCTAGCTATTCACGAGCTTTTAATGTCAAGCTTATAAGGCTTGGGCTTGACTCATTTAAATAATTTAGCCCAACTTTAAGCTTGAGCTTGTTTGTTTAATTAAACAAACAAGCTTGATCAAGCATTTAACGAGCCGAGCTCAAATAATTCACGAATAGCTCAGATCAATTACATCCCTAAGAGAGAGTATTAACTTAATTTAACTAATATTATACTACCTCTATAGTCTATTCCTATTTAAAACTCATTTATATAAAAAATACATAAATTAAAAATATAATCATTACTTTAATTTTCATAAAAATAATTTTTAAAATTTCAATTTTATCATTTATCTCACTTAATGATTTTGGATCTCATTAATTTTTATAAGTGGGTCATTTATTATTACATTATAATTAATAAAAACGAGAAAAAATATAATTATTACTACATTGGATTTATAAGTAAATAATTAAATAAGAATAATTTTTTCTACAAAAGTGAAAAGTTAAATAGGAAAAGAGATAATATGATTTAAATTGAACCGATATTTTGGTTTTTTTTAATATTATAATATATATAAATCTATCAAATATATTAAAGTCTAAAGAGATAATTCTATTAAAATGTATTAAAACATGTTAGAAATAATTCATTAGATTATACTAAATATAAATTCAAACAAATTTATTAAATATATCAAAATATCATTTTAAATTCTAAATTATTTATTTGAAATTCAAAAGAGAAAATTAATATTAATTTAAAGTATAATAATAAATTCATAAATAAGTATATATAATATGAAAGTTTTTTTAAATAAAGTATTATTTTAACTTTTTTTATAAAATTTAATTCAATTTGCATTAAACCAACTTTCAAATTTAAACTTTAAAATTGAAAAAAAAAATCTTTAGTTTTATTTATCACATTTTATATTTTCCAAACATGATTTTCAATGCCCCGCTACTTATGTTTGGTTAGAGTAGTTTAGCATATACATCAAGCCTTTATTTGGTAGTAGGAAGATAGAAGAGAAATAAAGAGGAGAAGTAGAGATATCAAAGAAATACACCCACTCCACCTAGCAAATTAAAAAGTAACGTGGGCCCCACATATTTATCATCTCTTTGTTGTTTAAGAGAGACGACATAGAGAAAGAAAGATTTAGGGTGTGTTTGATTTCAATTTTTTTTAGTTTTTGAAAAATGTTTTTACAAAAATGTTTTTCAAAACTGTTTTTTTATAAAGGAAATGATTTATTTGTAAAATTTCCAATGCAAAAACAGTAAAACTAAAAAACAATTTTACAAAACACCTAAGGGTAGTTTTAGAATTTTAGTTTTTAAAAATTAAAAAACATTCATACTTTTCAAAATTGTTTTCAAAATCTGTCTGTCAAATATGTTTTTCAATTTTCTGTTTTTAAAAACAGAAAACGGTTTTTACAAGCCCATCTTCCATCTTGTTAAGTATTGATTCAAAAAATTAAAAAATCCATAATAACTTTTAATTGAATGATTAATTAAAATTAAATATTATTTATTATATTTAAATTATTATAAAAAGATTAGAATATGTGCCACAGTATAATGAAGACACACGAGACCCCGTGAGAGAGAGGGAGTAGCGGGAGAGAAAATGAGGGAGGGTGGACCTTGGTGAGACCAAGAAGAAGGAAATAATTTTTATCAGGATTGCAATTGTAAGATGAGAAGAGGCTACCAAAGGACAGAAGGAATAATGGGAATGTGTAATCAGCATGGAAGACAGTATGTTAAGAACTAAGATGATTTTGTTTCTTTTTTTTTTTCACAAACTTCCCAAACGATTTCGGTACTGAAGATATGTGGAAAATTTTCTCAAAGTGGGGAGGAAAGGTTGATGGTGTGTATATTTCAGGTAAGAGAGTAAGAAAGTCTATCGCTTTGGCTTTGTTCGGTTCATGGAGAATGAAAATTTTGTTTGTTTGTAAAAGAAGTTGCAACAAGTCTAGATTGGTACTTTTAAGCTCCATGTCAATATATCTCACTTTTCTAGGAATAAGGTGAATATTTTGTCGGGTATGGAGTTAAATGGTGATAAGAAGGGGAGCAATCAACAGAAGAAGTATGGTTTAGGTGTGGTGGAAGGGTAGTCTTTTGTGGATGTTGTGACAGGAAAGACTAAGAGGTTGCGGAAGCCAAAAGTTAATCAGAGGATTGACAATGAGGATAAATGGAATGGTACTGAATTTTTGTGTCTGATGGTGAGATGGAATGGCTACGAAGATGTTATGTTGGATAGGTTCACCAAATTTATGAAGTGTTTCTGTTACAGGACAAGATTAGTGCAGAGGGTATTTTCTCAATTAAGATTATGGCAATGGATAGTGATCTAGTTCTAACTCAACCACATCCAGAGGAGAAATTTGAGGAATTGTTGAAAGGATTAGAAGGAATGTTTGAATTATGGTTTGAATCAATACGCCCATGGAGTCCAGTTGATGTTGCATAGGGAAGGTATGATTGGGTTAGTGTATCGGAGTTCTGATGCATATCTAGTTAGAGGCATTTTTTCAGGTCAATACCAATTTCATTTGGAAGATACATTTGCATTGATGGTAGTACAAAGAATATGGATCGATTGGATGTTGCATGGATGCTTATACATACTACTTCGATGGAAATGATTAATAGAATATTAAAAATCAAGATTAATGGGTCTTTATTTTCAATAAGCATTATTGAAGATCCATTCGTTAATCTATGGAGAATTTTACAAGGGGTCAGGTTCGTAGTTCTCATTCTGACAGTTCTAGCCAATGCTCTTCAGGGGATTCTCTTGATGGGAGTGATTGGGATGATTTTTATCAAAATTTGCAAGGGATAGATGATTCATTTGAATTTGAAATGATAGAAGAGGCGTGTAATATGTTACACAATCAATCTGAGTTAATTAAGAAGAATCAGGAAATGGATTTGGCTCAAGGTGATTTAAATTCAAATAAAAATGTTCTAATGGAGGATAATTGCTATAAGGATTTGGATATTGATTTTTATGGGGTACTCCAAGACCAGATTGTAACGTCCTAAATTTTATTAAATAAAATAAAATTAATAAAATAAGAGAAATAAATAAAAGTGTTAGTAATATTAGTATTTTTATTAATAATGTTATTTCTAATTAAAAGAGGATGAGTGGGTTGAGGATGGGCCCGACCCAGTTAAGTATTTAAGTAAGGAGGGGTTACCAATTCACCCTAATCCTTATTTTTCAAATCTTCAGAGAGTGAAACCATAAGGAGGGGAGAAACGACATCTCAAGAGGAGGTTACTGCAGAGTGATCATCAAGAAAGTCAATCTTGCTGTTCGACCTTCACCTTCAAGGTACGGTGGGGGAAAGGGTGCTGCTTATGCGTGTATGTTGGGGGTGCTTGGGTAGTGAGGGCAACCATAAGACCCTCTAAGGTTTTAAATTCGAATTTGATATGTGCAATACGAGTTGTATGATGAAAATCTGTTGTTTTGGTGATTGAATATGTTAATCTTGATAAATCTTGATTGAATTGAAAAAAGGTAGCGAGAATAGCGAAAAGGGGTAAATAAGGGTTTAACAATTGGGGATTTTGATGGAATAACTGTGAAAATCTGTGTAAAGATTGGTGTTTTTGATGAGTTTGTTTGATATAAACGTATATGAATGGAGTATTAACACTAAGGATTGATTAAAGGTTGAATAAAAGGGTTTAGAAGGGGTAAAAATCGCAAGAACTGTCATCTCGTGTCGCAGGTAATCGATTACAGAGGTCTGTAATAGATTACAGAGTGTTCTGGGCAGCAGGGGAGTGAGTTTGGCTTGTTGGTAATCGATTACAGGGTGTTTGTAATCGATTACCAGAGAGTTGGTTTGCTGGTAATCGATTACAGAGGACTTGTAATCGATTACCAGAGGTTTTGCTTGCAGGTAATCGATTACAGGGGGCCTGTAATCGATTACCAGAGAGGTGATTGGCTGGTAATCGATTATAGGAGGCTTGTAATAGATTACCAGAGTGAATTTTGTGATCCTTGTGTTTGTTGATGTTGTTTATACACATTATTTATGAAATTAAGAGATTTAAGTGGATGTTTATAGAGCACTGATTGTGGTGTGAGTATGATGATATGAATATCTCCTGTGGTGTTAGATGTTTATAATATTATGATGTATGATGATAATGTATTGATGTATTGAGTGCATGAGGTATGAGATGTGTGATGATGATATATTGATGCATTGGGCATATGAGATATGTTATGATGATGATTATATAATGATGCTTTGAGCATATGAGATATGTTATGATGATGATGATATAATGATGCATTGAGCATATGAGGTGTGTTATGATGATGATTATGCATTGAGCATATGAGGTGTGGTGACTGAGATGAACGGGCCCATTGAGGGGGTGCAACTCAGGGAGTGAACTGCACGGGCCCATTGAGGGGGTGCAGAGACCATGCTGGTGTCATTCGATGCACGGGCCCATTGAGGGGGTGCAACCTAGGGGCGAATATCAATGCACGGGCCCATTGAGAGGGTGCAACCTAGGGATGAATGTTGTTGTGCGGGCCCATTGAGGGGGTACAACCTACCGGTCAAGAGAGGGCGTGAACGGTAGATCCATCATTGGTAACAACTAGGGAGATTGATGAGGTGCTCCCATTGTGCGGAGTTCCAAGTTATGATCCTTGGGATGAGGTTTGGTGTACATGATGATAGATGAACCTGCATTGTAGTTTATGATGAAATTGAAATATGATATGATGATATGAGTGTGCAGAGAATGTGTTTCTTGATGATTTGCGAGTGTGACTTATAAACTGGTGATGAGATAATCTATTTACTAATAAGAGTATGAGATGATATGAGTATAATATTATTTGATGATGATGATGATTATATGTGGGTGAGGATAGGGTAGCCTTCTGTGTGCATGTATGAGATGGTATGGTCTTCCTCACCGTTTTCTCTGTGGTTTATTTACAGGCGATGATGATGGCACATCAGGTGCCGAGTATTGAATTGAAGGGGTGTCGCTCTGATACTTGTGACATCAGGGCTTAATAATAGGGTTTTATTTTATGTTATTAAGAAGAGGTTATGAGAACTATTTTAAGTGCCTTACAGGGCCAATAAGGATATTTTGATGTTGATATTTGAGATTTTGATGTTTTAATTACTTTTAAAATAGTTGAATTTAATTTTTATTTACATTGAGTTGATTTTAAATCAATGACGTTTTGTAGAAACAGAATGTGAACCTTTTTACCCGATGTGGTTTGTAAATGTCCTAAATCCTTCTATTTGATGAATGTATAAGAGATTGGGGTAGAAGGGTGTCACACAGATTATGCGATGTGAATATGTTTCTCATACACATGGCATTGGGTCCCAATTGTTGGCTTTTGGAAGTAGTGGCAAGATGGCTTATTTGGGCTATGATATTTTGATCCAACTTTTTGATAAAGAAGAACAAAGTGGGAGATTGTTAAAAGGGGTATTATTTCCGACCATGCAAAGTGCAATGTGATGATGCTAGACAATACTAGTGGACCTAATACGCAAGAGGCCCATTACTCTAATAGAGGTGAGATTAATGTCAACTCAGCGGGTAAATATGGTGGGCTCATTTCGGAAGCGGCCCATGATGCTGATGCAACCTGTCAAGATGAAGTTCCTGAAGCAGTGAATAACCTCTCTGGTTTATTAGAAGATGGAGGTACGTAGATTCTACCAGAAACCTCAGATCACGGATTGAGTCAGACGTGTGAAAATTCTTCAACACATTGCAACATTGTGTCTATGATGGATTTTGATCCTGATGGGGTATGTGATGACCAACCGTGCGATGTGTTAATCTCTTTCATAGATGACTGTTTGTGGTGATTTTTAGTAAAATCAAAGCTAAAGATTCCTATGACCAATTTGGGACTGGAATCAAGTCCTCATGGTGGATTCTAAAATAGAGTCACACAATTGAAAATAAGCAGTAGAAAAAAATAAAGGGAAAGAAACAATGTAAAGTGAAAAGTAAAGAAAATGCGAGAAAATAAAAGAAAGTTTAAGAAAATGTATTGAAAAGTTGGAGAACAATGTATTAAAAGGTTTGACGAATTCTCAAACTAACATACTTTTCGAGTGTTCTCGGATGAGCAAGTAGTCGTGATAATGGTAGACAGTATGCTTATTTTCGAGTAAGTCTTAAGTATGTAGAACGGAGAAAGATTCGTCCCTAGTACATATGACTTTGCCCTATTTATAGACTTTTGACCCTAACACTCAACTAATTTACAAATGACACGTAAGACAGAATCCTAACTGCCTAATCTATGACCACACAGGTGTCCTGTCTTCATTAGATGTCTTCCACGTGCCTTCTCTTATTTGAATTCTGACTCGAAATCTTCATGCAATTTATCCAAGTCTTCATTCGAAATCTTCATGGATTCTATTCTTCCCTTGATTCGAAATCTTCAGGAAATCTTGATGAGTCTTGACTTGAAGAATATTTGGCTAAGTCTGATCTTGAAATTTCATAACATTTGGCTAAGCTATTCTCGAAATCTTCAGAATATTTGGTTAAGTCTGATTTCAAAATTTTCAGAGTATTTGATTACGTCAGATTCGAAATCTTGAGTGGTTCTGACTATGCTGAATTCGAAATTGTCAATGATTTCTGTCATACAAGATTCAAAATCTCAAAGGGTCTCAGCTTATAATAGATTTGAAATCTTCTGCCAATTTGGTTAAGTGTGAATTCGAAATCTTCAGACAATATGGTTAAGTCTGGATTCGAAATCTTCAGAAAAAAATGTCTAAGTCTGAATTCGAAATTCTTAAAGGCTTTGGCTATATTCAATTCGAATTCCTTTACTAATTCTAGAACCTTAGAAAATATTCTAAGTCTGAGAACTCTTTTGTATTTCTTCTATTCGAATTTTGGCCTTATGACTCCATTGGAATTCATTCGAAATTTCTTATCATCGTCAAATATCATTTTAAGTGTCCAATAGCCAAAGTATAAGAAGAATTCGAATTACCCTTGGTTATTATTATTCGAAATCTTTCACAACATAATGGGAACTCTTTATTCGAATTTTATCTCTTTTTGAGATTGCCAAGCAGAAATCTCCTTTAAGCTTTTGACTAATTCGAATTATACTCTTCTGAAGATTCTTCCTGAGAAAAGGACTTAGCAAAATTTCCACTTTACATTTTTCTACTTTGATCCAATTCGAATTTTCCTTATCTTTGGAAAGAGTTTTCCCTAAAAGGGACTTAGTAAAATTTTCACTACTAACACCTTTATATTTCCAGGATCCATTCGAATATACCTCTTATAATGGGAATCTCTTGCAATTATAACTTAGTGAAATTTCCAGCCCTAACAATGACACATTAGCTTTACTAGCTTCAAATTCTCAAGGCATAAACATTGATAGTGGGAAGCGAAGGAAAATGGGAAGACCGAGGAAGAATTCCAGCTCCCATGTAAGTAATTATGACTTGAACTATGATTTACTTCATGTTGGTAGTTTGTTAGACTTGGATGTTGTTTCAGTGGCTACTCGTACATCGAGGGTAGGCAAAACATTGGGGGTACAAGGCTTTTCTATTGATGAGGAGATAGTTAAAAATTTATAAGACGTGGAGAACCATGACCGTTTGGCAACTAGTAGAGGTACCGGGTAAGGTGATTTGGTGGTGATGGAATTGTGTCTAAGGAGTTATTTCGACAGAATGATTGTTATCTCTCTAAACATAAAGGGAGTTATGGGGTAGGGTAAAGAAGTTGGAGGTAAGAAAGTCATTAATTTATGAGAAGGATGATATAATACTTTTGCAAGAAACTAAAATGGAAGTAATCGATGATCGCTTTTGTACATCATTAACTGGTGGTGGTAAGTGTGGGTGGGAATTTAAACCTTCTGCTGGTTTGTAACAAGGCTTATTATCAATCTGGAGGAAGGATGGATTTCTTTTTAATGATGTTTTTTAGGTGAAAATTTTATTGGCTTGACTGGCTTGTGGAAAGAAAAATAGGTAATTTGCTCTTTTGTAAATATTTATGCTCCATATAAGTTACATAGGAAGAAGGAATTATGGAATTCTCTATTGCAAACCAAGGTGAGCCATGGGGTTGATGTGTGGTGTTTGGGGGGAGATTTTAATGATGTAAGATCAGAGGATGAAAGGAGGGATGCATCTACTTTTCGGAAGGATGATGGCATGAGAATCGTTAATGGATTTATTCAAGAGGCTGAGTTGGTAGACTTATCATTAGTTGGGAGAAGATATACCTTGTACAAATCCGATGGGTCGTGTATGAGCAAGTTAGATAGGTTTTTAGTGTCATTTGCTCGGGTGTCTCAGTGGTCATATACATCACAATGGGGTTTGATTAAAGGTGTATCAGATCATTGTCCTGTTTTATTGAAAAATGAAGTGTTGAACTGGGAGCCCAAGCCATTCAGAGTCCTTGATTGTCGGAGGAAGGACGGTAGATATGTTGATTATGTAAAAAAAATCAGTGGAAGGAAATTGTTGTTGTTGGTAGGGCTGCTTTTCTGTTAAAAGAAAAACATAAACATATGAAAAATAGTCTGAGGAGGTGAAATAATGATACTTTTGGTGATCTGGATAGGAAAATTAGTGAGGCAAAAAAGTATGTGAACAAGCTAGATCTTAAAAGTGAAGAATCTAATCTGCAGGAGGTTGAAGTTCTTCAACGGAAGGAGTGGAAGGTCCAAATGTGTGTTTTTATGTCATTGAAGGATAATTTATTGCTATAGAAATCACGATTATCATGGCTACAAGCGAGAGATGCAAATACTAATTTTTTTCATGCTTGTATGAATAAGAGGAGACTTAGAAATGATATCCAGTGTTTGAAGGTGGACAATGTGAGGTATTATGATCCTATAGCTATTAAAGAGGCAACTAGAAGCTATTTTGAGAGACACTTTGAGGAGAGGTCTAGAAATAGACCTTACCTTTAGGATCCAGATTTTAAAATGCTACAAGAAGATGATGTTGCAACTTTGATTTTGCCTTTTGTAACATCTCGGGAATTAGAATCTAGAAATACCGTGGAAGCCTTAGGCTGTGAATCCCACCGCAAGAAGGGAAGATTGAAGTGAGCTGAGAGCTTAGGGGTTGGAAGGGAAAATAAGATGAGAGTTAGGGAATCTATTAAGAGTTATGAGTTTTAAGTGAACCAAGAAGGGAAAAACTAAGTATTAAGGCAAACCTAACTGAAGAGTTAGGATAGGAGGAGTCACACTTGGTGGTAGAAAGGCTAGCATGGTGAAGAGGTGAGGAAGGAAGTAGAGACATTGAAACGAGGGAATTAGATTAAGACGGAAGGAACTAAGCTTAAAATAATTGACGGGAAGGAAGAGGAGAGGCGTGGATTCAGGGAATTTGAGTAGAAGGTGATTTGATGGAAAGGAACAAGGGAATAGAGAAGCATAGTCTCATGGACACTTAGAACCCTTAATGTTAGCCTTATTGGAGTGAAATGATGAGTTATAACATGATTCATGTAAAGTGTGCCCTGTTAGGCCTCAACCAAGGTTATTGCATAATTTTGGTTTTAAGCCTAATGACCTTGGTGCATTAATTAAAAAATATCTAGAGTTATAAGATCTGGGGCTTCAGTTTGATATGTTATACGATAGTATTCCAAGCTCATTTTCACCTCCAAACAGCAAGTTTACGTGCTCAAGCGTGCTGATGGGCGCTTAAGCGCACGAAGAAGTGAATTTTGGAATTCAAACAAAGACTTTAGGCGCTCAAGCGCGCGAGGCTGTTTTTGTTTTCTCCTGGTTTCTTAAAAACGCGTAGAATCCTCCCATTTCTTTATTCTTCTTCTTCCTTAGGGTTTTAGAGAGTGGGATAGGATCTTAAAGAGAGAAAGTGAGAGAAAAGAGGAGTAAAGCTAGCTTGGAGCTTTCCCCACCCCTTGGAGCTTGGAGATCATCTTCCTCTTCTCCCCATTTTCATTAGTTTCCTCCATTTAAGGTGAGTGTGGTTCTCACTTACTTTCATTGTTGTTTGATAATCTATGTATGACCCCTATGTTTACTCCCCTTTTCTATTATTAATGATTTTGAACAATTATAGACATGCCTAGGGTGGATTGTTTAATGGATTGACTGTATGTGATTGGTTTCCAAATCCTAGGGTAGTAGAATTGGGTATTTTTGCACTGTTGATCCATTAACTGTATTCATAAGCATTCATGGCCCTTTGGCCATCATTAAACATATTGCAAGGGTCCTTGGACCATCATAGTGCCTTCGGGCTATCATAGAGCCTTTGGGCTATCATAGGGTATTCGGACCATCACAGGGTCTCCAGACCATCACAAGCCTTCGGGCACTCATGTTTAAGAAAGATGAGGTGATCTCATCGACCTCTCGGCCAAGGGGAAGATGGGGGATCCTCACCCTAAAAATAAACCAAGCCATGAACCATGCGTGCTTAATAAAACTTAATCATAGATGGCTCGGGACGATGGTCCTTGGTCACATGGCTGAGCGCTCAATCACAGTCACAGATAGTGAAAAGACCCCGGGTGTCAGGTAAAAACACGTCACAACCATGTTGCATCATTTCATAGCAATTGCATATACACTGGGACTGTTGTGCATGTTGTTTATCTACAATTATTTGTATTCTAAATTAAATGGTGGATTACATATATTGTGTGTGCTTCTCTTTCTGCCTGACTCCCCACACTGCACACACTGTTATCGCACTCATTGGGACGTGGTCTCATCCCACGATGTGAGAATTATATTCAGTTGTGCATGTTGTTGTCCAGGGGCTTGGCGGAAGAGTTGAGGACTTATTTGAATGGGATGTTGTAGCCTTGTAATTGTAAATGAAGTTTTGGACTTGTGAGGGGTATGCATAGGTCATGATTATTTAGGGGGGATATTATGATGTTTTGAGAAACTACATTGTACTATTATATATTCTATTGGCTGGACTTTTCTGGGTTTCAGGTTGAGATGGAAATTTTGGAAATATCCAGTCTACAGGGGAGACTCTGCCTGATTTTCAGTAGGAGTGTTATAAACTATACCATCCCAAACTGTAATTAGTTTCATAAATTGAGAATATGGATTTTGTCCTGATTGTAATGGTGTATGAATTTTGTGGAAGCTTAAGCAAACGTTGGATTGCCTAAGCAATTATGTGGTTTGTGTGATGATATCAATAATGGCGCGAAATTATTTCAGAAACTTAGAAAAGTATCTCCAACAGACATTATTTATAGGTTCACAGAATTAGGACGTTACACCTTTACCTAAGGAAGAAGTGAAAAATGCAGTGTTGGATTGTGAGGGATCAAAAAGTTGAGGCTCAGATGGATTCAACTTTAGTTTTATTAAAGATTTCTAGGAATTAGTGAACTATGTTTTTGTGGCTTTCATTCATGATTTCCATTCTAATGGTAACCTTGTCAAAGGTTCTAATAGTTTCTTTGTTGTCCTAGTACAAAAAACAGATAATTCCCAAAAGGTGGAAGAGTATCGCCCCATCTTTCTTATTGGGTGTATGTACAAGGTGCTGGAAAAATTACTAGATAATAGATTAAAAAGGTGATTGGAAAAGTTTTTCTGAATGGCAATCTTCATTTTTAAAAGGTAAACTAATCGTTGACTGTGTTGTGGTGGATAATGAAATGTTAGAGGAGGCAGAAAGGAAGAAAAAGGAATGCATTTTCTTCAAAGTAGACTTTGAAAAGCCATATGATTCTGTTAATTAGGATTTCCTACATTTTGTGGTGGAAAGAATGGGATTTCCCTTGAGATGGAGAAGTTGGATTGTAGATTGTTTATCTACATCCAGAGTTTCAGTGTTATTAATGGTAGCCCATCCAGTGAATTCGGGTTGGTAGGGGTTTGAGGCAAGGAGATCCACTAGCACCTTTTCTCTTTTTAATTGTTGCGAAAGGTTTGAATTATCTGATGTCTAAAGCAGTTCAGAAGCAGGTGTATAAGGGATACTTTGTTGGTCAGGATGGTATTATGATATCATATCTTCAATATGTCGATGAAACTATTTGTGGGAAATGCTTCCTTGACAAATGTTTGTGCTATTGAATATGTTCTACAATTGTTTGAGTTAGTGGCTAGGTTAAAAGTTAATTTTCATGAAAGCAAACTTTTGGGAGTTAATGTTGACAATGGAATGGTTGGTGTTGATGGCTCAACTTCTGAATTGTAAAATTGGGTATTTTCATTGTCCATACTTATGTTTGCCTATTGGGGCTAATCCTAAAATGTTGTCAACATGGAAACTGTTAGGGCCACAGGAAACACTAGAAAGGGGGGTTGAATAATGTTTTAATAGTCTATACAGATTTTTTGGAAAACCTTTCGAAACAAGCAAAACCGATTTGAAAATATTTGATCAACCTTCCGAAACTGGGGTGTTCAGCAACTTGTTGATGCCATCGGAAGGTTGTCTGAAAACCTTTTTTGAAATATTTTCCCTTTAAAGAAAAGATTGTTTTTCTGTGCAGATTAGTAAAACTCTTTTCTTTAACCCTCCTTGGTTAGATTAAAACAGATATCAGTGGAAAGTAAAGAGGTAAGGGAAGAGAGAATATAACACAAAGATTTATACTAGTTCACCCACTAACCCAGTGAGCTACATCCAGTCCCAAGACAAAACTCCACTGGATTTTCCACTAATCCCGCAAGATTACAAGTATTCTTTTACCCCAGCCTCTCCAGGCTTAACACCGAGTATTCTTTGTTTTCAACTGCCTCTCCAGGCAACTCATGCAGTATTCTTTGCACATCTGGCCTCTCCAGGCCCAACGAGTATTCTTTGTTTCCAACTGCCTCTTGATGGGTTTCTGGCAAGCGAACCACAAATCCAGCAGTATAATAGTAAGTAAGTTATCGTATCCACAGGGAACGGTTATTTATGTAGACCGAAATCGTATTTATCAAAAGAAAGCAATAGTTTAGAGAGAATTGTTGTATGTAAAGAACTGATTTAATGATAATAGAATTATAAAGGAAGAGTTAGAGACACTTTACTTGGATCAGGATTGGATTTCATCTCATCACACCCATTGTGCATATAAAGACTACTTATTTATGTTGGTATACTCTATAAAATATGTAGACAAACTTTGTTGCTAATGACCCCGAGTTACCAGGCGCCCCTCACACTCAAAGGTAATCCATGCGGGCTCTCCCAGGCGACAGACTTACCCTCGGCTTATTTTGCTCTTTATTTTATTATTCCGTTTGTAAGAAACTAGTTGATAAACGAGGCCTCATCTTGTGGACACACCCTTCATTAGAGTATTGTCACTACCCATCACTCACTAAGATACATCCATGTTCCAGTCCTGGATTCATAATCAACTAACTTCTTGCTATCGATGCTAAGGCTTAGCCCTGTGAACGCCCTTCGCTAGAGTACTCACACTACCCATCGCTCATTAGAAACGCCCATGTTTCAGTCACAGAGCACCGAGTAATCTTATTCAATCAGAGGTTGAATTTCCTATGTCTAGGCTCCCCCAAACTCGATCCTAGCCGTAACGTTAATTACAAACAAGCCTATAACTCCAGACGCAAGCGTGGGAATTAGGAATAAACACAGAATAAGACTACCACCATTATAGATAGGGACCTTATTGACACAATAATATAGCATTTATATACACTCAAGGATAGAATCGATTACATCCAATCCTACTGGAGAGTTAACTACGTGAAGTAGCCATACAAACCATTGAAGACGCTATCACCATCTTCAATCCTCGTGAAGCGCTCCTCCTCTCCTACTCTAAACTTAGCCTTGGTACATAATCAATGAATTACAATGACTATCTACTGACTGCGTTACTCACTGTGTTACTCACTGTGTTACAAGAGGTTTCTATTTATAGTTTAGGAAAGACAAAACAAATTTGGGAAGAGATCCTTTTAAAAACAGCAACTGGGACGTGATCTGCGTGTTCTGCGCTTCAAGCTGCGCTACAGCGCGGGCTGTAGCGCAGGTTCCAGGGAGTTGCGCTTCACCTGCGCTATAGCGCGGGGTGAAGCGCATCTAGCGTCTGCATCTTCAACTTTCCTCTTTTAAATTGTTGATCTCTCTCCAAGACTGGTTTTCGCTTGTTTGCCCTTCCTTGTTTCCCTTTATTCTCTGATATCTTTGTATTTATTGTGCAGTCCTTGTTTATTTGGGAAGCTTGTCTGCAATATCTTTGATTGATTGGTTCTATCTCCTCATTAATGATTCAAATCTTATTCAAATCTTTAATTAATTGTCCTCAATAAATCTCCAATCTTGCATAAATCCTCCTCATTTAATGCCATTTAATCTCTGAATTGAATCTTTGCAAAAATCAGCAATAAATCTATTAAAATAGCATCAAATTCAAAACTAGGATTAATAAATACAAATTATTAAATATTAAATAAAAGGGATAAATATGGGGTAAAATTACCATTTTGTCCTTGATAAGTGAAATAAAATATATACTAATTTTTCAACTATTTTTCACTTATCACCTCTCCAGGAAACACATGCAGTATTCTTTTACAGACAAGCCTCTCCAGGCTCAACGAGTATTCTTTTACACACAAGCCTCTCCAGGATCAACGAGTATTCTTTATTCCACCAAGCCTCTCCAAGCTCTCAGACACATAAAGTGTTTACAACATAAAGTTTAAGTTTCCTAGAAACTTAAACCAATGTCCATCTTGTACAGAGGGGTTACTAAGCACTACTCAGGATACAATAGGTGAATTCTAAGTACAAGGATATACAGAGATACAAGTGTATGAATTAAGCTTTATATCTACTCTGTATCTAACAAGCAGAAAAATTGCTTCTTCATCTTCGGAGAGTTGGCTTGATAATATTCCTCATAAGCTTCTGCCAATTCTCTCTTGGGCGTTATCTTGTAATTCATGGCCACCACGGGCTTCCATTTCACCAATCTTCATAATCCTTCATTGAGGCTATTTATATGTTTGGGAAATATAGCCGTTGAGGATTGCTCAATTTTACCGTTGAGAAGAAATGGTTGATGTTCTTAGAGCCGTTATGAAATAACTTCTCTTTCGGTAGCTTCTGACTTAAGCGGATTAGGTGTGCAGATGAATTAGTTTTGACACACAGCAGATAGGCTCTTAATCTTGAGATATTTTCTTTTGTCTTCAGCAGGTTGATATTCCTCTCTCTTCTTCTTTTTTTCTCTTCTCTGTGAGTATAAGGAGGCAAGATGCTAAGATCCGTTAGACTTCTCCTTTGTCCCGTTGTGAGTTATGCTTTTCTTCTCACTTAAGGTGCACGCCTCTGATAACGTATTGCAGAGATGGTACAAAGTAGGTGTTGCAGCAGCGCTGACTCTATCTCTGACCTCTATTCACTTTTCTACAGTAGGCTTCCTCTTTTATGTCGGTAAATGAAGCTGTGCCCTAAGGCATTTGTTTTTCTTTGCATCAATTCAACTTCACCTTTAATCTTTGCCAAGACTTGAGTCTTTTAATATATCATCCAGATTGACTCTCAAGTCTTCAGAGTGTAGCATGACGTTTCTTGGCTTTTTCTTCTTTAGAGGGTTTGAAATTCCATGTCATCAATGAGTATGTGTTCAGTAGGTTCAACTTCATGTACACACATACTATCAAAAGGTTGATTGACTCCAACATGATTTAGTTTTTCAACTTGTGGAGACGCTTTCAGCAGGTTCCTTTCTTCAGCGAGTTCCTTCTTCTTTTCTTCGGCTGGTTGCTGCTTTCTTCTTCTTCATTCTTCATTCTTCATGAGCATCAAGTTTATCTTCATTTCAGTTTTGCCTCGGTTCTTCTTCTTCTTCTTCTTCTTCTCTTCATTAGCTTGCTTAAACAGAAATTCATTCTTCATTTGCTCTGAGTTCTTCTTCTTCTTCAGTAGCTTGTCTTCAGTCCTTCTTCTTCTTTTGGTTGTTGATCTCTGATGGCTTTCTTCTTCATTTCTTCTTGTGTTGATCTTCTTCTTCTGATTCTTGCTCCGTTCTTCAGTTCAGCAGGTTGATCTTCTTCTGAGAATTGCTTCTTCAGGATTCCTGAAATACAAAAGACAATACCTTTCTCAGTAGAACCTGTTTCTATTCAATCCAATTTGTTGATCATTAAAACTAAGGATAATGAGTCTTGAATCTAATTTCAATTACTTAAATTAATTCTGAGACTCAACAGAAACTTGTCATTCAGAAGGTGGAAAATAGATCGGCTAGGTGGAAGAGGAAATTATTGTCCTTTTGTGGCAGACTTGTCCTCTTGAAGTCCATTTTAAACTCAATCTCGATATACTTTCTTTTCTTCTTTAAGGCTCCCACAGGTATCATCTCTCAATTCGAATCTTTATTTAAATTTTCTTTTGGGGTGGGGATGATGAGCATAGGAAAATAACTTCGGTTGCTTGGGACGATATTTGTAAAGCAAAACACCATGAGGTTTTGGGTGTGAGGGGCTTGTGAGCTTTTAATTTGGCTCTTTTGAGGAAATGGAGATGGAGTTTTAGAGGAAGCTTGTGGAATAGAGTGTTAACATCTTTATATGGAGAGCCTTCTTTGAGAAGAGAGTGTGAGAGGAGGAAGTTCTACTGGAATGACCTTTGGAGTATTGAATAGGGTGTGAATATTTCTTGTGATTGGTTCTCTAATGCTTGTGTTAGAGTTGTGGGGAATGAGAGGAGTATTTATTTTTGGAAAGATCATTGGTGTATAGCCATACCTTTTTGTAAGTGTTATAGTAGACCGTTTTCCATTACTACTAATAAAGAGATGATTATGGCAAAAATGTTAGGGAGTCGAGAGGGTGAATTTGGGTGGAATTAGAGTTGGAAACTTTTCCAGTGGGAGCTATCCTAGTTATCACTTTTGTTGTTGGACTTAAGGTTGGTTCACGTGAATAAAGGTAATGAAGATTGTTAGAGGTGGTTAGCATATCCAAATGATCTTTATTCTGTTAAGTCATCTTACAAAGTAATTGTAAATGATTCTATTTCAATAGATATACCTCTCCAAATATTTATATAGAGCCTATTTGGGTGGAACTTCTCTAGAAGTACTTCTAGGTGAAAAAAATAGTATGAATCAAAGATGTCAAATGGATTTAACTTCTCCATAAGTTAAAATTAGTTACTTTTAGAGAAGTTAAATGAGAGAACTTTTGGAGGAGGTGGTCTACAAAGACTAATTTTAACTTATGGAGAAGTTAAATCCATTTGACCTCTTTGATTCATGCTATTTTTTTCACCTAGAAGTACTTCTGGAGAAGTTCCACCCAAACAGGCTCATAGTGTACTTTGGTCCCTTCCAAAAATTCTTGCTTTGCGTGGAGGATGATGTTAGACCGAATTCCATCAAGAGATAATCTTGTTAAGAGGAAAATTAAACAACTTTCTGTTGCTAGTTATGTGTGGTGCAGTCATGAATTAGAGACTTCCTCTCATATAATTTTTGAGTGTTCATTTGCATATCATATTTAGATGTTGTGCTTGAAATGGTGTGGTATTTCTTCTATCCTTCCAAAAACTTTCTTTGCTCACTTTGACCAATTTTTGGGTCTTCCTATGTGTAATTACAAAAACCAGTATAGGTGGTCTATCATTTGGTTATCTATCTTATGGAGTTTGTGGTTGGCAAGAAATGAAGTTGCTTTTTCCAACATGTTTACTTGAGTTGTTAGAGTTAATAAATTACATTCTTGTAAGTGGTTGAAAGTTAAAGATAATGGCCTTTGTTATGAATTTTCCTATTGTTTAGAGGAAGATGTTGTGTGTATTAATCTGCGCTATATGGAAAATTGAGATATAATTGTTAGAACCACAGGAAACACTAGAAGGGGGGTTGAATAGTGTTTTAAACTTAATGAGTAATTTTGGAAATCTTGAAATAAACCAACACATAAAATAAAACAAGTTCAAACAAAACTTAAGATCAGAGTTAATTAAATCGTGCGGAAGATAAGAAAGATAAAATTGATAGTCTTTCTACTAAAAGCTTAAGATGGTTTCGAATGAACATTTAATTAAGTTGATTTCAGATAGAAACTGAATTAATTAAAAACATCTTAAAGTATCTTCTGAAGATTATTACAAAGAATCTCTTTAGAACTGTTTCTGAATTACTTCAGATGACCGATGATCGTCTGAAGTCTGCTTCTTACTTCTGAACTGAGTTCTTCTCAGACTCACTTCAGAGAGTTATTTCAGAGGTTCTTCAAAGTACATTCTCTGTAATGCTTCAAACGATATGAGAGATACTTAAGGTTAGTTTATCTTTGAAAACACGTTTTATTGAAATTGTTGAGTTAAGTTTGTTATGAAAAAAAAAACTTTTCAATCCCCTTCTGAAATATAAAGCTGTAAATAAATGAGTTTAAGGGAAAGAAGACTTAGCCAAGAATTTATCCTGGTTCACTCACTAACCCAGTGAGCTACATCCAGTCCCAGGGCAAATTACCACTGGATTTTCACTATCTGAACTCGGATACAAGTATTCTTTCACACTAGCCTCTTCAGGCTTAACAACAAGTATTCCTTTGTTTTCAACTGCCTTTCCAGGAAACATATGCAGTATTATTTTATAGACAAGCCTCTCCAGGCTCAACAGCAAGTATTCTTTCTTCCACCAAGCCTCTTCAGGCTCTTAGACACATATAGTGTTTACAAACTGAACTAAGTTTAGGTTTCCATGAAACATAAACTTAATCTCTTCCTGTACTAGAGGTTAACTGAGTACTACTCAGGATACAATGAATGAATCTAAGTACAAGGTTTTACAGAGAATGTATTTTCTTCTAAGCTCTAATTCAACTCTGTATTTTCAGAAGATTGGTTGAATATGATAGTTGATTTCCTATGAACCAAACTCTTCTGCGTAATCAGTGATATGCCATGGGTTAAGGATGAATATGATAATACATGGCAGCACTTCTATTTTTCATTCTGAGGAATTGCCTGGCATGGCAACTGCCTCTGGTTAACAAGAAATGCCAACGTCTTCAAATTTAATCTTGAGGCTATTTATATGTTCTGATGAAATATAGCCGTTGAAGATGGTTGATAATACCATTGAGATGTTGATGATGTGGCTCATATAGCCGTTGTGTAATAGCTTCTCAAACGGTTGCTTCTTCTTAAGCAAAATAAGTGTTCAGATGATCTTGTTCTGACACTTCTATAGATGAGCTCCTTTGAGAGATTTCCTTGATATTTTTATGCTTCTTCTTCTTTCTCTTGATTTTCTTCTGATTTCTTCAGCTTTCTTCTGCTTTCCTCTGTTTTCCTTTAGAGTATGTATGAGTAGGTATCCGTTGGATTTGTCCTTTTGCTTATTTGTATATACTCCTTTTTATTTGCTCCTGACACAGTTTCATCTTTCTTCTTTGAGTGAGGTGTCTTGTCCTAAGGACAATAGCTGTTGTTGCTATTTCCTCTTTGAATAAAGACATATGATATTATAGCCGTTGAATTATATGGTCTCAGCTTTTGTTGTGACTTCTTCTATGTTGAAATTTGTCCATGTAGTCGGAGAATTGAGAGTCTTTATTACTTCAGACAGTCAAGTCATTCTGTTCATAGAGTACGTGTTTAGTAAATTCATTCTTCATACTTTCAGAAGGTTGATAAGCTTTCAGAAGGTTGCATTGTTTCAACTTGATGTTTTTGGCTTCAACATATGCTTCTTTCAGATGATAGCTTCAAGCTTATTTTAATTCTTCAGATTGAGATGCTTTCAATAAGCTCCTTTCTTCTGGCAAGATGTTTCTTCTTTTCTTCAGACGATCGCAGATCTATTCTTCTTTTTCTTCAGACGATCGCAGATCTATTCTTCTTTTTCTCTTCCTATTCTTCTGAGATACAAATGGATAAAGATGTTTTAGTTCAAACATCTTTCTCGTCATTTTCTTGTTCAGTCTTCTGATACATTCTGGGCAGCAGTAGGTCTGCGCATACAATGCTTTTTCGTTGCAGGTGCAGCAGGCGTTGCAGACTTTCCTTATTTGTGCAAAGCTTTTGATCTAGGCAAGAAAGTGGTTTTGAATCTTATGATGAATTAAGTGTATTTCTTGGATAGAGTGTTCTTCACACATAGCAACGTCTTCAATAGGTCAAACTTTGATTTTGACACATTCATTCTTCAGATACATAGAATGCTTCAGATCAACTTTATATCTTTAGATGATAACCGCTCTTCAGATGGAGTCAAGTCTTCACTATTGTCTTCAAGTCTTCAGACGATGAAAATGCTTCAGATAGACGAGTCTTCTCTTCTCTTCAGACTCTGTGTTATACTTTTCTTCTTTTCAGATTTTGTGCTACTCTTTTCTTGTCTTCAGACGATAGTCTTCAAATCTTCAGATCGTCTTCAGGTCTTTAGACAGTTGACACTTTACTTTAGTCTTCAGGTCTTCAGATAAAGAGTACATTTCAGATAAACAAGTCTTCTCTTCTTTTCAGATTCAGTGCTTTGCTTCATCTTTCTTGTAGATTTCTTATTTTCAGATCCTGCATTTGTTCTTCTCTTCTAATTTGATCTTCTTCTTCTGATTTGATCTTCTTTTGAACTGTCTTACTTCAGATGGATATTCCAACCTGAAACACAACCAAAAAACTGATACCTTTCTCAGTAGAATCTGCTTATATAATCTTATTTGTTAATCATTAAAACCTAAGGATGCTAAGTCTTGAGTCAAGTTTGAATGCTCAAACTGATTTATAGACTTCCATCTTTACCCTTTCATATTTATTGAACCTTTATAGTTTTCAATTTTTGGTTAACGTGGGAAATTTATAAATAAAGTTTGACTTTAGGATAAACTTGGAAGTTGTATGAATTTTTTAAAATCCAATACATTAAAACATATTTCCTTAATATATGTTATTAGGTTAAAAGGATCTTATAATTAAGGCCAAAGGGAGCATCTCTCTTTAGGCTTTCTTGCTAGAATAAAAAAGTTTTTATACCAAACCTCATTAACAGAATTATCATAGCTTAACCCAGCTTTGTCAAAAACACCTTTCTGAGACCCAATGAGTCTCTCCAGGTTCTTAGTACCCTTTACAAACTTTGCTAGGTTATCTATTAGAATTCTGTTTTGACGTTTGAGTTTTTTATTTTCATCTCTTTTTGATTCTATCTTAGCCTGAGCTTGAGTCTGAGTCTTTACAAGCTCAGATAGTTTCATGTGAGACTGCAAGAGACTGGCGTTCTTTTGATTCAAAACTTCATTTTCTTTTTCAAGGCAGGAGGCCTATTGGTGGATGCTCCTTCAGGAATGAATAGACTTTTGTTAGCTAGGTCCATCCATGGATCTTTTTCCTCTTCACAGTCAGGTGTGCTCAACCCCAAGAGGGCGAGCTCTGTTACCAACTGAAGTTGGCTGGATGTCTCTAGAAGGGGGTTGAATAGAGACTTCAAAAATTGTTCCTGAAAAACTTAAGATCAATCTGAGCTTGTCTCTTAAGCTTATCAGCTTAGAATCTCATATTGACTTGTGAGGCAGATCTTATGCAAGCTTGGTTAGATAAAGATAAATACGCATAGAGATAAGATTCGCTGAGACTTGGATTTTTCAGCTTGTGCAGCAGCGTCTCTCTCTGCATAATTTATGAGGATTCCTTTTATAGGCTTCAGAGAACTAGCCGTTATTTTGACCGTTACAGGAGAGAGAAGATTGTCCTTTTCTTTATTCTAACAGTCATTTTTTTCAGGTACTTGTGTTGACCTTGACTCTGCATCTTAGTCTTAATCTCAACTCTTGAATCTCAGGTACAAGTTTGAGTCTCAGTCTTAACTATGAATCTGAGCTCAGTCAGTCTTAAGTTATCTCAGTCTTGGATTTATGCATAAAATCCTCTTTTTTGCTTATGCATCTTGATTTGCCTTACTTTTATCATTATCTTGGTTCTATGACTTTGTTGATCTCAGTATGTACTGTGATGATACCTTAGAGATACATGGATTTGCTGAATCTCAAATTGAGATTTGCTTGTGAGCTTGTGCCTTATGGCTCTCATGGCTTGTAATCTGTAATTTCAAATCTAAGAACTGCACTTCTCAACACACAGTTAGTAACACAAATGAATCTTAGATATAACCACAATATTTACATACTTAAAGAGTTTGTTGTCATTAAAACACTTGAGAGTGGGTTTGTCTTAGCAAAATGCTAACTAATGCCTTAAAAATGTATAGAATTGTTATTGTATTATGTAACATTTAATGTTATAAATACAATCGGTATTATGATTTTTTCAATAAAAATATTTTATATATTGATTCATTAATTAGTCACTCGTTAACATTACTCTCTTAATTATATAATTAATTCTATTTATTACTAACATAACCATAGTTGTCATACTCGAGAGTCTACGTCAACTCGTGGAGTTCTCGTAAGCTCGTAAGAGTTTATCTAATATTAAAAATATATTTAAAAAAACTATAAATAATAAACAAACAAAATATAATACCATTAATTCAACTTTCTAAATGTTAGGAAATAAAAAGAGCCTATAAAATCTAAAATGAGAACATAATAGTAAATCCCTTTCAACAAAACTACTAAAAATATAAAGTATCTTTTACATTATAAAATGATTAATATAATGAATCACAATTAATTAATTACTAATTATAGTATTTATTCTCATATGAATATTACTATTATTATTATTTTTATAATAATAATTATGATTATTTAAAACATATCTAAAAATGTATAAAAAATATAAATAAAGAAGATAATCAAAATTTAAAATATAATAAAATAATTTTAAAAAAGGTAAAATATAATTTTAAAAAATAAAATATAATACAAAATTTAAAACATACTCAAGCACTTAAAAAATCATTTTATAATTATGTTATTAGTAATTATAATTATACATATCTTTGTTATACCAAATATCAATAATAAAGTCCATTTTAACAATTTTGATATTAAAACATGATTTACATCATAAATAAAAGTATAATACGAAATTTATCTCAATATTAAAAAAAGGTTTATAACATGTTATAGTAATTAAATTCCAGAAGTTATAGTCTTATAGAAAAACTACCATTTAATAATTCTTATAGACAGTTACAAATGCATATATATTTTAATAATTCCAGTGGTTATAGTATTAAAATAATTATTTTCGAAACTTAAAAAAGTAATAATTAATACTTGGTCTTCATTTTTTCTCAGTTTTACTTTTTGTCTTCCGGAAGCATATTTACTCTTCATATACAGATATAAATATTTAATTTCTATTTTCCTCCTTTTTATGTTCTTCCTATCAATCTATAATCTACAAGGATGGTCAAAAAAATCACTTTTATAAAAGACCTCATTCCTAGCCGAAATGATCAAATGCTTAGAGTAGGTATTATTAAGTTCAAAGTGGAGATAATTTCCATGAAGATAATTTTCAATTGCAGTCTCATTTACAATGACAAACAACAAAATTCAGGGACAATCTCTTAAACACATTGCAACTTTCCTTCCAAGACCGGTTTTTTGTCATGACCAATTGTATCTTGCACTCTCAAGAGTAACATCACGTAATGGACTTAAAATTCTTATATGTGATGAAGAGGGAAATTGAACTAAGACTATATCAAATGTGGTTTTCAAAAAAAGTCTTAAAATTTAATTTAGGTAAGTAACTTTCTCTTTTCTTTTTTTCAAATTCATGTACTTTATATTAACTTCTACCACATATTTTAACTTTAACTTCTCTTATACAGGAACTACATCCAGCTTCCTATCTCCAATAAACAGAGTTTATCTTTATAAGTTACATACTTCATCCAATATATGTTTTTTTATCCCTTTTCAAATTAACTATTTTACCGTGTACGATTTCTTCTCGTACACATATTTATTACAAATTATATTTTAAAATAATTACAATATTTAACTTTAAAACTTATTCGTCTAACATTCACATTACAAGTGTCTTTTATGCATCGCACGGGCACCAGACTAGTCTCAATTCAATTAACAAAGACAAATGAGCATAAGCTTAACAACACCTAAACAGAAAACATAAGCACATTGTATGTGTTAGTTAGTAATTTAGTTTTTAGGCAGTTAAGTTGGTTGCTTAGTTGTTTAGCTTTCTATTTTGATTGTAATAGTTGTATATTGACTAATGAGAGGTCTCATATAAATAGGAAAACCTTAGATGATGATTGTAAGCTCTTCACAATTAATAAACAATTTTGTTTCTGTATATTCCTTTTGATAAAGAATAAGAGAACTAGTTTCTGACAGTGGTATTCAGAGCTTGTCGATCAAGATCTATGTGTAAGGTATAAAGAGAGGTTAGTGTTGTAATGGGTTCCAATGGCAATTTTATTGCGACCTTGCCAGTGTTAGATCGCAAGAAATGATCAGTGGTGCACCAAGATGAGGGTGATCTTTGGCTTTTCAAGATGTGCTTGAAATTGTCAAAGATGGTGTCCAAGAACTTGAAAGAGGAGCTACAGATGCATAGAAGGTTGCGCATAAGGAGAGTAAGATGAAAGATTGCAGAGCTCTCTTTATTGTTCATCAGTGTGTGGATCCACCCAACTTTGACAAGATTGAAAGTGCTAGTAGTGTGAAAGAAGCATGGGATTTGTTAGAGAAATATTATGGTGGAGCTGAGAAGTTGAAGAAAGTCAAGCTTCAGACCATAAGAAGGCAATATAAATTGATGCGGATGGAAGAGCGAGAAACTGTTGGGAGTTATTTTGCTAGGTTGCTGGCATTGACAAATCAAATGATGAATTGTGGGGAGAAAGTCTTGGATACATTGGTTGTGGAGAAAGTACTTAGAACACCCTCTCCTAAATTTGATCATATAGTTGTTGCTGTAGAAGAATCCAAGGACATTGAATCTTTAAAAGTAGAAGACTTGCAATGCACCTTAGAGGCTCATGAATTGAGACTAGTTGAAAAAAACTTGGAGAAACCAGCAAATCAAGCTTTACAGGCTCAAGCTTGGAAGAAATGAGACTATAAGAAAGGAAAGTTCAAGAAAGGAAAAGGAGGAGATGGGAGGTACCGGAAAAACTTTGATTCTAGTAATTTCTCAAGGTCTGATCAGAATAGAAAATTTACAAGTAAGTGGGAGACCAAGCCAGATTTTGAAAAGAAAAAGGTGATTGATAGAAATAAGGTGCAGTGTTGGACTTGCAAGAAGTTTGGATATTTTGCAAGTGAATGTGAAAACTACAGTGGCAATGGTGGTGGATCATCAAGGCAAGTTGGTGAGGCACACATGGCTGAGGAAGAAAGTCCAGAAGAAAAAGTTTTACTAATGGCAAGAACTGATCAAGAGTTGAATGATTGTAATGTATGGTATGTGGATATAGGATGTTCTAACCACATAGTTGGTCATAAGGAATGGTTTGAGATATTGGATGCAACAACTAAAAATAGAATGAGATTTGCGGATGATAGTGTTGTGCAAGTTGAAGGAATTGGAAATACTTTTTTCACAGAAAGGATGGGAAGAAGTGTTGTATTTCTAATGTGCTCTATATGCCAAATATGAAAAGAAACTTGTTGAGCTATGGGAAACTTCTTGAAAGGGGATACATCATGAAGTTGGAAGAAAGACTGCTATCAGTTTCTGACAGCAATGGGAGGCTAATCTTGAAGGCTTCTATCTCAAAAAACAAGACCTTCAAGGTTCGAATACACATTGATGGTAAAAAATGCCTCAAATTCACAATTGATGAGGTGAGTGGGATATGGTATCATAGATTTGGCCACCTGAATTTTAAAAGCCTAAATCTATTGAGTAGTAAGAATCTAGTTTCTGGAATACCAGTTATTGATGCATATTGAGATCTTGGCAAGCGTACCAATATCGCAGCAGTATAATAGTAAGAAAGGGTTGTCGTACCCACGAGGAACGGTACAAAATAATCTTAGCAGCCAATCTAATTGAGTATATAAAGAGAAACTGTGGAGTTTATTATTGTGATAATTAAGGAAATAGTGCAGTAAGAAATAAAATCAAAAAGAAATATTTAAGGAAGATATAAATGGAAACTAGGATTGAATATTAAATAAAGATTACAATAGGAAAATAAAATAAAATAAAAGATGAGACAAAGAGAAACAAGGATAAGATTGAGTAAATAAAGAGAAACTAGGATTGAAATTCGTCTATCGCACCCTTCTTGTATTTTGGAAATCAATGATATATAGGAATTTATAATTATAAATATTGAAGCACAAATAAATATTATTTCATAAAGGTCTCCACAACTATGAAATACTCAGAAACAATTCATGCTGGTATCCACAGTCACAAATTGCCTCGGTTTGAAGATCAGTTGTTAAAGCTATCAATTCATGTTGGTCTCCACAGTCACAAATTGAGTGTTTTTACCAATCATATTCAGAAAACTGCTTCCCAGCGTATTTAAGAAATCGCATCATAACTCCTGTTCAAAGACGCAAGCTAAGCATTAAGAGCAGAATAAAAACACCAATATTTATAAAAAAAGAGATTCCTAAATAACAAAGAAAAAACCAAATACAATTGGGGATTGAATTGACTACATTCAATCCTAAAGAGAGATTTAGCTACTCATGGTAGCCATTACACTCCAGAGACTGTCACACTTTTCTCCTAACTCCGTATCTACTTAAGACTCTGTAACTCTCTGAATTACTAAAACTGACTGCTAAAAGTCATTTAAATACTATCTGAAAGCCCGTTGAAACCTTGTTTGTGGCCCATTACAAATTAGGTTACGTTTCTTGCACTCTGTCTGCGCTCAGTGCAGGAAACAGTATCTGGACGGTCATTTCTGCGCTCTGCCTGCGCTCAGCGTAGGTGGAGCGCAGGAAACAACAACAATTTCCTCTGAATTTTCATCCTTTGGAGCTTGTTCTACACTATTCTTGTCCTTGCTCACTATCCTTTTGATGCTCTACTTGTACCTTAGCATTTAATCTGTATAAATCAATAGATTTTCCATTTAAAATAACATCAAATTCAGATTTAGCTTTAATAAATACAAAAATCACAAATTAAGCTAAAAAGGGTGGAATTGGGTTATAAATTCAGCAATTCATTGTCAATAAGTGTTGTAATTTATATGGAAATTTACGTAATTTTAACACTTATCAACTCCCCCCAACTTAGCTTCTTGCTTGCCCTCAAGCAAGAAAAATCAAATTCAGACAGTTATTTACAATGACTAACTATGACTATAACTAACAGGAAAGAGAATTTCAACATCTCTTGCTAGACAACTTTCACTTTCCAAATTTCAGATTTAGAATCAGAAATAAATGGTGACTTCAATCATTAATCAAGATAAGACAAATGTACATTCAATCTCTCAAGAATAGCAATTGCAACAACAACTGATAAAATCAAGGAAATTCTCTCAATTCTCACAGGTAAGTGTCTCCCTCAATTTCTCCACTGTAGTTGAACAATTAAAATTGCTAGTCGTTTTCAGTTAACATACAATACATAATCAGCATGGATCATAAGGCCTTAATAGGTTGTAATGAGGCCTGACTATCAAGAATTAAAGGTTTTTCTCAGGATATATCAAGAAACACAACTTCAGAGAAAAGAGAGCATAACTACAAGTTAAACAATTATCTCAATTGACTCTCAATTCAGCATCTTTTTCTTGAATTCAACATTTCAGCACAAATTTTTGCCTCTATTTTGGGGATTCACTCCTTTTTGCATATAAATATATATTTATAATATTTTTTTTGAAGGAGTGAATTCCATTGCTCATTGTGCCCTTTTTCCAATATCCATCAACCAACCAATACTCATTCTCATTGAATAAAATGCACCTATGCTCTCTATCCCTAAGTGTGTAAGGGACAAGGATTATAATGATTGGCAAGGCTAGGGTGCAAAATCCAAGAAAATTTTAAGCTCAAATGGGCTATCAAAAATAGAAAATATTATTTACAGGTTGGCTATTTGGCACTAAGTAATTTACATATTAAAACAAATTGCCTTAATCACTTCCATGCTTTTCATATGCAGCAATAAAATAAAAAACTCAAGCAATAGCAATTGACAAGCAACAGGGAAAACTCTCAAAGTGTTTGGTCACACAAACTCACAAGCTTATGGTTGTTTTTCCTTGATTACATTACTTGTTGCACAATTAGCTACCATAATTGACTTTCCTGAACAAGATCCTAATCCTAACTGATTATGAATTCAGCCACTTTAATTCCTTTTTCTCCTCTTGATTCAGTTAGTTTGGCTGACTTGCTTTGAGATTTTGAATTGAATTTCTTAAGTCCTAATTCCTAAATCCTAAGTCCTAAATTAAAAATACTAATCCTAATTGAATAATCTGCATAAGGTTCAAGATTATCAAATAAAGAAAAGAAAATAAGAATAAAAAGAAAAAGAAACATCGTTGCTCCAAAGTCTGTTGCAGCTACTAAATCATCAGGTGGTCCTTGCTCCAAAGTCTGCTGCAGCTACTGAATCATCAGGTGGCTAGCGTACCAATATCGCAACAGTATAATAGTAAGAAAGGGTTGTCGTACCCACGAGGAACGGTACAAAATAAATTCTTAGTAGCCAATCTAATTGAGTATATAAAGAGAAACTGTGGAGTTTATTATTATGATAATTAAGGAAATAGTGTAGTAAGAAATTAAATTAAAAAGAAATATTTAAAGAAGATATAAATAGAAACTAGGATTGAATATTAAATAAAGATTACAATAAGAAAATAAAATAAAATAAAAGATGAGACAAAGAGAAATAAGGATAAGATTGAGCAAATAAAGAGAAACTAGGATTGAACTTCGTCAATCGCACCCCTCTTGTATTTTGGAAATCAATGATATCTAGGAATTTATAATTATAAATATTGAAGCAAAAATAAATATTATTTCATAAAGGTCTCCACAACTATGAAATACTCAGAAACAATTCATGTTGGTCTTCACAGTCACAAATTGCCCCGGTTTGAAGATCAGTTGTTAAAGCTATCAGTTCATGCTAGTCTCCATAGTCACAAATTGAGTGTTTTTACCAATCAGATTTAGAAAATGCTTCCCAGCATATTTAAGAAATCGCATCATAACTCCGGTGCAAAGACAGAAGCTAAGCATTAAGAACAGAATAAAAAACACCAATATTTATAAAAACAGAGGTTCCTAAATAACAAAGAAAAAACAAAAATACAATTGGGGATTGAATCAACTACGTTCAATCCTAAAGAGAGATTTAGCTACTCATGGTAGCCATTACACTCCAGAGACGGTCACATTTTTCTCCTAACTCCGTATCTACTCAAGACTCTGTAACTCTCTGAATGACTAAAACTGACTGCTAAAAGTCATTTAAATACTATCAGAAAGCTTGTTGAAACCCTGTTTGTAGCCCATTACAAATTAGGTTACGTTTCATGTGCTTTGCCTGCGTTCAGCACAGGTGAAACGCATGAAACAGTATCTGGACGGTTATTTCTGCGCTCTGCCTGCGCTCAGCGCAGCTGCAGCACAGGAAACAACAACAATTTCCTCTGAATTTTCAACCTTTGGAGCTTGTTCTACACTATTCTTGTCCTTGCTCATTGTTCTTTTGATGCTTCACTTGTACCTTAGCTTTTTATCTGTAAAAATCAACAGATTTTCCATTTAAAATAGCATCAAATTCATATTTAGCTTTAATAAATACAAAAACCACAAATTAAGCTAAAAAGGGTGGAATTGGGTTATAAATTCAATAATTCACTATCAATAAGTGTTGTAATTTATATGGAAATTTACGTAATTTTAACACTTATCAATGCAACAATGGAGCTGTGTGAAGAATACATTTCCAAGAAACAGGCCAGGAACTCTTTTGCCCCTTATGTTCCTAGTAAAATTAGAAAATCCCTTGAAATGATCTACTCAAATGTGTGTTGTCCCAGAGAAAGCGTTTATTGGTGATAACAAGTACTTTGTAACTTTCACAGATGATATTTATAGAAAACTATGGGTTTAATTGTTAAAAAAGAAAGATGAGGTGTTTGATGTTTTTAAGAAGTTTAAAGCAATGGTGGAAAGGCAGAGTGTAAACCCCTTGAAGAAATTGATAATTGATGGCGGAGGAGAGTATACTTCTCACCAATTCTCTGGATTCTGTGAGAAGTTTGGAATAGTTCATGATGTAATAGTAACATACACTCCACAACACAATGGAGCAGCTGAGAGAAGAAATAAAATTATTCTGGATATGACAAGAAGTATGCTTAAAGCACAATTAGTTCTAAAGGAGTTTTGGGGAGAAGTTGTAAGCACAACAGCCTACATTTTGAACCGGTGCCCCACTAAAAGGCTGCAAGGAAGCACTCCTAAAGAGGTATGGTCTGGTCAAAAGCCTGATGTCAAGCATTTTCAAATTTTTGGTTCAAAAGTGAGTAATTGATTATGTTGGGCTATCATAAACCAACAACAAAAAAGGTAGTTCTGGGCAGAGATGTAGTGTTTGATGAATCAAAGGCCTGGGATTGGAGTTACTCTCACACAGAAGATGTGCACAAACTCCAACTGAATCAAGATATATAAGAAGACAGATTAAATGATGGTGAACATTCAGGAAGACCACACAGAAAAAGAAGACCTCTAGTTAGGTTGAATGATTTTGAAATCATACATGATTCTGAAGTTACAAGGGAATGAGAACTTGTGCATTTTGCCTTGATAGCATAAGCAGATCCTGTGACATTTGAGTGGGCCATACAGGAACCTAATTGGATAGAAGCTATGAAAGAAGAGCTGAAATCCATTGAGAAGAACCATACTTTGTATCTAACTGAATTGCCACAGAACATGAAACCAATTGGAGTAAAATGGGTCTTCAAGGTCAAAGTGAAGCCAAGTGGTGAAGTGATCAAACACAAGGCTAGATTAGTGGCCAGAGGTTTTCAACAAAAATCAGGAAGGGATTATGAAGAAGTCTTTTCTCCAGTCGCAAGACTGGAGACAATTAGATTGGTTGTTGGCATTGCTAGTTTAAATAAATGGACCCTATGGAAGATGGATGTAAAGTCTGCATTTTTAAATGTACCTCTAAATGAAAAGGGTTATATCATACAACCACCTGGTTTTGAAATACCCGGTAAAGAAGGAAAGGTTTTTAGATTTAAAAAAGGCATTATATGGATTGAAACAAGCACCAAGGGTCTGGAACAGAAGAATTGACCAGTTTATGATGAATCAAGGGTTCTAGAATGCACATCAAAATATGGCTTATATGTGAAAGGTTTTGCAATTGAAAAATTAATGATTGTATGCTTGTATGTGGATGATTTACTTGTAACAGGGAGTCATGCTGAAGAAATTTCAGAATTCAAGACCAGAATGAAAGAAGAATTTGAAATGTCAGATTTGGGAAAACTATCCTATTTCTAAGGACTGGAATTTGTTACACTACTGCAAATTGAGCTTTTAACGACGGTTCTTGACTTGTCATTGACCAAGGCGTCGTTAAAAAGTGGGTTTTCAACGACGTCTGTCAAGTTTAGTTACGGAATAACTACGGATCAACGACGTGCTTAGAGACGGCCACGTGGACGTCGCTATAAAGCTCGTCGTAAATGCAGTAGCGTCGAGCAAAGTACGTCGTCGCTACGTAGAGACGGTTAGGCCGTCGCTGGAGCCGTCTCTACAAACATGGTCGTCGCTACGAATAATTGTATTTTTTTAATTTTTTATCTAGTGACGGCTTTAGTGACGGCTATGACCGTCTCTCCAGGTAATTTTTTTAAAAATGAAATTTAATATTATTTATTTTATTTTAATATTTAGGGTTTAGGGTTTATTATTTATTAATTAAAATTATAAAAACAATACTAAATGCTATATGAACACATCGAGAGAAGAAAACACACACACACACACATATATAATATATACACATAATCTGTTCAAATATAATACAATAAAATTATAAAAAAAACATAATGAAAAAAATCAATAACGGCAGTGACGCTGGTGTTGTGGTGAGGTCGACTCCTCCTCCTCCTCCTCATCCAACGCTTTAGTCACACCTGGACGAATGTTGGAGGCCAAGTCCCCGGTGCCATAACAACGACCTCGGGTCTTGCAACCCGATACATCCCTCCAGATCTCCAGCTTGGTGGAGGCATCAGTCATGGAGGTGTCCCCCATCTATGACTCCACCTCCCTCAGGCGCTCCTTGTAATTTGTCTGTTGATGTAAAAGTAAAATTAGTTATTAGTTATATATTCAATTTCATAAATATGAAATTATATAAAAAAAACACTTACATAGGTGGACCGCGCTCGGCCATTTACCCAGCCACACCCTTTTTTACGTGGGTGGCAACAAAGAACTCGTCCAGCTCGACTTCCTGCCCAAGCCGTTGATCCTACACAAAAGAATTACACAAATTAATTATTTTAACAACAAATAGAAGCATAATACAGAAGAGTGTTTGTTTATACATATCATATCCAACGCCACCTCATGGTGGGCCCTGCGGCCCGTGGTGTGGACCCCCCCCCCCCCACGTTGAGAAGCACGGTTGCTCTTGTTACAAGCGGACTTCCCCTTGAATGTCGCAGAGTCCCAGTAGACCAAAAGACCCTCTCAGGCCTCCTCACCACTTCCCAGCCTTCCGAACCTTGTTCATCATATCTCGAAGGCGACGAGCAACCCTCTGCTCGTACACCTTCTTGATTTGGGTTTCATGAGAAGGGTCCCAAGTAACTTGACTTTACAAAATAAAAATATGGTAAGTTATGACAAATTGACATATCTTAAGAAAAAATGTAAAGTGTATAGGGTTTATAATTACCATGAACTCTTCCCACCACCTGTCCCTTACATCCTTTGGGGTGACCTCCCAAAGACAGTGAGGATCCCGAAACTGCGAACGGATTGCATGACCAATGGCTGCGATAGGTGGGTTGTTAGGCACCCACCTGCAAAATAAAATATTCAATATTAACAGTTAAAAATTAAAGATGTTATATTAATATTAATTCTAAAGAAGCAAAAAAGATAAACAAACTCACCCCTTGTCAAATGGTCTAATAATAACTTGACCTTGAGCGTCTACCTCATGAGGTCGGCTTGAGCTTGCACCCTGAACCGAGCTGGCTCCCGATCAGACTCATGGTTAGTATCCCCGTCCATCTGATCCTGAGTGTCGCCAGCGTCTAGGTCCGGCACAGCGTCCTCCTCCACTAGAGGCATCTGAACTAATCCTTGTGTCGGGATAAACCTCATACCATCAAATTGGGGAGCAAAAAGTGGAGGGGAGGAAGAAGAAGAAGACTGGATGGCAGCCGCTGGAGCCGCTGAAGTAGATGGATGTTCCAGCATTTGATCAGAGTGAGAGTGAGAGTGAGAGAGGTTGGCCCTCTCATGCATCGCGCGAGCTGCCCGTGCACGTAGCTCGCCCGGAGGGATGGACCTCCCTCTACTCGGTGGGATCTTCTCTCCACCTCTACCATATGCATCTTTGGCACTAATTACTATAGATATTATATAAAAATTAAATAACTCTATAAATTAAAAAAAAACTAATTACTAATTATTAATTTACTAATAAATAAAATAATTACTAATATACTAATTACTAATTACGAATTACTAATATACTAATAAAACTAATTACTAATTACTATAGACATTATATAAAAAAATAAATAAATATATAAATTAAAAAAACTAATTACTAATTACTAATAAATTAAAAACTACTAATATACTAATTACTAATATACTAATAAAACTAATTACTTATTACTAATATACTAAAATACTAATTACTAAAGCAATACTTAAAATTACTAACCTAATTCCTATATCACATTAATAAACTAATAAAACAAATAAACTATTAATTACAAATAAATTAATTAAAGCTATAAAAACACTTACTTGTTGCGACTTCGCAGAAGGAACGAATATGGATTGAGCTCTAAAGTCACCTACAGGAAACTATTTTGATTTCTGATCGATTCAAAACGATCCTATGAATGAGGGGAATTTTTTAATCGGTGAGTTTTTGAGAATAAAAAGAGAGAGGGACGAAATGAGAGGGGTGGTCGTATGAGAGAAAAAGGGAGGGAGGAGGAGGAGGTTGAAAATGGAGGAAGAGGGGAGGGGGAAAGATTTTTACGTGTACATCTTTTAAGTCGTCGCTACATTTTAAAAAAATCAGCGCGCACAAATTAAATTTTTTTAATGTAGTGATGGCCTACCGTCGCTCAAGTCGTCGCTACATTTTATTTTGATTTTTTTTAGAAACAAATAAAAAAAATTAATTGCATTGAACAATGAATTTAATGTTGTAACGATGCGCTAGCGACGCCTTATGGCCGTCTCTACAAGGTCATCGCTAATTTGCATTTTTCTTGTAGTGTATGAATTCTATGCTTACACTCTATAAAATGAAAAATTTTCTATTGAAAACCATGACATTAATTGCATTTATAACATTAAATGCTACTCATTTAAATAAAAAGCTTCTATTTTTTTTTATTTCTTAATCAGCGCCTTTAAAACACTTGGACATTCATTAGCATTTTCCATATATATAAATCATAAGATGTTACATATATAACTATTTTATGTTGGAGGGCTTTATAAATAGGTGTAGTTGGTTCAATAATATATATTTGATTCCTTTTAATTAAGTTGTTGACTTGAATAGGATTGCTTTCGTGGAGGAAATGCGTGGTCCTATATAGATATTAAAAAAAGTTTTAATTAAAATTTTAAAATTACACAATCATATTCTTATCCATCTATATGAGATACGAGATGTCTGAACTAATTTAAAATGTAAAAAGTAAGAATATTTAACTCACTAAACTTCAAGGAGGTGGGGTGTGTGTGTTTAATTTGTTAGTTAAACGATATCAGATGATTAACATCATTCTAACTTTTTAAAACTAAATTTTATAAAAAAAAAAGAGCTAATTAATTAATTAATGATACAATTGTTTTAAAAATACATAAACATAAAAACATTTTATAAGTCACACGTGAAATTATTCTATTTAAATATAATATTAAATATACTAAATGTTATATAATTTTTTTTATTTGTTAAATTATATATAAGGCATTCTTTTGTGAATGATTTAAATTATTAAATTAATATATTCAACAAAGTATATCATTCCTAATTTGCTTTTAAGTTTTAATTTTAATTTTTTGTAATCATTTATATTTATGTATATATTTTATTATTTTAAAATGTTTTTTTAATTTATTTTGTAATATTTTACCTAAACTTATATTTTTAAATTGCACATAAATTAAAAAAATTATACAATGTATATGAAATATCTGCTAATACTAATATATAAGTAAAATGAAAACAGAGGTAAGGAAATGTGCATTTTGGTTAAAGAAGAAATGTGGCGGGTCCCGTGGCTTTTGCTGAAAGATAAGGAGCCAACTAGGAAACTAGAAAAGGAAAGTGGGGTGTTGTGACAATGAATGAATGTGGATATAATGGCCCTTTTTACTACTTTGAATATCAGTAGATCCATGGACCAGGCAGGAAGAATGATGGTGTGTGCATGTATGCTGCAGAATTAATGAGGATCTTGTAAGAAGGGATTCTGATGCTCAGAATGATGAAAAAATAACGACTTTGTGGCTGGAATGCATTATTAATGTCACATACTAAACATTGCTAAATTATTACACTCTCCATTCTTATTTATTTCTCTATATAAAGATAAAAGTTATACGAATAGGTGTAATTAATATTTTTACTTTTATAAAAAAATATTATTTATAAAAAACTATTTTAAAATTTCTTATTATACCCTTTATTTATTTTACATTATCTCTTCTCAAGTAAATAAATAAATATAAACAATTTTTTCCTCAAATGGATACGTAAATAGGAAGGTTGTAACATTTAGAATTGTCTTGTTTATTATTAATTTATTATATATTTTCACTCATATTTATCTGTTCATTTGAAGGAGAGTAAAAATCATTCATATTTACCAGTCCATTTATTAGTCCAGGCCAATATTAATTACATTTTCTCAATTATACTTTTATATTAATTATCAAGTTATAAAAATGTTTCATTATTGAAGAGAGATCATGTAAAATAAATAAAAGATAAAGTAAGAAGTTTAAATATTTGTTTATGAAACCAAGAATATTAAATATATTATTTAAGGTTTTTTTGTCTTTATATGTAATAAATAGATAAATAAAAAGAGAGATACTAAGTTTTAGGTGGAGTATAGTTTTTTTATTAATTAATAACCATTATTGAGTATAAATAATTTTATTTAGCCATTTATGATTACTCTTACATTTATTAAAAATACAATGATACTTAGATTTTACTTTTACAAATTCATATGCATTGTTTGATTAATAACATAAATAGAGAGGGAAAAAAAGAAAGAAGAAAATTGACGATAAAAAAAATGAAAGTGAAAAGTTTGGGATTATCCAAGAATATGTACTTCTTTCATTTAAAATCAAACACTTGGTAATTTTAAAAATTTTGGATCCTCCAAGTGTTTGGACATCACTCTCATTATTATAGTGGAATGACCTCATATTCTCCTTCTTATGGAGAGTTGTAAAATCGAGTTATTAAATGGATGGACAAAATAAAAAGTTTGATGCAATGATGAGTTTTCCAGCACATAATTTCCAGGGTTAACTTCCTCTAGCTAGACTTAACTATGTTTCAAACTACACCAATAATATTTATAACTTGAATTGTATTAATATTTCATAATTTTATTTTTTGATTTCTAACAGTGTTTTACAATATATTTTAGGTTCCGATGAAGGAAGTGCATACCCAACAAATCCGACTAATGATCTCACTCATTCTCTAACAAATCTTAAACCCTAAACCCCTTAGGAGTCTTTTCTAACAATGTACTCGTACGTTCAACGTAATTAGTATATAAATTATGTAAATTAATTTTATACATAATTAATGATTTATGAGTTTAATTAATATATATTGATAGTGTAAAAATATTTTACATAATCACACAATGATGAGTTGTTACATTATTAATTTAATGAGTATGACACCTCATATTAAAATAATAAATATAAATGATATAAATATATTAAATATTTAAATAATACATAATCAATGTTATAAAGTTATACATTTTATTTAGTTTTTTAATAACTAAAGAAACATTAATATATTAACTAATACATCACGTGTATTAATTAAAAAGTAAAAATATAAATATAATTGCAAACAACATTTTATTAACATGCTCGAGCAATTGTTTATTAAAAATTAATACGAAATAATTTGTAATAAAATAGTTGAATAATATTTATGATCAGGAAAATAATGTAAAATAAAAAAGAGGAACATCAAGGGTGTCTAAAACTTGCAAAATGGGCCGGTTCGGTTGAGTCAAACTGCAAAAGTCCACAAAAATTTACAAAAGCCCACAAAGTCTGCAAACCCCCTAAAAAACCTGAAAAAAATGTAAGACTCAAGTCTTTAGTTTAAAAGTCCAAATTAACTCCCAGACTTTTTAGTCCAGCTCACAAAAGTCTGCTATATATCCGCATCGAGCGCTGGACCGGGAACCGGAATTGACAGCTCTAAGGGTGTCATTGATTTCATACACTTACAAAAGAGAAATGATCTTTCCACACTCACTTATCATACATTTTTTCACACCTTTTTTTTCTATCTTTCTTTTCCTTTCCTAACACCTCCAATGAAATTGCCCAATAGTGGAATGAGAAGTTTCATATTTGTAAAATATATAGATATAGATATCGATATGACTAAACTAGGAAATTAGTCCATGAGAGGTTCCTGGTCGTGCAGTTTAGTCCATGAGAGATTCAAAATTTCAAAATGGTCCTTGAGAGATTGCTTCGTCATGCAAAATGGTCCTTGTAGTGCAAAATGATCCCTGAAAAACAAGCAAAAACAAACAAATTAGTCCCTGAGACATTAAAAATCATGCAAATTAGTCATTAAATTTTGCACTACAAGGACCATTTTGTATGATGGAGCAATCTCAGGGACCATTTTGGGATTTTGAATCTCTCAGGAACTAAATTGCATGATCAAGAATCTCTCAGGGACTAATTTGCTAGTATAGTCATATAGATATAGGTATAGATATAGATATAGATAAGATAAGATAAAATGAGTGATACAACAAAGATAAAAAAAATTATATTACATAACACTTGTTTTTTTCCCTCAATCATATATCTTATCTTATCCTATACCTTTCATTTTTTCTATTAAAAAATATTATTCTATTTTCTTTGAATAACCATCTTATTTTCTTGTTGATATGTGTCAAACCCTTAATTATAGTTGACTTTTCTATTTTGTGCGTGACCAAATATTTGACAAGTGTCGATCTTCTTTAAGTATTAAGGTATTTTCTAAAAACAAATCATATTATATGTGTAATATCCCGATTTTATAAATAAGTAACGTGCTACCCATGTTACTTCGTCAAAGTAAAAAGTAAGGTGGGTAGCGTAAATTAAACCCCGATTTAAAAATAGATATTTCATATTTAACTTTTAATAGCCAACCTAGAGAGAAAAAGAATGGAGCAATGGAGGAGATAACTCGACGAATTAGGATTGAGGTAGAGGAAAAAGAGAAACCAATTGGTAGGGTGTATCTAAGGTCCAAGATTCACATTACAGCCACACTTCGTGTGAGTATAATCCACACCCACTTACATCTATAGTTTTTATATGATTCTTCTATCTCTTCCTACTCTTTTATGAATTCGTATTTTACTTGTACAAGTGATGATGATTATTGTTGAATTATTAATATATTTATGATTGAAAACTAGGTATTTTTGTTTGGCTATGTTGATTATTGTTTTAAAAAAGCTTCCCATCAATGTTATAGATAGAAATGCATGATTTCTATTTATAAATTTGAGTATATGTTTACATAAAATATAAATGACAATTTTTTATGAACTTCTTAATATAAATAGGCCTCAACCTACATGTTATAGAAAAACTTAGGTTCCGTTTGGGGTAGTTGTGGGTTTTTAATTGTTATTTTTTTTTAATTTAAATCAAGTTTTTATAGTAGAAACAGAAAGATTACCTAAGAGAGAGCGAGTCTCAAAGATAGAGAAAGGCCTAAGAGGGAGGTACTTTGAAGGGAGAAACAGGAGAAGGAAGGGAGGGTTTTAGAGAGAATGGAGTGAGAGTGAAGTGAGGAAGAAGGATAAATAGAAGTTATTTAAACTCATCACTTTATGTCGGACAGGTCCAAGCAAAAACTGGACATTATTTTTAAATTTGTATCGGCTTGGCCAAAATTTAACAAATTTTAAAAAAATTAAAAGAAATAGAAAATTCTCTTCTTTGTGTCAACATGGTGTCGGCTTTACTGACGCAATGTGTGTCGGTATCGTGGTCGACGCAAAAATCTCGACACTAATGGTGTGTTTGGTTTACACTGGATCCACGTTTGAAACGTGGATTAGGGCAGAAGCCACTCTCAATAGTGTTTTTCCGGATCCACATTTAAAATGTGGTTTTGGGTAAACCAATCACACACTAAATCATTGTTTTCTTGTAGTGAACTAAAAATATCTCATGGTTTTCAAAACGTTTATTCTCAAATCCACAAAAAGTGGTTTTTAATTTTTAGTTTTAAAAACTCCATAGATAACATCTCAAATTAGGCAATAGGATAAAAGGATTACATAAAATCTTTTCATTTCAAATTACACATGAAAAAATTATATAGACAAATACAAGCACATGTCAATAACATAATATCAATTTTGAGCCCGACAGTGTAAAGCCAGACACTTAACTCAGTGCCCTTTTGGTTTATAGTTGAGCAGAATTGATTCTAGAAATCAATGATTGAGATAAGGTATGCACGTTTTACGAAACACGTTGGACGAAAGTGATTTAAAATAAATTTCATGAAAACCATGATTTTGCATAGTGCCACCGCTAATCCAAACGGGCCTCAATTCCCCTAGACTCCAACTAAAGCTCACAATGATACCTCATAATATGTATTTAATAGGACATAAAAGAAATAGTCTTGAAGGAATGAATTTCATACAAACCTCAAGTCAAGAAAGTCATAAACTTGAAGTTTATTCACCTTCCAATGTCTATGCTTAGGATTGGGGTTTTTCAAGCTACGTAATGCAATAGATCAAATATTGAATGTGGATTAAAGATACAAAATAACATTTTTTAAGTAATTATCTCCGATGAAGAAATGCTAATGAGTGTCCATATAATACTAATTGAGAATTCAGTCTTTCAAATATAGGAAATTTTTATTGGAATGTGTAACATTTAATAATAGAAATGGAATCAAGATCATGATTTTCAATAAAAGCCTTCTATTTATGGATCCCTAATCAATACCCTTCAGGAACTCGTTAGTAAGATCATTTTTTCAAATCATTTTATCTCAATATGAAATATTTTGAATTAAAATTTATTGATTTTAGTTTCCTAATTGAGTTTAGAAATTTCCCATTCAATGTAAGTTAGAAACTCGTGATGATTATTTAACAATTATTTAGATTTGGCTTGGGACAGGGGAATTACTAAGGTGATTTGCGAGATTGACTCTCTTAAAGTGATTGATTTTAAATCACTTCCGTCCAATATGTTTCGTAAAACGTGTATCACTGATTTTTAACCATTGATTCTAAAATCAATTCTACTCAGTGTGTGTTTGGATTAGCGTTTGCAAACTTGAGTTTGAATGAACGTGGTTTTAGTGAACGTGGTTTTAGTGAACGTGATTTTGGGTAAACTTGAGTCTGTGGAAACGTGATTTTGAGTATGTTTGGATTGACGTTTTACAATGTTAAACTCACGTTTTGGACCGTAAACGTGAGTTTGCAAAATATGCATCTTGTTTGGCTTCCCACGTAAAACGCACGTTTGGATTCTGAAACTTGAGTTTGCAAAACACAGGTTTTTGTAGCTTCTGCGTGTGAAACTTGAGTTTCCTTAATATTCACTTTCTAAAGCTCATGTTTGCAACAAAATATCCAAACATGAAATCACGTTTATCCATACTCAAGTTTATCATAAATCAAGTTCACTAAATCCGCATTTATTCAAACTCAAGTTTGCAAACTCTAATCCAAACACACACTTCATGTTTGGACCAATCACAGAGTCCTCAGACCAAAGAGGAATTTCATGGGTCTTCGGACCATCTAATGAAAAGAGGAACGGGGTAATCACATGGACCTTTAGGCCAAGAGGGAAATGGGGATCCTCAAATAAATGAATAACATACACGGAATCCTTGATTGATAATGCAGAATGCTCAAATCATTTAACAGTGAAAAGACACCTTGGTGTGGCTTAAACACTAGATTGCTCCTTGTGGGAGAATTTGATTGATTTACTTGGTATGATAAACATGACTATATGCCTAGGTATTTATTTGGAATTGTTGCATTTTCATCTGTATGATTTCCCTACACTGCATGCTTTACCACAATCATTAGGATGTAAGTCTCACCACATGTTGTGGATTATCAATCAAAGCCGGACAGCTTGGAGGCTCAACGGTATATTGGTCCTTTGGGTGGATTGTGCCATCCCTTAGAGGTATTTTTAGTATATGTATATAGTTATAGGTGGAATTGAATGACAAATTGTGGTAGTGTATTTTAAACATCTAGGTGGTATTTAAATTACAAACCTTGAGTTATGTATGTAAGTTTCCGCTTATGTAAACGTTGGATTGCTTAAGCAATTTTATGTGGTTGATTGTATGTCAATATCAATAATGGTGCGAAATAATTTCATAAACTTAGAAATGTGTCTCCATTGGACATCATTTTTAAGTTCACGAAATTAGGACATTGCATTATGGTATTAGAGCAGTTTAATACAATTGGATTGTGGTTAGGTTAGTTGCCTGTGACTTCCTATAATCCTATAATACCTCATATTCCATATAGGGACTGATCACCCTCATATTGTGTGCGTTGTATGCAAAATTATGGTTAGTGACTAGGAGAGGATGCCTTGGTTAGAGAGTTTTGAGTGTCCCCTCTAACAAGATTAGTACCAACCACCTGAGAAAGAGCAGATGACATAGACCTAATTCCCAAGAACCGGACCTCTACCCTACGTACACCGTAAGGCGTCACCTTTGGAATCTAGTGAACATAAGACTCACTTGTAGAGAGCCACGTAATTGAACCACTTAATAGGTGATGATAATGCTTGTTTGACTTTGAGTCTTACAATTGGTTTTCTTTGATTGATTAAGCAATATGATTGTAATGTATGTACGTGATTGACCGTGTACCTCTTGGTTATAGTTTAAATGATTTTGAAATTTACTAGAAGTTGGGAGGATTTAGGATTTCATGGCTTGCATAGACTATAGGGGGAATGTAGAGCTCATCGAAGGTTAGGGAAACCCAGTACCCTTGAAGTGGAGGGAGTGGCCCTAGCTCCTTAGTTGAGTTTGTTTATCATTGGATTAGTGTAATCTTAAATATAATTGAAGAGATTGAATTATGGCTTTTTATCTCTTATTCTTTCATCTCCTAAGCTTCCTCTTGGCATGACTTGTGTTGGCTTGATTGTTGTTGACTTAGGACCTTTGACTTTGGACTTGAAGTTTACCTATGCTTGGAGTTGGGGAATTAGTGATTATGATGAACAATGGACCATAAAGGACTTGCCTTGAGCTTGGAAGATGGAGACTATGTTTAAATGAACTTAGGTTATGATTTCTGGACTACTAAGAACCATAATAGGATTCGGATTGCATGGAGCAAGTGGAAGAGACTTGATTTTGGTGACTTTCCCTTATCAGCAAATCTAATCTACTATAAAGCTTCCCTTATTGGTTCGACTACTTATACACATACATGCTATTAATTTTGGTTTTGGTTAGTTGTTGTTATTTTGATGATAATCTCATGTTTAGTTTGCTTGAGCTATGATATAAACTGGTAAGGAGCTCGTGCAATGCACGAGTTCAATATTCCGAAAATGGGAGTACTATAATACCATCATGTATGAAATAATTAATTCCAGAGCCATTGAATATGGTTAATGTTAATGGATACAAAAAGTTAGATAAAAGTTGTTTACTAAAGGGGCAATGATCCAAAAAAATTTATGCAATCCAAATGCGTGATGTCAACAGTATTAATATATTTGGAACGTGCTCGGAACATGCTCGAAACGACGCTTGGAATGCTTGGAACGTGTTCGGCACCAGTAACGTGAGCAGTAAAAAGTGACAAATATGTTAATTATGAATTAATATTTAAAGAAAACTATTTTTTTAAGTTTTTTCAATTGATATTAGACACAATAAAAAATTATAAATTATCAATTGAATAAATTTTTAGATTTTCAAAATTGAAAATTTTCAAATGTATATATTATTATATATTTTAATTTATAGTTTATATTTCTAGTAAAGTAATCTGCTAGTAAAAAAACTATTTTTTACCATTTTTTTAAATTTATAATTTTTTAACATTTTACCTAGATTTAAATATATCGATATACAATACACAATATATCTATAATTTTCCCTCTTCACCATTGAAGTCAAATTGTTCATGCAATCGAGAATCTCCAAGGAACCTCTCCTACAATATATATCAATATATATTTCTGTTTCTTTTATTAAATAATCATTTTTTATAATAGCATCAAGTTCATTTAAGTATTTAACAATGAAAATATTTGAAAAAAGTGTAAAAAATAGTAATTTGTTAAACATTCCTTTGTCATGTTTCTATTGACTTAATTTTCATACAATACCATTCAGTGGTTTAAAAATAAAATCAAGCAGTCTAACATTCCAAAACCATTTATGACACACTCATAAAATTCCTCGTCGCACAAACATCATCCACCTGAATGGATTTTGGAGGTTCTTGTAACAATTAAAATAAGTGAAAATTCTGCAAGGTGGTAGGGTCAGGGTGCTCTTCTAGCTGCATACAGAAGATATTTTCATCCATTTAAGAGAACCTGTTGACTACCAGTAGTTTAGAAAGATGATTTGGAAGTTTTGTATTAACAATTTAACATATGATGGGCTCAACTTTTTTCTGATGATATTTTCAAACTTGATTTCTCTGAGTAGGTGATTCCAAAATAAGTGAAAATGATAACCTTATTTTCAAAGTTGAAGATTCAGGTCGTGAATCCAAGTAGATTTCTCCAATAATACCCTTTGATGATGAATCTGAAGTTTGATCAAATGGAAGTTCCTCATTGATGTTCTCGCTAATTCTGTTTCCAACCTATGAATGTTCAAACGAATTTAGCAAGCAACTCTAAACCATCTTCAAAACAAAACTTGTGCATGCATGGACAAAGCAGAAACAAAAAATCCTTGCAAGGACAGTACTTAAAACTCAAATGCTTGCAAAAAGCCAAAGAAAGCAGTCACAGTACAAATTCTGCAACAACAATGGTTGTGAACTATTAAAAGTTAAATAAATTAAAATAAAACCTTAGTACTCTAAATACCTTTGCTACAACTATGATCAATCAAGTTGGATTGATACAGGTTCAAAACAGACAGATATATATGATGCACGGTTTAACACACTTCTGACCATGTTTATCTGCATTTCAGAATTTTTTGTTGATGCCATGTTTATTTGCATATGTCAGTCACTTAGTCCATTAGTTAGTCAATGAAAAGAGTTTGGTCACATAAATAGGGGAAACTAGATTAGAGGGATTCATTCTGTGAGTTTGATAGCTTGTATGTGAAAGGAAAAATACATTATGAAGAGGAAACCCTTGGAATAGAGACCTCTCTCTTGTACTCAATCAATCATTCAATAAAATTCTATTCACTCCCTGATTCTATTAATTTCCCATTTCTCTTATGATTTCGTATCATGCCATCATAAATACACTACCTCCAGTAAAATCTCGTGTAGATGACCAATCATTTTTCATAGAAGTGAAACTAACATGCAGTGGATTTTCTTTCAAATATGACTATATGAGCAAGCATCATTGCTTCTTTCAGAAATAATCATATCCTCCTGAGACATGTTGTCCAGAGTAGATTTAGGAATGGAAACGTCACATTTGTGAGGTCTGACTTTAAAGTCCAACTCTGAATCAAGCAACATTTTGCAGTAAAAGGCATAAAAGGAATTAATAAATATTAAAAACTCCATTTTCTTATGAACAAATATTATTAACTCCATTTTGAGGTCAAATACTAAAAATGGATTTTGACTAATGAAGACATTGAAAAGGATATACAATTTCATGCATTACCAACCATGGATTCCCAGAAATGGAGATCAGTATGGCATAGTGAGGAATATTTGACTTTGATCCCAACTTCATTCCCCTTTGGTGAAGCAACGTACACATTCTCAATCACCAATGGCTGCCTTGCTTCCCATGAAATTGCAGCTGTAGATTTATAGAGAGAAATTAAGCCATTAATTATGGATGGTGCAGAGAATCCCAGGGAGGAAAGGGAAGGTGTAGAGAAAACCCAAGCAACATAAAGGTTCAAAAAAATAAGGCATAAAGAAAACAATTACTATGAACAATGGACTTTTCTATATGCAATTACCAACTAATAAAAAAGATGCATTCTTTTAGCCTGACTGAAAAGAATTTGTATCATTTAGTCTTTGAATGAAGTTAAATACTAAACATTCCATCAGTATAATATAAGCATCAGAGAAATAGGGAATTGAAACTCTAAAGAGAAAAATCATGAGTTTTCAGAGACATGATGCAAAAAAATCCTTAATTATAGTTAAATTAAAAATGTAACTATAAACCTTTCCCGTATAAATCAATAATATGAACAATGGTTTGGGGTTATGTGGCTTCATTAAGTATCCTATGCTTACACCTACCTAATGCTTTTAATCAAGTTCACAACAAACTTGCAGGACCACTTATTCTAGAGCTTGGTGTCCATACATGTCACAAACATGGGAGTAAAAGTAAAATATAACATCAATACCATTGTTTGAAACAATGATTCAAGTAGTTATCTTAAAGAAAGCTTATTAGATGAATAATACTTCACATTGCCGTGTGGTTCAAATACTGATATGCCAAGTGGACTCATGTGAATTGGGAGCAACGACCACTTAGCTGCTTGATTACCTATCGTGTAAGAGGACTACCCATCAACCTAAACCTTAAACCTTTCATACATAACAAATAAAGAAGAATAGCTCTACTATAGAGAAGATTTGTCTTTCCCTCACTTAAAAAAAGCCTTCAAGTGTAATTAACATGGGACTACCCAATAATACTGGACTTATATTTAAGTGCAACACCATGAAGACAACACACTAACAAAGTTAAAGATATTAAGAGTTACTTAAAAAAAATCCTGACCTCTGAAATTGATGCAAAATAGTTGAAGGTTGGACTGCACCAAATCCTTGTTCATGGGTTTACCTTGTTCAAGCCAAGAGAGTTAAAGCACATTGTGGAATCAAAGAGTAAAAGCATAACACACTAATAGATTCTTGCAGAGTAAAAGAGAGCAAAACCGTTATCAGAAAAATGACGATATAAAATCACCAGCAAGACAGCAAATAATTTTGTAAAATAATTTGAGCATCAAGACATATTATATAATGAATACTATTGTAGACTTGTTCCTCATAATAATGTGTAGAACCCATGTCATTTGCATTAAGAAAGCTTCTTTTGCTATAAATAAAACAAGGCGTCAGGTAATGATTAAAGATACTTGGTATCTTATTAATTTCCAACTGACAGTGGGAGAAGGTCATAATCCAAGTTAATTGGCCTTTAACTATAGTTTCATACTTTCTACATATACTTCCAACTTTATTCTCACATGTAAATAGATAAAGGGGGGAAAGATTAATAAAAGCTAAAAAAACAAATATCCCATTTCAACTATTTTTTACTATGCTCACCTACAATGACCATAGTTGTAAAAGAGGAATTGCTTATTTTCTAAACCATTAGTTATAAGCACTCTGACTTCTTTTCTGTTTCTAGATTTGCATAAACAATGGTTACCCCTGTCTTAATTTTGTACTACAAAGTTAATGATCTTTGTGCCCATTGTCCGATTCAGAAGTCATGCACCAACAAATTAATAATGTTCGTGAAAACTAAGAATCGAGTTACTCTAAACCATCTTCACCAACTTCCTAAACAGAAGTCATCAATAAGAAACTTGGATTTGCTGGGCCAATCTAATGTATATAAGGCCTAACACAGTTAAATAACCTTTAAGCTTAATCTGAGGCACTCTTAATATTACTGCAGGTCAGCAATCTGTTGAATTTTGACCAATAGTTCTAGTACCTAGGAACAATATATATGTTAAGCAGAATTTGTTGGGTCAAGTAATGAACATGAACATAGAACTAAATTTGGGCCAATTTTACTGCTTAAGCATGAATTTGACAAAATTTGACTATAGAAATAATTATTCTCATCTGAATTTCATGATATTTTGCTAGAATTCACACAATGGTTGCCGTTTGCCATATACCATGAAGGTATGGTTTTGTACTTTTGGAATTAGAAGTGTATTACCAACCCAATTCTTTTAGAGAACTATATGTTTGAGAAATTTTAAGGCATGGCAAAAAACATCCCCCCTACAGAAAATTGGGGGTTATATATTGCTCAAGACTACTCATATTTTGTGTTAAACGATATACATTCACCTACTCAAAAGATTTCTTCCAACTTCCTTCCAAATCAGACATAAAATTTATCTTTCAGGAAGGATTTAATATTAAAAAAAATTTCAGAGAACATCAGAGAAAAACAGGCATTCTATAAGAAAATATGCAAATACTTTCTACAAATTAGATAGGCATTTAACTTAATTGTTTTTATAGAATATCATTTCTCATTTCTCATCATCTTTGTTGCTGATAATTTTTTATACTTATATAGGATGTATTATCTTCAATTCCCTCATGGAGTTCTTGACGAACACTACGTAAAGCTTTTGTAATGTGATAATCGATTATTGGAATTAAGTCAGAGACCTTTTCCTAGTTCGCACTTTGCTTATTTTGATTCACATTTGGATGTGGGAAACATCACACTTTCCTTTGACTGCTAATAACAACCTAACTTTAGGTAACAACAATTTTTATTCTTTCGTAATATAATGGAGTTCATCGCAATAACACTTAAGATTATTTTGATATTTGTTAACAATATTACATGCTCTCATATAGATGAGGTAATCAACATTCAAATGCTTCAAGATCCAACATTAATTGACATCTTGGAGTCAAAGACCTAATTATGAAACTTTACTCAAAATGAAGAACATGCCATATGCAAAGCAACATACAACAAAATGGACTTGAGCCAAATTATGAACTTCCTAGTGACACTAACAACATGTGGCTAAAAGGATATAATCATATCCCATAAATTGAATCTGACAAAAGAAATATAGGGGATAATCTCACGTCATTAAGTGTTATTAATCATCTACTAATGGAAGCAAGCCATACTTACAATACCAACACAAGAACACAAATCAATTGCCTCCATATCAATAAGAATTCATGAAACTTATGCACTGATGATTTAATTTGAAGCAACAATATCATGCAAGTGATGCGAACTTGAATTCCTTACATAGAAACCCTTTCATAGATCGACGTTGTTTGTTCTCCTTAGAAGAGATCCTTTCACCTGGTATTAGAAATAATCATTTTTGTTTAAATAATTAAAAAGCTAAGATTAAAATGTCTTGACACTGATCATCATTAATGTAAATGTCCTAATTTCTCAATTAAAGAATAATGCCCGTTGGAAACACCATTCCCTAATTTACAAAATTATTTTCGTGACATTACCATATCGATAAAACATTTATCACATAAATTCTCTTAAGTAACCAACGTTTTCATAAGAACAATTCCAAAGTAACAATTATACATAAATAATCATAGTATTAAGCCAAAAAGTGGCCAGAATCAACCTAAATAGATAATTCATTTTAACTCATATACATCAATATTCGAATAGTTCTAATAAAATCAAAATAACATAGAGAAGTTAGCCATTGGCCTTCCAAGTCTCCATGGTCATAAATCAAGCTAAGGGTCCTGCACATCTAAAAAATAGTTCGCAAAAACGTGTGGTGAGACTAACGTCCTAATGAGTATAACCATGCATGCAATGTAGAATAATCATACAAATGTAATGCAACAAAACATATTATAACCTAACCATATTAAGTACATATACATTGAATAGCTTCAAGCACACAAGAAATAACTCATAACACAACATATTATTTCATCATACACCTACGCACACTAAAGGTACATAGCTTCGGTGCACGTGCCTCAAAGCATTGTGGTGAATACGCCCTCAAAACATGATTGAGGCGCATACTCCCTTTCCTAATAGTATAACTATGGTGCATATGCCCTTTTCTCATAACATAACGCATACACCACGTCCATTGGAGCTGAGCTCTCAACCTATAGGTTCTCAATCACAATCACAATCACAGTCTCAAACAATGTCATAAGCAGTCCAATACATTAGGTGTAATTCTCTTACCCGTACCCTTTCCAAATTCATAGATTCACATACAACTCACAAATATCTTGAAACATGTCTTACTTATGGAACATGAGAAAATCCTCAATATTATGAGAGTAAATAAATAGCTACAAACCTCGCTTCCTACCCCTAAGGCAGGCATTCATGCAACATAAGGTGAAAATTCCCTATTCTCAATCCCATTGACCAAAACCCTAAGGGTTTGGCCTTCTAAAACCAACACAACATCACATCAATAAGCACAACAATTAGGGAAACCATCAATCATAGAAATAAGACCAATCACTCACAAACTCATTCAAAGAAAAGGATTTAAAAGAAAGGATTATGAAAGGGATTCATAAACAAAATGTTGGTGAGTGTGTGGATTACACTCACCTCCAAAGCAATCCAACAATGTCCTTGAGGGGCTCTAAGCTTTCTTCTCTTCTCCTTCCTCTTGGGAATCAATCTTCTTGGCACGCTCTCCTTCTCCTCCCTTCTCCAGAGCAAGGATTAGGGTTTGGGAATTTAGAAAATCTATATAAATGACCCAGTGAGATATTTTTAAAAATCTGATTCGTGAATTTTTGCTTAAGAGAATGATTTTCGCTTGAGGGAAAATCAAACAGTAACTCACCGCTTGAGCAAAAATCCTTCGCTCAAGAGAGATCCAGGCAGAAACTCCACCCTGCTTGCTGCCTGAAATTCACTTAAGCGAAAATCCCTCGCTCAAGCGAAGTTATCAAACAATTTTCTACCAAGTTCTGTCTTATATTTTTGTTCAAGCAAGGAATCCTTCACTTGAGTGGAAATGAGGCAATGTTGATCCCCTATTTTAAGTTTCCCTTTGCTCGAGCGAGCCAGCTCTCACTTGCCCGAATATAAGGCTGTGTTGTCTTTTTTTAATAGCTTCTTACCCTTTCCAACCTATTTCGTTTTGAGGAAAAAAATCTTTTCATCATAACTTTACTAAGGAAACTTGGATTGTAAAATTTGGGATGTTAGAATTAACATTATTCCATACTCTTTTACAAATCAGGAAATCAACAACATGAAATGCTTCAAGATCCAATGCTCACCTCTTGGAGTGAAGGTCTTAATTATGACACTTTACTAACAACAAATTTTAGGCCATGTGCAACTAACATACAACAAAATGGACTTGGGATGAATTATGAATTACAAGTCATATTAAGAGCATGTTGCTAAAAGATTCCCATATCCTAGAAGTCGAATTCAACAAAAGATATATGACCTAGGATAATATAAAGCCAACAAGTACTATTGTTAATCTATCAATGGAAAAGAAATATAGCTTTACAAATGAAAGTGATATATATATATATATATGGTTACTTTTTTATTATTTAATAGGTTAATATAATTAAGGTGTAACGAATTTATCGGGTTGGGCTAAAAAGCCCGAAAATTATTCGGGCTTCTAAAATAGATGCCTGAGCCCTACCTTTTTGCGGGCCTTTTGTGGTTAGCCCGATTTTTGCGGGTTTTTACCGGTAGCGGGCTTTATCGGACTAGGCTGAAAAATTCGGGAATTATTCGGACTTCTAAAATAGGTGCCTGAGCCCTACATTTTTTTTGGACTTTTACGGGTCAGTCCGGTCGAGCTTGCTCATTTTACCGACTCTAGTTGGAAGGTCTTAGCACCAATGACGTTTTTGTGTCACGATGGCAAACATTGTGACACGTGTCATAAAAAGTTAACAAAAAATACATAGTTGTGACATAAAGAGCAAAACTAAACTCATGACCTCAAAGATGTCAAGGACGAATTTGCTAGTTTAGTGTTTGTTTGGCGTTGAGAAGTGGTCAAACTCAAGTTTAAACCTCTCAATACAACTATTTGTATAATTGGAAACGCAACTTTATTACGTTCCAATATTAAACTAAGGTGTAACATTGTATGTCATTATCTTACGTAACACTTAACAAGAGATCTCAATCCACAATGGAACAACCCTCTTTGAGTGCTTCAAATGCGACTCATTTGTATACATCACTAATTTTTACTCTTCCTAATACAAACACCTCTAAACACGTTATCTCTGTAATCGAGCAACTCTCTTTGGTTGCTTTCAATTCCTCTTTAACTATTTTTTATTATATTTTTATCACTTTTAAAGCTTGTTTTAGGAAGTAATTGAAACCGATAATTACTTGCGATGCTTAAATCCCAAGATCCATCAATGTTTCGATGGTTAGATTGCTTCACAATCTCCATTGTGATTCTCTCAAACCCCTGAATTAAAAACATTGAGAGGACAGACAGATAGATAAATTCGAAAGAATAGGCATAGCATAATGAAGTAGTGATTACTGACTGAAGCAAACAACAATAATGTCATGCGCGTGATGAAAACGTTAAACGCGTCCACACTCAACCAATTCCACAGGCAACAAAACCTGTGACTCTGACCTTACCACACATGCACTGATACGTCTCCACACAACACACTCTTCTCTTCCCAGTCCCACCCTCTCTCTCCCTCTCCTTTCACCACCTCCTCCTTTCGTATGCGCACTGCGCACTTCTCACCATCTTTTCCTCTTCTTTTTGCCCCCTTTCCAAAATTGCTTCTCTCATCAATTCCACCTTTCCTCCTGTTTTTCTTTCTTTTGACTTTGCCTTTTTTAACTAATCACCCATTCTTCCCATATCCAATCGCCACCATCAATAATATCACTTTATGTCACATTTAACTACTTAATCCCCCAATTAGTAACCTTTAAGTTTGAAAAATAAAATCCAAAATTTCTCATATTTTTTAAATATAATAACACATTACTACATATATATTCCTTTTTATTTATTCACCATTAATTTCCAAGTGAATGCTCATTTATTTCAAAGAATTTGTGGTTCCGCCTCATCCAAAAATTCCTTTCCTTTCTCTTAATAATTGAGATTGGGTCACAGTTATTGCTAAGCCATAAACGTTCCAATTCAAACAGTAATGATACACGTCTCTGTTTTTCAGTCAGAGCTGTCTCTGTGTCTGTGAAGAACAAGGAGCTTGATGCCAGTTCTGCAATCTGGGTCTTGTCCAAGTTCATTTTTTTCATAATGGGTTGCATTTACTCCAGGGTTTGCATAGGTGACACTTGCAGAGGTTCCAGTGTCAATGGGGACCCAATTTTGAGACCAGGTGTGGGTGAAGTCGCTGCTACGTTCTCACCAACATCTTCAGAGGTTCGAGAAGGTGAAATCAGAGACAATTTGAACCAATTGAGCTTAACCAGAGAGTCTGAAGCTGGAATCAGAAGGCTCGCTAGGGTTTCTGCTCAGTTTCTTCCCCCAGATGGTTCCAGAGTTGTCAAGGTTCCTTCAAACAACTATGATTTGCGCTATTCGTTTTTGTCTCAGAGAGGTTACTACCCTGATGCACTTGATAAGGCTAACCAAGACAGCTTCTGCATTCACACTCCCTTTGGAACTAGTCCTAACGATCATTTCTTCGGGGTTTTTGATGGTCATGGTGAATTTGGAGCGCAGTGTTCGCAGTTCGTGAAGCAGAAGCTGTGTGAGAATTTGCTGAGGAACTCCAAGTTTCGTGTGGATGCTGTGGAGGCTTGTCATGCTGCGTTCTTGACCACGAATTCGCAGTTGCATGCTGATATTTTGGATGATAGCATGAGTGGAACTACGGCCATCACAGTGCTGGTTCGGGGAAGAACTATGTATGTGGCGAATTGTGGTGATTCGAGGGCGGTTATAGCAGAGAAGAGAGGGAAGGATGTTGTGGCGGTTGATTTGTCAATTGATCAGACACCTTTTAGGACTGATGAGCTTGAAAGGGTGAAGCTTTGTGGAGCAAGGGTTCTTACCTTGGATCAGATTGAAGGGTTGAAGAACCCTGATGTTCAGTGTTGGGGCACTGAAGAAGGTGATGATGGTGACCCTCCTAGGTTGTGGGTGCCCAATGGGATGTACCCTGGTACTGCTTTTACCAGGAGTTTAGGTGATTCTGTTGCTGAGAGTATTGGGGTTGTTGCTAACCCTGAGATTGTTGTGTTCGAGCTCACGGAGGATAATCCCTTTTTTGTGCTTGCCAGTGATGGGGTGTTTGAGTTTCTTTCTAGCCAGACTGTGGTTGAAATGGTAGGATTTTTATTATCCCCCCACCCCCCCCTTCTCTCTCTTCCTTTAAATCAGCTTTACTATAATGCAATAGCAAATATTTCTTTCCTTTTACTCTTTCTATTGTTGAAATTCTGCTTTTGCATCCTGCTAAAAAAGGAAGTTCGTTCCAAGGTTATTATCACATTTCAGTAGCAATCACCAACTGGCATAATTGATATTATTTACTGTCCCTCTCATATTTGGAATTAGGAATTCTCTCTTACAGTATAATTAGGAGCAGTTATGCAACAAGTCACTTTTTGACAGAAAATTCACCCATGAGCATAAATCCACAAGAAAACTAAGGTCGTTGCAAGTTTTCAGTTTTTAAAAATTTTAAACCAAGATTTTACAACTTAAAACCAAAATTGAAAACTTCTTTTTGTGGCTTTCAAAATGACATTTTGAAAACCACAAAAAGAGGTATTCAGTTTTTTATTTAGAGTTATAAAAATTTGGTTTAAAATTTTAAAAAACTAAAAATTGAAAACTCCTCGGGGCCTTAAGGGAAGCAAGATTGTCCAATTATAGGTGTTGATAAACAAAATTAACTGTTAATAATTGTGGAATTATTCTTCAGCCAAATACACCACACTCTGGCATGAGGAGCACATTGCTAAAACACCTTATTGTCTCTCCTTCTCTCAAAACCTTGAGTTAGTGAAACTGTTTATGAGTGGGTATTGTTAGGAATAATCACTTTTTGTTGATAATTTACGAGAGTGGATCATGGAACTTTTTTTAAAATATATTTTATGAAATGAGAAGGAGAAATTGGGTCATTTTATTATGGAGCTGTTTTTCTGTTTCAAGCACAATTGGCATTTTTTTAGTGACTGAAGTTGATTTTAAATGAGAGAAGTGATTTTAAGGAGGGTGCAATTCAAATGCAATACTCCCAACAAACATTGAAATTTTATTGGTTTCAGTCTCAAAATTGTTGAATTTAATAGTCTGTTATTATTGCTACCAACTAATTATGGGTTATGCTCTAATTGTTTGCAATTTTCTTGTCTAAATTCATGTTTGTATATAGACGTATAATTGAAATGTGTAAGGATCAATTGAAAACTTAATTTAGATCGATGTTATTAACTTGTGATGCTTTTGGTAATCCAGTGCTATGTATGGATATTTTTATCTAGTAAATCTTTCTCCCTCATGTAGGATAAATAAGGATCAACAACAAAATCCTTTTCCCACTATGTTGGTTAATGACTTAATGGTATTTTTGTTTTCTGGCGAGATGTTTTCTTAATTGTCATGCTGTCCAGCTGATGTGGAAATGTACTATGGCATGTCTTCATTCATAGAAGCTTGGTCAAATTTCTTATTTACAGACTAGATGGAGATGCCGATGATCTTGCAACCTATCTTTCCAAAGTCCAAATTAAATCATGAGTTCAATACTTAATGGTTTTCAGATAATGATTCACATGGATGACCATGTGCATTTGGCCATAGAACTAATTTCTGTAAATTTAATTTAAAGCATCTAAATGTACCTAGATTTGGTTTATCATCCAATTTAAGTCAAATGTTTTGTCTCTTAGTTTGCCATCTTGCTTCCAGGTTGCAAAATTCAAAGATCCTCGTGATGCTTGTGCTGCAATAGTGGCAGAATCTTATCGACTTTGGCTACAGTATGAAACTCGTACAGATGATATTACAGTCATAATTGTGCATATAAATGGCCTAACTGAAGTATGGTGTTTTTCTTTTCTCCTTCAATTAATGTGCATTGTTTCCATTTATTTCCCTTTATTTGTTGTTAATACATAACCCATTTTTTTGAATCAGCCTGCTGTTGGTCAGTCAGCAAGTTATGGTGATGTTTTACGAGCCCCTGTACCTCAAGTTGTAGAGGTGACTGGTTCAGAATCTCCTTCCACCTTTGGCTGGAATGCTAGGAACCATCGTGTAAGGCATGACTTGTCAAGGGCACGCCTCCGAGCAATTGAAAATTCCCTAGAGAATGGACAAGCTTGGGTTCCTCCATCTTCAGCCCACAGGAAGACATGGGAGGAAGAAGTAAACCCCGATTTATTTTTTCATTTACAATTGAGTTAGCTCCTTTATTTTTTATTTACATTTATAGCAACATTGGGATGATAGTATAAATTCATAGATTTTTTTTCTCCCATTGCCAAGTTCATGAACTCCTAAGTCCCAACCTTGATGGTGCTTCATCTTCATATGCCACAGGCACACATCGAGCAGGCGTTGCATGATCATTTTCTCTTCCGAAAACTTACTGATTCACAATGTCATGTTTTATTGGATTGCATGCAAAGAGTTGAAGTCGAACCTGGGGATATTATAGTCAAACAGGTTAGTTTTCCATCTGAAATATGAAAATTCTTGAGTGCCATTATTCTTCAGGTTTTATAAATTCTTCTGGCAGAAAATGCAGTTTGCTATTCTTGAATGGAACTTGCACTGAATCTTATTAACATTTCTCTTTATTTTTGTTTCATTTGTATTTTATAATTGCACAAGTGTGACAAAAGTTTTACTTTACAGGGTGGTGAAGGTGACTGTTTCTATGTTGTTGGTAGTGGAGAATTTGAAGTCTTGGCAACTCAGGTTTATAAACTTTGTCATTTGATTGCAGTGTTGATTTCTTTGATCTTTGTGATGGGTCAACAGCTATTCTTTTAGGCAAATTTTGAAAATTATCCTAGCCAGAGGCAAAGTCAAGGGCCATTGCACCTGCAGGCTTCCGGAACTCCTAAATATTTCTCAGTTTCCTAGTCAGCAATTTTTCATTCATGATAAAATTGGCCCTCCTAATGTAACCTCTTTTCAAAACCACCTTTGTGTTATTTTAAACCCTGGTTCCCCACTCCAGATCTTACAATTGGCTTTGCCCTTGGAATGGTATAGTCAAAGATAAAATCATGCTTTCAAGGTCTGGGGCCATATAATGAATGCTACTTGTACTTAATATTTTTCAAAATTCTGTCTGTTTCTTTATTTTCAATGAGATATATTACAATTCTATTTCAACATTTATCACTATGGCAGGAGGAAAAGGATGGGGAGGTACCTAGGGTTTTGCAGCGCTACACAGCTGAAAAACTATCATGTTTTGGAGAACTTGCTTTAATGTGAGTCACTCAACCTTTTTTTCCTTCTTGTGGTCCTTCTACTAAATTTAAGTAGCTGTTTTTGACATGAAAGATATATGACTATGAGGCCATTCATGTTTGCTCTAATTTTGGTATAAATTTTCTTGAGGTTTGTTATCCAGTCTCCAGATAAGCTTACAAAGTTCAACTATAATTGCAGCATTCCAGAATATGGGCAATGTTATATAACTTTCCCAACACAAATTTAAACACTGACTATGATGCTTTTGCATTTTCCCTTTACTTTATTTTATTGGAAATATATAAAGTGATTTTTATGTATTTTCTTAATTTTTTTCATATGTAGCTGCTATGACAACATTTTTTTTGTCTTGTAACTTTTTTCCCCCTGAAATGTGGCATTGCAGGTATAATAACCACTCCAGGCTTCTGTGCGTGCTGTAACAAAAGGAACTCTTTGGGCTTTAAAGCGAGAAGATTTTCGAGGGATTTTAATGTCAGAATTCTCTAACTTATCATCCTTGAAGTTGCTTCGGTCTGTAGACCTCCTCTCAAGGCTGTCAATTTTGCAATTGAGTCAGATTTCTGACTCCCTTTCTGAAGTTTCGTTCTCAAGTGGGCAGACAATAATTGAAAAGGTAGGCTTTTGCTTGATTACTTTTGCCCTTATATTCTCTGTTGTTTTCTTAAAGTCCTTCAGTATGTCTTTGCAGAATGAAGTCCATGCATTGTATATTATCCAGAAGGGACGAGTTAAAATCGCTTTTGATGCTGATTTATTGACAAGTGCAAATGCCTCCAGCCTCAGGCCTGACATCCAAAATGAGGATGATGATGTACAGAGCAGAAGAGAACTGTCAATAGAGAAGCCGGAGGGAAGCTATTTTGGTGAATGGGCCCTTCTTGGCGAAAATATTGGTTCCTTAACTGCTGTTGCTGTGGGTGATGTTGTATGTGCTTTACTAACCAAGGACAAATTTGAATCAGTTATTGGCTCCTTGCAAAAGATTTCTCAGGAAGATCACAAGTATGTTTTAATATGTGCATGTATCAGACAACAGCTTTGTGGTTTCTGCTTATTTGCTTATATGCTGCACTTAAAGCTTCATATCATTGGCACCATTAATTTGACCATAGGTTAAGGGATAATTCCAAGGAGTTGACTAGAAATCATGAATTTTCATCCCTCGATAAAGTCCAGCTCTCAGATTTGGTAAGAGGTATTCTATTGTTTTCCAATTCATTGGGCTTGAGATCCTCAAATTAACTTGTGGACCTTTTTTTGGTAGGAGTGGAGAAAGACCCTATATTCCACTGATTGCTCTGAGATTGGGCTTGCAAATTTAAGAGATTCAGGTAGATAAATCTTTCTCCAATATCTTGCTGAAAATGTGCCTAATGAATGCTGTATTTCCGGAAATAATGGATTTACATATATTCAGTCCTTCAATTTTTTATTCTTTTACATAAATCGATCCCATCAATCTCCAAATTGGACTCAATCAAGTCATTTTGTGGAGTAAAATTTATATAAACCTAATCTTTGGAGGACTAGTTTCCTTTTCAATTAATCAAATTTGAAGAATGATGTTGGTAAATGTGAAAAATCTTTGGAGGAGTAAATGGGTGTAAACATGATCTTTTAGTGGTCAAAATATCAATGTATTCTTAATATTTTTCCTGACTTCTTTTTCTTCTTTAGCATATTGGTTGCCTTTTCCCACATCAATTAATAGCATTTAATGTAGTTGAAAGTGATAAAAAATAGTATATGTTGAATTTTTTTCCTTTTGCTAATTAATTTGCTGCATGAATACATTTTACTGGCAGAAAATTTGCTTACTTTGAAGAGATTTTCTAAGCCAATGGTGAAAAGGCTAGGAAAGGAATCACAAGTCTTGAAAGAGAAAGATTTGATCAAGGGTATGAGCTCTTCAGCTTGTATACCACAGGTTTTATGCACTTCTGCTGACCGCATATATGCTGGAATACTGCTAAATACATGCCTTGCTTGCCCTTTGTCTTCCATACTCTCAAGTCCTTTTAGCGAATCAGCAGCGCAGTTTTGTGCTGCTTCTGTTGTTTCAGCCTTAGAAGACTTGCACAAGGTCTTGTATCTATAATAATTCTATGCCCTTATTTTTTTTGCTTTCTTTGGCTAGTGGCTAAGGTTCTTATACTTTTCCTCTTCATGCTTTCAATGTTTGAATTTCAGAATGGTGTTCTCTACAGAGGTGTGTCACCTGATGTTTTGATGTTAGAGCAAACAGGACAAATACAGGTTAGGAAATTTTTTATTGTTTTTCCACATATTCATGTTTATCAGTGTTATTAATGGTGAAATCTGCCATGGAATTTATGGCAGATAGCATGGCGCCAAACTTTTTTGCGCTCACACTTGCTAAAAGTATCACATTTCACAAACTACAATATAAATGCAATCAAGGGCAGAGCCAAGATTTTAGAGTGAGGGATACCAAAAGTAAAGCCTAGATATATGTCTTCAAACATTTAAGTTAAAGAAAATCTATCTGTCATACAATGTAAGCATAAAAATGAAATAAATTCCATTCTTAATCAACACGCTATAAATTAGAAATATTCATAGTAAATACAATTGAATATAAGATAACTATAAATACACACCTTCACTTTTGCTGTGTACTGTGCCATTTCATGGAATAGAAGTCATCAATTATCATATCTGTGGTAAATATACTAATTGAGCCATATCCATGCTGCTGCCACCAACAAGCTGCAATGCCATGCACATCTTATGGAATTTCGGCAATTTACTCCAACCTTTCCACCATAGCAGCAATTTGATAACACTTATGTTTATTTGACTTATGTCATTATGGACTGATATTTTTTTGTCCTAAAACATGCCTGTGGAAAAGAGATGTCTTTATATATTTATCCATGTTTTAGCACAATATTATCAATTATTATTAAATATGTGTTATTGGTTACAGCTGGTGGACTTCAGATTTGGAAAGAAGCTCTCTGGTGAGAGAACATTCACAATTTGTGGAATGGCAGATTCGCTAGCTCCAGAGATTGTTTTGGGAAAAGGCCATGGTTTCCCTGCCGACTGGTATAAATAAGACTTGTATAAAACAATTGATTCTCTGTAAACCACACTATTCCTCCTTCAGTAGCACTTCTTTATTTCCTCAAAACATAAAGATTACACAAAATAATATTCCATTTGCTAAATGCAAATTCCTTTTATGTGTATTGCATCAAAATGGATTGCATGGTACTTAACATACATTGTCTGAGGGCTTTGGATAAACTCTAAATTTTTACAATGTAAAGGAATCTGTGGTTGCAGTCCTATGTTCCTTGACAGCACTTTGTGGATGTCAAGCTGACAAATTTCATTGGTAATTATGCAGGTGGGCATTGGGAGTTTTAATATATTTCATGTTACGGGGTGAGATGCCATTTGGATCATGGAGAGAAAATGAACTTGACTCAGTTGCCAAAATTGCAAAAAGGAAGCTAAATCTTCCAGAGACTTTTAGCCCTGAAGCTATTGATCTCATCTCCAAGGTATGTTACAAGAACTGAGTGTCTCTTTCTCTCATTCAAAACTGCGCATGCTTAAAACATACATGGTCATGCATGAGAATATCTTTGAATACTTATTCATTTTATTTGACTTATTTGTTCAGTTACTTGAAGTGGAGGAAAACACTAGACTTGGTAGCCAAGGTCCTGATTCTGTCAAGAGTCATCCATGGTTTAATGGTATTGAATGGGAAGGGATTAGACACCGTACTTGCCCTGTTCCTCCAGAAATTACTTCTCGTATAACACAGTACTTGGAAGTACATTCTGAGGACTGTACTGGATCTCTAGGGTCCCCATTACAAGAGGTAGAAGAACTTAACATGCCTGAATGGCTTGAGGACTGGTAGAAGAATGAGCATTAGGCTTTGTCAACTTTTTGAAGTTTGACTTTATACCAATAACCTTTGGTTTTGAAAAAATTGGAGTCCAAATGCAATCGACCAGAAAGATCAAACAGAGCAATAGATCCAGAATATTCCCCATAGTTCAATCTTTTAGTTGCTCAATGAGTAGGATAGGTTTAATATGTTCATCATCTCTTCACCTCTTTCCTTCTCTATTTTTTTTTTTTGGTAATTCTTCTCTTTTGTAAATATTATATATATGTATACATGATTGAATTTGTTTTCATTTTCAATTGAAATTCAAGCAATTTAGAATTCTTTTTTTTTTTTTGTCATGGGCAAATGTTCATATTCACACACACAAACGGTAATCTTATTTTGTTCCAAAAAGTAATTTTGGTTGTCTAATTTAAGTCTAACTAGGCAATCGAATACTTTAGGGGAAATACTTATTTAGGTCATATCATTATCAAAATTGTTCATGCAAAGAATCCTAATGGCCTATGGTTTTGGAGGCACACCCCTGAACGTCCCTAAGATTTATTCTTTTACGATGAAACATGTTTTCCTCTACCTTTTGAGGCTTTTTTATAACCTCTATATTCTTATCTTTTCCCCCTACTTAATAGTTAATTTTATCTCTTCTTTATCTTAGGAGATTTCTTGATTTGTTTTCTTTCTTGGAGGTTAAGAAAGATGAGGTGGTTGGCTTTTGAATTCGTAACATGTATCGGGCCAGCTTCTAGAGAATGGGCCCAACCACAATGGATATATTTGAGGGCATAATTGGGCTGAGATGAGTTCTTGGGCCCAGTGGGAATCCGAAGGGAGTTGCTTTTAGAACCCCCTTTTTGCTATTTGCACCCCCATCATATACCCCTTCCAAGACTACACCTAACCCCACCCCCCCTCCCCCTCCCCCACCCACTCTCCAATGCCCATTCCTGTTGCCCAACTCCCCTCCCTTTTAATTTTTTTTTGAAGCTTTGAGTTTAGAGACGGAATTTTCCGTCTCTAAACTCCCCCTGCAGCCACCCCACCCCACTGTCACCCCTCCCACCCCCTCCCCAACCCCCTCCCTTTATTTTTTTTTTTGAAGCTTTTGGTTTAGAGACGGAATTTCCGTCTCTAAACTCGTCTCCATTTAAAAATTTTCTGGAAGGTTCCGGTAAATATTTAAATCCGTAAAGGGGGTGTGCATTGGGGGGGAAATTCCGTCTCTAAACTCAAAGCTTCAAAAAAAAAATTAAAGGAGAGGGGGTTGGGGAACAGGAATGGGGCGTTCGGGAATGGGGGAGGTGGGGGCGGGGGTAGGGGTAGTTTGGGAAGGGGGTATATGATGGGGGTGCAAATAGTAAGAAGGGGGGTTCTAAAAGCAACTCCTGAATCCGAATGGAGTAGCGTCCCCCAAGTATGATAGGTGCTGAGCTTTTTATGCGGCTGTGTATTGAGCCCAAGTGAAATCAGAATGGAATACAAAAATTAAAAAATATATATATTTAGTAAATTACAAATTATAGAGTATTTTAGGTAATTAGATGTGTGTGTTCCTTTAACCATGGAATTTTTTTTTTGGGTGACTTTTTAACCATGGAATCTAATCAGCCAAAAAACAGTGCTACACCATAGACAGGTTAATAAGGAGACTTCGCAATTAAAACTAGGGAAAACCAAAAAGAGACTTTGATCATTCTCGTGATGCAACATATTGATACAGTTCAAATAAATTTACATTCAGCAAATGTATTTTAGGTCGTTTTTATGTTTATGAGGAAACATTGAAACTGGGAAGACATGGACAACTGAGTACAAGAATTGCCTGTTTATAAGAACAATAAAATAAAAACTCGACTTCAATATAACATTGAAATAATTTTAGTAAAAAACTTCTTATTATTTTTATTATTTTAATGCATTTTTAAGTTTTTAATTTTTTTTGGACAAAAATTTTTAAGTTTTTAATTGATTGTGTCTTGGAAATACTGTGTCGTTTTCGTTTATGTAGAGATTTAATACCAATTTTATTTATATCAATTAAAAGGAAAATCATTACTACCAAAGAATTGTGTCTCCGTTAGTAATGTAAGTTGAGATTGTGAGTTTAATTTTTGAGATTATGACTAAGCCCAAAAAGGATTGTTCCTAGTAATAGGAGATACTGTTATTAGCAAAAAAAAGGAAAACCATGAACTTTTTCCAGGTCCATTTAGTTTACAATTGGATTGTAATTGATTTTGATAAATTTATAAAATCAATAATAGAAAAATAAATGATGCACTATTTACGAAACACATTGAACAAAAGTAATTTAAAATTAATTTTAGTAAAATTGATTCTAGGATGATAACCGGAAAACAAACTAGCACATAGGTCCTGTTTGGATAAACTTCTCCAAAAGAACTTCTAGGTGAGAAAAAATAGAATAATTAAAGAGGACAAATTAATTTAACTTCTCCATAAGTTGAAACCAGTCTTTATAGCTTACATTCTCCAAAAGCTCTCCCATTTAACTTCTCCATGAGTAACTAATTTCAACTTATGGAGAAGTTAAATTTGTCCTCTTTGATTCATTCTATTTTTTTCTCACCTAGAAGTTCTTCTACAAAAGTGCATCCAAACTGACCCATAGTCGGGGCTCTCTATGGTACACAAATGTGAACTTTGTGTACCAGTACCTAAGGTTTTTGACCGACACGTGTAGATTCGTTTTACTGGCTCAAAATTTTGAAATTTTATTTCCGTTGAAATCTTTTTTTTCCACTGTAGCCCCCCTTTCTCTTGCAATTAGGTTTCTTTACAATAACAATCCCCTTCTTCTGTTACCCGACTAGCGACCGTCTTAGTGTTTATGGCCAATGAGTGGCTTCCGATTTATGTGAGCGCCACTGAATCAAACTAAATTATATTGGTTTGTTACTCGAAAAGCTCAAAGCTGCTAGGTTGCACGTTCATTATGTGAAAACCCCCCATTTTTTGCCAAGAAAAAAAAAACAACCCCCATCGTTCCCAACAACCTATCACCTCGCCATGGCTGATACCTTGTGAGTAAACCATTGCTCAACACCGGTTTGGCCTCACAACTAACCGAGGACAATTACAATAGCTTCAAGAGTAACCAAATTACACTTTCTGAATTTAGTTACGAAAAAATGAAAAAATCCCTCGTTTATCCTTGTCAACAACGAATTAAATGAAAGGCGTGGGGGGTTTGCAACAGAACTTCATGATTTCACCATAAGGGATAACATTAACAAATTAATGATGATAAATATCCCACCTTATCGACAAACTTCAAGTTTTAGTAGACTTTAACCAACATCAAGCACCATTTTTAATTCAAACGAAATACTTATCACCTATAACCTGCGATAACCTCTCAAACAAATGTACAAATTCTATTAAAATAAACATAATTTATATAATTATCTTATTTTAAAAGGATTAGATTCAAATAACTAAAAATAATGATAGGAAGGACTGCAACTTAATCTATCTCCTACTGTTAATACTGATTACACTGATACACGTGTCACCACCTCATTAAATTTTTTCCCGCCTAAATTATACCCGCTTTTCCTTCTCCAAAACATTTTGAAACAATTCTTTTTACTTAAAAAACCCAAATTAATATTGATAAAAAATCTGATACTCTGTATCTCTTTGGCTTCTCTCATGGTTACTTCCGCCAGCCTCTCTTCCTCCTCTTCTTCGACTTCTCTCTGCTGTCTATTTCTCCTTTTCCTCCCTTCGTTCTATTTCTCTTCTAAAAAATTATTTTCCTTCTCGACAGAAGCTTTCACCGTTAGCAAGTTATTTCATACTTCTCTTCCACATCCAAAAATTTTTCCCCTTCAATCGACTTTATTTAGAAAAAAAATCAACAGCTTCAACCACCATTATTGAAGAACAGAACAAAAGTTGGAACTTTTACCTCCAAAAAACAACATTTGGACTTCATTCCCTTCATTAAAGGTAAAATTTTTTATTGTGCTTTATATTTTCATTTCTTTCGGGAGTACATTCTTTGATTCTTCAGCAGAATGATTTGCTGAACTTGGGACAACAGTAGATTTGGAAGCGCAAAGGCACTTTTCCTGGATTAAGTATCCCACTTTCTTGGCTTTTTATGATTGCATTCCCTTCAAAATATCACTTGTATTAAGAAGAAATGATTTTGAGTTTCTTTGATTTCGGGAACAGTGCTAAGATGGGAGACCGTGTGTTCGATGTGTGCTGTGGAAGTTGGCTACGATGGTAAGGTCTTCTCTCCCACTTTTCATTTTTTTGTTTTTTTTTGGATTTTTTAATTAGTATGAACCATGAAGTTATGGATCTATTCTTTTGGATGTATGACCATGCCAAAGAAAGGTGAAAAACTGAGTGATGCTCTGTTCTTAATAAAATACCTTATTAATTAGTCCTTTTATTTGTAATCAATGATTTTATTGTCTTTTTTTTTTGGAAGAAATGTACTTATTATTTTTATGAGAACAATGGCATGACTTTATTATTGTTTTATTTAGATATGAGTGACTTAAAATTGGAAAGATATTTATATATGAGTGACTTAAAATTGGAAAGATGAGATTCATGGTTGTACTGATACTACCCAGGAGTAACTGATATTAGACTTGAAGCTATATCATCCCATTAGGTAATGATTTTTTTGTTAATATAGTTTACTACAGTATAATTAATGAGCATAGTTAGGTAATGAAGTTGGTGCTTTTGGTGTTGTTCCATTTTCTAGAATTTATTAATTCTGATATATATGTCTTGAACTATTTATATATTATATCAATATTTGGATAAGTTTTACTACTAATCATCATTGATTTATGTATTGATTCCATTTTGCAGCAACAATCTCCAATGCCTAAAACTATTATTGGCTTGACGACAGTGTATAACTCAGATGCAATGGTTTGGTCACAGACTCTCCATATTACAAGTGAATCACTCCTGCAATCTTGCATATTGAATAGTATAAGACTATTAGGCCAGTGTTTTTTAGTGTTATTTTGCCAGGAAATCTGGGTTGGTAGTAATCGATTACCCAAAGGGTTTTTAGTATTATTTTGCCACTGGTAATCGATTACAATAGGCTTGTAATCGATTACCGTCACTTAAGTATATAACCCGGGACATGCAAAAAAATCAGATTTATCATTTCTTTTTCTTCCTTCTCACGACCTAGAGAGAGTGGGTTTAGAGAGAGAAAACTTGAATTGGGAGCTTAGGAAGGAAATTGAAGCTACAATCATCAAGGGGATCACTTCAATCCTTCATTCTACCTTTGATTTTTAAGAATCGGGTGAGTATAACTCACACACACACTCTCCCCTTTGATTTTGATTTTCCCAATGTATGAACCCTTCTCTTTAACTCCCTTTCTATATGATTATTGTGGTTAGATTATTGATGTTTGCATGAGATTGAGTAGTTTTGTTTATTTTTTCATTGAAAACCTTAGGGTAGCGAGATTTACGAAACTAGCGAGATTACGAAATTGTCGAAATACTCAATGTATGAACCCTACCCCTTGCTCCCTTTCTATATGGTTAAATTGAATGGAATTATGATGTTTTACACTTGAATTGAGTAAATTGATGTTAGTAATTGCTTGAAAAACCCTTGAATTTCGAAGCTACGAAACTTATGAACTCACGAAAGTTACGAAACTCTCGAAATGCTTGGAATTTCAGTTTTCATTAATGATTCATATATACCGGTTTCGACCGTGAGTTAAATAAGCCGGCCTTGTGTTGTGAGTTAAGGAAAATTGATTGATTAAGTGAAAATTGACTTCGGTCCAATAATGGGTGGGATACGTCCCCGGGAAAGACGTTTCTCGTAGTCTGAGATCAGTTCTAAACTCCAGTTTCAGTAATAAGGTTATGTCTGCTGAGTACAGCAGTGAGTTGCATTATTTTAGAAATTCTAGGTTATTCAGTTAAGATATATTATTTGAAATGTATTGATTATTGATGCCTGCTCATTAGAAATTGTTTTGCCTCTGCATTGCATATGCATGGTTATATTTCACTGAGACATTAGTCTCACTACGCGTTTTGTGGATAATCTAGGTGTGCAGGTACCTCCTCGTGGAAATCAGTGAGATTTGAGCAGGAGCTGCATATGTTTAGATGTTTTTACCTTTCGGATTGTATAGGATGTTATGTATGACTTAGATTTTATTAGAGCTGTTTCAGTTTGTAGCCTTCGGGCCAGATGTATATGTTTGATAGAGTTTGGCTATGTATATAAAGTTAAGTTTTTTCACAATTTGTATAAGTTTTCATTGGTTATACTTATCAGAATTGTGGTATTTGATATCCTGAACCGTGCGTTTTAGTTTCTAATTTCAGAATTTAGTTTCCAACAGACTAAGTTTTTGATTTAGAAATCAGGGCGTTACATTAATCCTTTATGATTATCTTACTCTTACTTTTGCTTGGATTATAGATTTTGAGGGAAATACTTCACAAAAACCAAGTCTGCACCCTCACTCTGATGTTTAATCACATTCAAACTCCCTTAATATAGCTTCATTTTTTTTCTTTTAGCCTAGCTGAGATGTAATGTGTAGCTACATCTTCATGTTTTTATACATGTTACTTTGAATTGCATGTGATCCAGTTCCAAGCACAACCTGATCTGATTATGTGCTCATGGTTGTCGGAATTAAATGAAGCACAAGTGTATGCTTTCTGTTTTTAGCAGGTTAGGCTTTGGAGATCTTTGATTTTGTTGTGCTACATGAATGTAACTTTGCTTTCAGTGAAAATATTTTATTTGTCCTTAAAAATCTTGAGCATAATATATATTTTTCTTGTGACATGATACTTATTAATAAATTTGGACGATATATATATATATATATATATATATATATATATATATATATTACTTCGATGGAAAGGAAATAATTAAAAGAAAAGGTATAAACTAATCTCACTGTCATGGGTACTCACAGTAGAGACTTCTAGGAGAAGCTACAAGTTGTTACAACTGAATGCTATACATTAACAGCACTTAACAAGCCATAAAATGATAGTTCCTGAGTTAATTTTGGACTGCATCGATACCTGAAATTTTCTAGACTTCAGATTAATTTACTTGTGTGACCTGTCTTTTGTCATTGTCTACATTGCAATCTATGTAATTCAGATTGCTTGACAGAAATGGTCACACTCCAGTGAGCATATTAATTGGATCATTATGTTATGTATCTGCATTTGTGTCACACCCCATAGATTATTTTTAAGTTTTGTTGTTTGCAACCATTAGTAGCATGAGTAACTGATTTTAGACAGAGCATAGGTAATGGTGAGACAGTTAGTTAGCTTTGGACTCAAGTTCAAAATGAAAAAGTGTAGACTTTGAAGTTATATCCTATGCATCAGCTAGATCTTCAGAAAAAGTAGGACTTGGAGTAGTTTTTCGGATCAATGTAATGAGTTAGCTGCAGCAACTAAAGGTGTGATGTTCTCTCAACCCAATGTGAATAGGCTGAACCTTAGGCATGGCAATGGTGTTTCCAACTATTCATTTCTTAGATTACAATTATGAAAAAATGGCGAGTTCTGATTTATCCCCAAACCTCTCAAATTAGTTTTATGACTTATAAGTTTTAGTACTATTTAAAACCACTATGGATTGAAATCTTCAACCTGAACATGTTCTTTATTGGTCATTTCTCATTAGTTTTTGCATTAATAAAAAAGAATGGAGAATAAAACCAATAGGGGGTACTTTAGTTAATATCACCTTAAGGAATATTTCTCATTAGTTAAATTCACCTTAAGACATGGTTTGATTTCTGATGGGTTATGATGCGATTTTCAAAGAAGCGGTATCATACAGATATCAAGTATTATGGCCTTCTGCTAAGCTGCAGTCTGTACCAGGCCCTCATATTTGTTTATATCTGCATATTAGCATTTTGCCTTTGTTAGATTTTTTAATGAGTTCATTGCATTAGTGCTGCTTTGTTGTGATACATTATTCTTAATAATCACATGTACTTGCATTTTGGCAACATAAACTAATTTTGTGTTTATTTACTTGAATTTGTGCATTCTCTTCTGCCAATTTCAATGACCCGCTCTCATTTAATTATTAAACTCATACAGCTGGAATACTTTCATTTTTCCTACTTTGAATGATGGCAAGGATTTAGCTGAACTAGGTTCTGAGGTGAAGAATTCTTCTACTTGCATTTATGGTTGATTATTTCACAAATTCTGTTGCTGACTTGTTCGTGAATATGCAGCTTGGTTATTACTTGGATGTGGCTACTCTCAGTGAGCAAAGCTGACAACTAGCAAGCCGTGTTTTTTAATTTGGTAAATTCTTAGTTATTTTTTTGTGGTTCTTTTAGTAGTAGATAATAAAAGTATATGTAATTTGTATAACTAAGTTTTTATTGATGCATGAACCTCATGAGCATGGCCAAAGAATTGGCTAAGACCTAAAGGCCCCAGCAAGATTAGATTGGTTATATCCTGTTCTATATCAATTGATGACTTATTTAAAAAAAAAATCAACACTTATTCTACATTTTAGCTTATATAGTCTCATATTTCCTCACAAAGCATTTTATATAAAAACAACCTTTTGAAGAAACAGCAGCAATAGAAGAAGACAGAAATGGCCGACCAACTACAGCTCAAAAAGTCAAAGGTTGTGAAATTGAGTCAGAGAAATCATGGAAACACCACATCAGTAATGCCACCAATAAAGGCTTCCCTGTGAGTCTCATTCTCATATGTTTTCTGGGGATTCATTTAATTATAGATAAACCAGTTTGTATTTAGAATCATAACAATTGGTTGATTATAGCAATTGATTGGTTAAGGAGTCAGCTTCAGATAGTATTAAGGGTGGATGTACAGAATAGGCATATATAATAAATTCATTGCTCTCTTATTTTTTCCTGTAAAAAATTTGCAGGTTATGGTTCATTTCTCTTCTTATTGGTACATACCTTCTATAGCTATGGACCCTTTCTTTGAAGAAATGGCCTCCACCTATAAATAAATGACTTATTCTCATGTTGATATGCATTGCAGGGTTGAGGGAAGCTGCTGAAAGTGGCTTTAAGGAGAAGAAACTTGATTAATTAGTGTAATAACAGGTATGTATAGTTTAATCTATTCTCTGATAGTGTTGTGACAATTGTCAGTATTGATTACCATCAACTCAATAGAGAAAGTAGCATGGCTGCAAATCTGCAACAAAGATAAATAAATAATATGATAGGAGACTAAACTAGACTCTAATGGTTTTGCTTTGAGTTGGATGCTAATCAATTTCAGGTAGGAGTCTGTGCTTAGGAATGATTGGATACACATGTTTACACCTACACCTGGTATTGAGTCTTAAGGTTTTAATTTGTTATTTTGGTTCTATTACATTTGTGATTGTGAAATCTGTTTTGAAAATTACCACTGTGAAGGGATTTTTTGTGAGGTTGTGTATTCTAGAATTGTTGAATTATCATAAAGTGTAGTTTTTTTTTTACTATTCTTGCGTACCCATAGTCATATTATTGTTGCATACAAATTTTGGAGGTTGAGCCTTTAAAACTCAAAGCCATATTAAGGTAGTATTGGACATGGTTGTTGCCACAGGCAAAGGAATTTCCTTCTCTATTTTCATTACTGGCCCTGTATCAAGTTCTGTTTGACTGTAACAAGACTGTGTTTTTATGGTTCTACTTTGAGAGACAATGGCCAAGTAAGTTTTCAGCATGTAACATCCAATAAATCCAACTTCCATGCACATTCCAGTTTTTTGAAGCCTTTAGGTTGGTCACATAAGTGGGCTAGAATCATCTTTCCTTGATAAGTGAGTGGCTTAGTACTTTTCATTACAGGTGGAACTAATATATTGAGCATTGGGAACTTATTCCCTTTTCTATATCTAAAGTTGATAACCCATAGGTGAGTGGCTTAGTGCTCTTCATTGTAGTTGGTTTCAATTACATTACATGTTTGGAGGGTGTACTGATACATGTTTGGAGGGCTGAGTTTGATATCTGAAAGAAAATGAAAGTTGATCTTTGTATTTGTATAGCTTCGTCAATCAGCATCAGCAAACACAGTAACCTTGACAGGGAAAAAAACTGAAAAGAATTGCTTTGGAGGGCGTACTTAGCTGAGTTTGATATTGGAGAGAAAATGAAAGTTGATCTTTATATTGTATAGCTTCCTCAATGGGCATAGCAAACACAGTAACCTTGACAGGGGTAAAAACTGAAAAGAATGGTTTTGGCCTCGGTAATTCATGATATCTGTTGGTTTGTTTACTTACTGCAAAGGTAATGCTAAGTTTGGAGATGGTCCAATACATGAATGTCCCAATCATACGTTCAGCTCCTGCTCCCCAACACACTTGGGCGCGATAATTCATGGTGCTGTTTATGATTGATACAAACACCAAGACAGTGGAGCCAGCGAAGCTACAAGAACTGAATGGCCATATAATTGACATTGTGAAGCTGAGCACACCCAAATAGTGGTGCTCTGAATGTGACCGTTATTGAAGACGATCCAAATGGAAAACAAGAATTGAAAGGGGTAGCTAGAGGAACATGGATTAATTAACCAAGGAAAAGAAAAGAGGGCCAAATAGTACAATTTGTCACACAGTTCTATTATACTGTAAGCTTGGTGCATAGATAAAAGAAATCTGGATATCTTTTACAGAAATTTTTAACTTGGATCTATGACAAAGAAATTGGAATCTAATTTTCAAATGTCAACCACGAACCACGGTCTTCTTTAATAAACCTTTTTTAGTATGTATAAGAGAATTTCTTCGGCAGAATCCAAGTGTTATGAGATTTCTAGCTAAATAACAATGCAACCAAACTTAGTGATTTCTAGTTTGGGAACATTACAATGAATGAGAACATTGGATGAAAATAGTACAAGTATATAGAAGAGTAAAAACATGTTTTATATTGGTCATTTCTCATTAGTTTTTGCATTAATAAAAAAGAATGGAGAGTAAAACCATGTCATCAATTAGCCTATAAGCGGTCTTTCTTTTTTGTAAATTAAATTAAAGGAATTTCAATATTATTTTTCATGATCATATTTCTTAAATAAATTACAATTTGAAAGAACATGGTAGATATTAATATATTTTTTACTATTGACATAATTTATACAAGTGTATTTAAACAATAATATCATGCATATTCATTGAGATTTTTGAAATATTATAACTATTATTTAAAAAATAGTTCAAAGTATTAGGAATTTAAATTTATTGAATAAAAATAGTTAAAAAATATATAGTTTCCTAATAGGCCATAAGCACTAAAATATATAGTTTCACAAAGTATTAATACTCTAAGAATGTTAAATAAAATTTTTTATTACTTTGAATATTTTAAATGAAAATTTTAAAATTTGAAATTTCTTAATCAATATTCATCGAGTTCTGACTAAACTCTTGGTTTTATATATACCAGTTAATTATATGTGTCATTTGCACAAGTACATATTTATTATTTATACTATAATTAATAATAATTATGAAAATTTGAAACTACGTAGTACAATCTCCACTAATCCAGTAAACTTGGATGGAAAAGAGAAACTGGATATCGTTTAACTAACACCATTGCTAACTCGGAGAGGTTATTGATTTTTTCCAAGGATTAGCTCTTTCAGCATCTTCTATATTGCCTACATGAGATGAATTATATGAATATTTTATTGATTTACTTTGAATTAAAAATATTTATCATAACTCATATTTTATCCCGTGCAAAGCACGGGCAACATAAATTGTACCATCAATTTACCCGTGCGAACGCACAGGTATCTTACTAGTATTATACTACAACTTACCACTTCTATATCATCAAGTGCCCGGTCAACAATCAGGACCGTCCCTTTCAATTTATATTAAATCAACGGACCTGTGAATTTGTATACCGGTACAAGTTTACCAACTTGTGTACAGTAAATTTTTCCCCATTCTTAAGTGGATCTTAATAAAGCACAAGTGTTAAAGAATATGAAGGCCAATGAGCAGTTCTCATAAGATACTTAAAATTAGCATCCATTCTTATTCTTATTTAAAAGGTACTTTTTGAAAAAAAAAAAAGTAATTTATTTTTTGTGTGAGTCCCAATACTTATATAAAAGTACTTAAGTTAATTATGGGGTCCATTTAATTGAATTTTTAGAGGTGATGAATTGAAGGAAAGAGATACTTAAATTATAAAAAATAAAAATGGATGATGAGTATTAGTATGACACATTTAAAATCTGTAAATAAAAAAAAATGAGGTGTTGGGATAAAAATAGCCTAAATCAACCAAATGTTTTAAGATATATTATTTTACAGTTGAGAGTGTTCCAAAGTTATATTTGGAGTAAAATTAACAACTATTTCTGTTGACAAGAAGTATGTGTAAAAACTCCTCAATTGTAAAATAAACAAGCTTGAACCAGATTAGTTTCACTGTTTTAGTCCCAATTGTCATGCTGATAATGTTTGTTGGTCCATCTAAACCTTTTCCAAAATACCTAACAAAAAACTGTGCTCAAACCCAGGTTGTCCTCCCAATTTTTTAATAGCATGCTAACACCGTTTTTGTTTAATCCTTTCAGGCTAATTCATGTTCAATTTAGTAACTTCTTCTTTTTTAAAACTACATTTTTATGGTTTGTAGTGAGTGACCTCTAATGACTAATATAAAGATGGCTAACATCATCATGCCATCACATGCTTTGTAATTGGGCACATGCATTCATCACTGTTTCAATCTTGTTTATAATTTCACCGCCTTTCCCCCACACTATCAACCAAAATATTTCAATCTCATAACGACAATAAGTACTATAAGTAACCTACCCCTGACAGAAATGTAACTAATATAATTTATATAAATATAAAACTACATTGACAATTCTAATAATAATTATATAAATCAACATTAAGAATTATAATTGACGATCAAATAGTCCTCTTTCTTGAATAAAACAAAGTTCTTAAAATAAAATTTATGGGTTATGTAAGCACCTTGTCTTACTAGTACCTAGCTCTGCTGACTCTGGATCAGCATAATATAAAATTAAAAACTATTGACAGAGCAGAGTAAAAACTGGTGGATAGAATACCTGAGGACTCCTCAGTGAGGAGGTCACATTAGGGAAGGTGGAATCATTCATTCTGCTATTAAGACAATGGGATAGGGCTTCTTTCTTGCGTATTATATTGCATCTCTAGAACCATAAATTAATGCATTATTCAAACAGAAGACATTTTATTTTGGTGTGCAAAATTTCAAGATAAAGGATTATGCCCAATTTAAAATAAGGAGATGAGAATGCTTAAATATGTGTCTTGTCATGTGTGAGACCTGCTTGCTATATTTGACTAATCCTTTGAGGTTAGGATAGAAGAATTGGAGCATCCCTTAAAAACATTTAATATATGCACGGAATATAATGAAACAAATTGTTTTGTTATATTATTATTTTTTATTATACTTTTCTAATAGAATTAAAATATACTAGTACTAGACTATTACTTTTTTTTTTACAAAAATTTAGGGTGAGGGGATGGTGCCCCGTCCAAGGTAGGGAAAGCTTCCGGGCTCAAAGAGCATTTACAGATATACTTACATTTTACCTCACCCCAAAAGAACAAGTGGGGTTAGACTACTACTTTTCTATCTTTAGGTGCTATTTTATTTTTAAAATGTAAGTTATGCTTATCAAACACTGCTTAGTTCAGAAAGTTTTTTGTTAGGTTATAAATGTTATAATTAAGAGTTTAATAAATATACAATTTTTGTGTACAAGATTTTACACTATTTATCATATCATTTAATAAATTTAATAACATATGAGATGTCATATTTTTTACGTGACATATATTATATATTTCATTCTATTTTTCTCGTGGTTGAGTTAAAGCAAGTTGTCAGCTTACATTTTGGGTTTTAGATTTAGTCCATCGGAGGAAAAATCAAAGCAAAGAGGAGCTAGACTTTGGAGTAGTTACAAGTTACATGGTTAGTTAGGCATATACAATAATTAACACTCTCAATCAAATATTAGCTCAGTTTAGAAAACTGGATCGGACCGGCTGATTGGACCGAAAAATTGGTGAACCGGCCATGTGTCCGGTCCAACAGAACCGCAGAACCAACCTTGCAGAGAACTGGTTCCTAAACCAGAAAATCGGTAAAAAAACCGGTAAAATCGGTTGAACCGGTCTTTATAAAAAAATTCATTTTTTTATTTTTTATTAATTTAAAATACTTTTAAGATAAAAAAAACTTATGTTTGAGAATTACACATAGATATTTATTTTTTATCAATTATTTTTTTTTTATAAACCTTATAATAAAGTTACTTAAACAAATTTATAGCTTCATACATCTTAATTTCTTATAATTTTGTGTTATTTTATCAATTAAAATATTATATAATATTTAAAATATATGTTTAATTAATACCGGTTCGACCACAGTTCAAACATTTAACCGTGAACCAGTGCCTTCACCGGTTCAATTACTGGTTCGATTTTTAAAACATTCAATATTAGCATTTAGTTCTTGAAGTTGCTTGAACTTTTGGGATTCACCCATTTTATAATTATGATGAGAAGATAAATGAGACTCTAATCTAGGGATGTCAACGGGGCGGGGTAGGGGAGCGGGTTTGGGAGGGGCGGGGTAGTAGTGGTAGAGTTAGGGGTAGGTGCCTACTCGATACATACCCGTTAAAATTAACGGGTACTCATGCAGGTAACGGGTATCCGCGAGTATTAACGGGTACCCATAATGTTTAAGAATTTAAATTTTATAAAAAGAAAGAGAGAAATGTATATAATATATTATAATATCATGTTATATATAAATAATCATTATATAATACCATAGGTGTTAATATATTAAAAATATCATAAAATAATATAAAATAAATTACATCTCATTATAAAATAATAAAAAATCCTAATATTCAAATATATTAATAGAAAAATATGTTTTAATTAGTATGCGGGAAAACCGCGGGGGTAGTTATAATATATGTCCCCACCCATTATATAAATATATGCGGGTATCCATTGTGGGTATATCCACGGGTACGAGTTATTTTGACATCCATACTCTGATCCTACTTTTTGCCTCTTGGTTAAGAAAAGAGTTTAAAAAGACAAGAGGGAAATAAAAAAAGAACACGCTTGATTTATGGAAATTCAGCTACTTATTGCCCAAGTTATGTTGTTAATAGCGTATAATTTTATATGGTATGCAAAAGCAGAATGGAAGATATATAAAATATTCAAATTAAATTGCAGTATTATTGAGCACAGCGGCATTAAGCTGTCCTCTCGTTGTAAATCAATACAAAATTGATTATGAACGAAAAGAAAAATTCAATTTTTAAAATCTACAAGCGTTTCTATTATTCTCATAAGGAATCTTTTCTTCTCTGTCATACAAAGATTAGCAAAGTTTTATGTAGATCATAAGAATTAAAAAAAAGGATTGAAACAAAAAAAAAATTGTGTACATGCTGTGTTTAACTATATAAATAAAACCACCTAAAATCTACATGAAGCTGTTGATAAGGACTGAAACCAAACATATGTACCTCAGGAAGGTAGTAAAGATTGGAACACATCTAATTGCTCTTGTTTGTCTGAGATTGCTGAGATCTTCTTCTCTATTCACAAACCATTGAGCTGTTCTTCTGGCAATTGGAAACCAAAGCTGCCTCATTCTTTCCTCTTTAAGGTTATTTTCAAGCATAGAAGAATTTTCATAGACCCTTTTCTTCATTCCTAAATCTCCAAATCTAGAGACAGCTGTGATTCTGACATTGATCTGTTCTCACCTGGACTCACATACTTTGGTACATGACTAAAATTTCCAGCAGAATCTGATGTAAAAGGAGGATCCTTATCTGAAATTGATTTTAATCTTGTTTAGTGCACTAACTTGCTCTCTCAAAGGAAAGCTTCCTCTCCATCTCCTCCTTGATGTTCATAATTTGCTCATTTTCTACTACTCCTCTTGTATTTGGCACCAAGTCAACATTTGCTTCAAAGTTGTTGAATCTGTCACTTGAAGTAGCATTAAGCATCTCTGAATTCAAAAACATGAGGTCTGAAGAGCTCACGTTGCTCCACCTATGCTTGAACAAACATCAGATATAGTAATCCTGTGATTGTGTTATGATAGGCCTTTTTGTTACCATCACTTTCTTCTTTGCTCCTTGTTGGATAGGCAATTCTTCTTCCTTAATAACATCTTTTCCAATTTCCTAAAGCTGCTTCCAATACTGAATCTTGATGAACCATGATTTTCTTCCTCTCTCTGGACAAAGATCTCTATGTTGGATTCTTCACCGAGACCTGATTGGTTTGCTAGAAGCCTTAAACTGTTTGAATATGTGAAAATTGTTTGGTCTTCAGGGTTGACCTTGTGCCTGCAAATAGGACAAGTTGAGTGTTTTTCAGCCAGTGATCTATGCAATCAATATGAAAAGCATGCTTGCACTTTGGCAATAGCCTGAGAATTTCTATATCTTCAAACTTGATAGACACACTGCACATTCAAGGCCTTCCTTTGATCCTTTGAGAGATGAAAATCTGAAGAAAGGGAGTGATTCTATGACAGTCTTGTCAATTCCTGAAAATCTTGACCTTGATCTGTTAAGTGCTGGTTGACTTCTGGGGCTCCAAAAGAAATTGATCCATTTCGATGACAGAATTGGCAAAACATGAGAAGAACAAATGTTACTGAAAACATGAGACCAAGGATTCCTATAACAACAGCAAGGCTTGGTTGGAAATTAGAGATAGCATCTTGTGAAGGTGCACTTTGGGTCTGTGCTCTAACATGGAAGAAGAATGAGATTGAGAGAACCAAGAGGCTAATACCAAGTTGATTCATGGTTCTCCTCAAGCATTCTATTCTACAGCAAAAAAAATGCTAATTGGTAGGTTTGAAACTTGGAAGCTTACAATTTATAATGGGATTGTTTGTGAAGGGGTTGTTGTTTGTGTGTGCATGGACATTATTCTATTTCTATGCTTATGCTTCTCCCCCAAATAGCAACCATTCCTTATGTCAGTTTCCTTGGTTTCTTTTGGGCTGCGTTTGCGTCTCAATTTGATTCTTCCTTTTAATAATATGTCATCAATGTATTAAAAATTCAGTAGTGATCACAAGGTGGGGTGGCCCACGATTGTATTTATATTTAACTCTGGTTTTTGACTCAGTAGGCGTCTCAATGACACATGACATGACATAGACAAATTTTCTAATTTAATCCTTACGCCATCTTTCTATTAATATGACATGGAAAATTAATCCTTCCACATTCACTTTGAATTTTGAATTGAACCCGTTTTAGTTTTGTTTGTATTACATAATCATTTATCAAGAAACAAGAATCCCCACAACCACAAGTATAGTTATAGGAGTAATGTTGGGTTGAGGCTATTGGTTTGATAAAATCTTTCTCAAAATGGCAACTACACAACTCAAATCTACATTATAATAAAATCAAGCACTTTTGGGTTTATGTGGTGAAGTCCACATCTATCATTAATTTAAAAGATATAACTTGTTAAAATATGTGTACTAAAGCCATTTGTTGATACCAAACAATGGTTGGTCACAGTGGAAATGAACTAGACTACTTTACCTATAAGGTCAGGGGTTCGAAATCTAGAGTCCAATTAAAAGGGTTTTATCTAACCATCATCCCAGCCTGAGAGTTAAACTCACAGCTATGCTGTTGGGGATTCCCGGTGAAAGAAAAAAAAACAAGCCATTTGATATATAATTATCAAAGGTAGTAAGCCCATGAAGGACAAAGGTTCCATTACATATAGCCTTTTATGAGAAGGGTATAGTATACACTTGAAAGACCAAAAAATGACGGTGTAGAGATACCTTGTAAAACCAAAAAATGTCAAAAGTAGTTACCCCATCACATCCCACAAAGTCAAGGGGTTGGGTTAAGTCTACCTTTTTAGCTGCTCTTGCAGCTTCAGCTTAGGCAAACTATCAACTAACACATGGATCTTAACCAACCAAACACATGATTTCAAAAGATGATATGATCATGAAAAATTAAATTGACAAGGGAAAAAAAAAAAATGGCTGCATATGCTAGCTTTATGTGGAGTTTAACATATTATCGATGCTTGATGATGAACATGATGAATCCTTCACTCTCCTTCCTAGACAACCTGTTATATTCTTGTTAGGCTTTGAATTTTACAATTGATGGCCAAGTTAACTGTTAGTTTCGCTGACTTTGCTAAAGAAACTTAAAAAAGATAATGTTGAAAAATGACGTTAATATACAAATTCCAAGTTGATTTTGTCAATTATATAATACACTTATCAATAAAGGAGATGCTTGTCTTGCTGTTGCCTAATGAATGTTTCAAAATTCGTAGCAAAGAGGTAGAAGGTTATCTACACGTTTGGTCAAAGCTAAATTTTTTTCCTTGCTTGTATGTTGACAAGTGACAACACAAGTGGAAGAGATAATGTTAAGGATACGTGATAAATACGAAATAGATAAGCTTGAAATATTGTCACTTTGCATCTTGTCATATCAGAACCAGGTGACCCCAAAAATACCAAGTCTGCTAGATTTCGATGATTAATTGATTATATTTGTTATCTATTGCATGATATGGAAGGAGTAAAAAAAAGAGTTTAATTTTGATACTTCATCAAGTTGAATCATATGTTGCCACACTTTTACAATTGTTATGTAAAACTCTTTAATCATGTTAAACAACACATGACTAAATAATAGTGTAAGTTTTACCAAAACTATGAGTTAAAATTAAATCCTAAAAGAAAATATGGTATATTTATAAGATTTGGAGCTATTTAGTAGATAATCAGTCCAAAAAGAAAATAAAAATAGAAATCGGTGCAAGCCTTAAGCGCTTTCGCTTTATATCCTTTGCAATAATGAAGCTCCGTTTGTTTGAGTATGGAGAAAACAAAGGGAAATGGAAGTTAGTTCAGCAGGTTCATTAATTCACTTGAGAAATAGAGAAGTCTAGGGGTGATTTATCCATACCCCTTTTCACTGGCCTAGGCACATGCCCAGAATGGGCAACTGGGAAGAAAAGCAGCTTGGAAGTGAAAAATGAGGGCGAATATGTTGAAACTAGGAGTTGATGATTGAAGTGCAAAAGGAGGCATTACTTTTCGTAGTGATAAAACGTGTAATCATACCACACATGTTAGAAGAGCCAAGATATAGAGGTATATGCATGAGGTTTGTTGTATTCCTGCGGGTACATACTACATAGCGACTAAGGAGATGCTTAAAGAGAAGGGTTATAATAAGGAATGGTTGGTGCATAACACACACCCTTAGCAGTCTGAAAAAGCACTACTACTGATTCTTAGCACTAAAAAGTTAAAAACTATGTGACTGCTTGCATAAATCAGATGCTTAATTACTATTTAATATAAAAGATGATGCTGGCCCATTATTACATACAACTGTAACCTTAATTGTAGCTGCTACAAGTAATTAAGTGAAATAGCCAAATAAGTTATTAGAGTTATATTGAAAAAAAGGTAAGAATCTTATCCAGCTATAGAAAAATTAAAGCCCTTTCCCTGATTCTCTTGTTGGGAACTATAAAGTAAGGTACAAATCAGATGGTACAAGAATCTAGCTGTGAGAAGAGGCTGCAGGATTGCCATTGGCTACTGACCCCAAAACTGCATTGCCCTCTGGATTGGCTGGGTCATCATTTGCATGGCGAACAAACTCCTCAGGGGTCATGTGAGTACCATGGCATGCACAGACAATTCTGATTTGGTTAGTGCTGTATCGGTAAGTAACCAGATATTGTCCTTCCATTTGAGCCTGAACCTGAGGGGATACCCACGGCAGATTGGGTAGGAACACATCCGCCAAATTTCACTCTGCAGCAAGACCTGGTTTAATATTTGAAAAATCAATGGTGGAACCTTCTCCTTTTGACTGGTCGGATACATCTTTGGCCCTGAGGTTTGTGCTTCCTTTCATGTCTTCAGGTTGGGAAGAGCCTTCTTCAGTAACGCGCTGTTTTCCATCGCCTTTGGTTCGTTCTAGTGGCCTTCCTTCATATGGCACGGCCTCAGATATATTGTTTGAGATTATGTGTAGGGCAGCTGTATCCACACAATAACAGTATAACTGTGATTATCATTACTGTAATAATTACAAGAATGTTTTGAACTGCAGCCTGAACAAAAAACAAATGTTTATAACTGTGAACGTGTTTGGTTTACCTCAAAACCATATTACAAACGTGGATCTGGAGCATTGGCCTAGATCCACATTAATAACGTGATTTTGAGGTAAACCAAACACCCTATAACTTTTCTGACATAAATATGGGCTCCAACAAAATATACAAGTCTTCCATCCGTTTTAGAATTCAATTTATCAATCTTGTGGCTATGATGGATTTTACAATATATACACAAAAAAAAATTTTAACAATTTATCAATCTGACATACAGATCTTGGATGTTTGAGTTAGGAAGAATGATTCTTTAGAAATATCTTCCATCAAAATCACAATTACCTGAGTTAGTTGGACCTCTCCCAGCAAAGGAAGGGTGTAACTGTTGAGGACGAGGAACCAAACCCCAAGGGCTATCCTTATCCAACATCGGAAGCTGAACAGAAGGATATCCAAACATCAGTGGCAAACTCCCATTACTCACAGCTTGGGCTCCTGGGCGTTCACCAGTTACAGTAGGCATCACATGCATCATTCCTGCTATTTGAGCACTTGGTGCCCCAATAGAGTTAGACTCCTTTACTGCAGAAGGGTAAGGGACATTCATCATATTTACTGGTTGAACAGAGAAGGAAGCACCAAAAGTCATGTTTGCATGTTTAAAATCTTTTTCTGATGACCCGGTAAATCTCTTCTGCCCGTTAAAGTCAGTGGCAGTCATGTCAGGAACTCCACGAATCTCTTTGGGAGGATCAGAAGAAGCACCAACTCTGATGAATCCTTTGGGACCATCACTATGTTGTGAGATAGGCCTGGAGGTGGGGTTCTCAGCTTCAGAATCTGCCACATCTTCATTTTCTGCAGTTGAGCCATCTTCTGTAGCAGAAATGTGAGATGTTCTTGCCCTGTCAAGTAAATCAGTATGATGAACATCACTGTCATGCTTCTTTTGATTACGTATCTCGTCAAAAGACATTTTTCGCTTATTTACTGCCTCTAACCGTTTATCTTCCTCGATTTCAATAGGTTTACTGCTATTTGCAACCAGAAATCCTCTCCCACTTAAATTCAACGAAGCATTATCTTCTTTGACCTTTGAAAGGTCGCTAAAGAAGTTCTCCTCAGGCCTTGCGGAATCAGTTCTTCGACTCCCAGTGATTAATTCTGGCTTTTGAGGATCAGTATCAAACATGCTCTTAAAGTCATCAGTCATCTTGCCACCTCTACCAACTTCTTCTGCCCTAATATCCGAGGAGCTACCATTCTTATTCTTGGGTTTGACTGATGAGCCACCACAAGATAAACCTAAGCTGAGCTCAAGCCCACTATCATCCTCCATATTGTAATATCTCAATTCCTATCTAAATCCAAATCAGATCAAATAGTTTGATACTTGATAGTCATATCATCCTTACTACTGAACTAATAAGTCCACCTTTTTACCATAAGAAACCATCTTCAAATATCTGCATTTAATTCAATTTGATGTAAAAATCGCAAGCATATCAGTTGCATAACATATTCAAATAAGGGAACTATTAGCATAATCACGGTTTTTCATCCAAAGTATCAGACATAAAAATTAAAAACAAATAACTCATTCCCATCTCTATACTCAAGGATAGGTCAGATTCCATTAATAAAAAAATTGTGGACCGCAGTAATTGCAGATGCTGAAGGCTTCCCTGAAGCATCATACCCCATTCAGGGTCTTTTTATAAATAAATAAATAAATAAATAAATAACCAAAATAGCCTCGGCAAAAAAAGGAAACAACAACACATTCAGTCAAATTTAGACAGAGCAGGTGTGTGAAACTGTGAATCAGGTAAAAACCACACCTCGTTCCTGATCCAAATCCTTCCCTTCTCTCTCTCTCTCTCTGATGTGATGTAAACAAGTTGTTGCTGCAAACCCAGTCTGGAACACCCCAAAACCATAGGATAGGCCAAATCAACAGCTATATGAGCAAGTTCTTTTTCCCTTCAATTTTGAAAATTGTGTCCCAATTCGTTGGTTAAGGGTTAAGAAAAAAGGGCAAGGCTTCGATCGGAGTTTCAAAGTTTACTCTCAGTAAGGTGCATGATTGGGGAAGAAGGTGACGAAAAACATATATAAGATATATAAATTAGGGTTCACATGACAGTGATCGGAAAGTGGAGAAGACCAATAACATAACGGGAAAAGGGAGATACCTGAATTTTGGAAGAGGGATGCATGATCAAACCCTAGGTCAAGTCTCCATCTCTATGTAGATCAGTGGAAGATTGAGACTAGAACGAGCAAATAAAATAAGAAAAAGTGAGAAAATGCTTAAAAGGACAATATTTTAAACAAATTTAAAATTGCCAAAATTCTCTCTACATTGCAATTTGCCAATGTGATTCTCATGTTAAACCCAATTAGTTACAATATTAAAATAAAATAAACTTTAATACTTTATAATACATATGATTGAATTATTATTATTATTATTATTATCATGATTATGTTTGTTGGTATTTTAGGTATATTATGAGACACCAAATGTGATAAAAGATTATGTATTAAAACTTTGTTAATTTTGTTTTCATCTTTCTTTTTAAAGTGTTGTTCCTGTATGGATCTCGGACTTGGGTCCTGGATCTCGAATTTGGGTTCGGGTATTGCTGAGCCTCGGATGTTGGGTCACGGCGACGGTGGGGTATATCTGCGAAGACACTCTGATGCCCAAGTCAGTGAGGATCCGAGATGAGGCAGTCAATATGTAATTAATGCGTACCTGACATCTGATGTCTACAGTATTTATATGGGAATATCTAGGGATTTAGGCCATGGGCCATCCTCCATAAGATATTATCCCCTAGAGTGAGGTGTGGGCGATGCTCTGGTACTCTACGCATGGTAGCGGTCTAGATGGGGACCGGCTTGCAGAACTTGAGCCGACTTGAGTACACGGATAATCTGACTTGCTCTATTGGGTCAGACTTGCGGGATATTGGGCCTTTTGGCCCAATCCGTAACAGATGCCCCCCAGCTGAAGTCGAATTAAGGAATTCGACTTTGAGCTTATTCAGGTGGTTCGACTTAGTGAGCGTTTGAGTCGGGACACTGAAAAGGCGCGTCTGTTTGCTTTTTGGAGGTGACCTTTGGTATTTTGAGCTGACATTTCGTCTGACACATTGTAACAGATGCGACGGTTCGACTTCTAGGCCTGGATAATTTATGGGCCTTGGCTCGTTCGTATAAATAGAAGAGGGGGGGACTTTCATTTCCTACTTTGCCAAATTTTCTCCCAAGGTTCTACAGAATTCCTTCTTTGAACTGGTGGAAAGAATCCCAATTCCGGTTATTAACTCGGAATAGTTTCAACTTATTCTCCCTTTCCTGTGATCAAACCGAGATACAGGTATGCGTTCCTGAACCCTTTCTCCTTTCTTTCATGGTTTTATTTAGAGAAATGAGTGACAATGAGGAATCCGTGGAAATGCTTCCTAGACCCCCCCTCCCCCGACATGACCATCACGTAGTCGGTCCTTAGTCATATAGTTGGCTCAAAATTATGTGGGAGATCAAGTAAATAAGAGACCTCTCATGGTCGAGGTGGATAACTTAATTCTGAACTCCGGGTCAAAAGATAGTAGTGATTCTGACTCGGGTAGCTGCTACACAGCTTTTGCAGGTGTACCTATGGCAGAAGATCCGAACATAGATTACTTCATGTCGAGGTGGGTCGATCGGTATGACTGGGTGGACCCTGAAGTACTTACTACTCCAAGCGTGCATCGTCCGGGTTGTCCAGAGATGATAAAAAACGTTTGTTTAAGCTTCCAATTTTTGCAGACCCGGACTTGGAGGGCAAGTATCACGTGGATATTCCTCCCCCCGGAAGTCGGGTGTGTCATTTGAGCAAAACAAACACTCCATTCCTATACACATACGATTATTTCCATTCTAAATTGAAGATCACACCGCCATTCACCGAGTTTGAGGAGAGGGTCTTCATGTATCTAAATTGTGCTTCTTCACAGTTACATCCCAACACCTGGGCGTTCATCCGGTATTTTCAGCTGATTATGGCCGAGTTTGGGTTCACGCCTTCTGTCCGGCTTTTCTTCCATTATTTCCAAGTGATGTGGAAGCATCCCAAAGAGAATAAAAATGAGACCCTCAAGAGTTGGATAAGTGTGAGGGGATTTGCTGGAAGTAAATTAATAACCCCTTATGTTGATTTGACAAAGAGGGGAAAAGTCCCCTTTAAACAATAATTTTTTCAGATCCAGGCAGTAGAAGGGGTGAAATCGTTTTGGGAGGACAAGTCGGAGTCTCGGTCGAGATACCACATATACTAGTGTAAGAGGCACTACGACAGATCATCAACTGACTATGAAATTGCAGAAAGTGTGCTATCCCCAATAGATAAGGCTATCAAGAAACTCTTAGATGACTCTGTCAAGGAGTGTGGTCCCTTCTCGAGTAGGAGAATAGAAGATGGACCTCAACGGAATATAGGATCTCGGATAGGTCAATAAACAACGGGTTTCGGGTGGGGGCTCCGACTTGCATTTCTTAGTTCATCTTTTAAGTTTCCTAAGTTGGTGTTTTTCTTTCTTTCAGCATCTATGGCCAACACAACGTTGAAGAGGTTAAGACTTTCAAGGAATGCTACTGATAATGAAGAGGTTCAAGTTGACCTCGACTTTACCAACAATGTTGATGGTGCAAGTGGCTCTGCCTAGATCACGGTCCAGGGAACATCTGAGAGTGCCCCTAGGGCCGATAATGCTAACCCGACTGATGTGGACGCTGACCCTAACCCCAAGAGGAAAAGACCTTCGAGGAAAGGCGTGAAAGGACAGCTGAGATCGGGACCAGTATCACTCCTACAGCCTTTATTGTGACACCCTTCTACCCCATACTCTTTATATGTTTAATAAATTGAAATGTAGAAAAGATAATGTCCCACGATGGGTAAAAAGGTTCACAAAACTCTCTTATTAAAAACCTCATTAGTTCGAAACACAACTTAATTAAAACGAAATAAAACTTCAAATGTAATCCAATACTCATGCAGCAAAATCTCCAAAGAAATAAAAATAACTAAACATCCTACTTACCGTGCAAGGCATCCAAAATGGTTTACAAGAACTTCCTAACTAGAATCATAATAAAAGGACCCCAAATTATACCCTGATGTCACATCTATCAGAGCACATTCCCTTTAATCACACTCGACACCAATCGTGTCATCATCAACACCTGTAAAAATATCCACAGTAATACGGTGAGGAAAAGAATACTACTCATACATACACATAGGAGACTACCCTATCCTCACCCACATATAAACAACATCATCATTCATCATACCTCATACCAAAACATCAAATAATCCATCATATAAGCATCATCTATAAAGCAGCATATAGCTATTCATCTATACCAACATATAAACAACATACCATCATTCACCAAAGGAATCACATACTCATATAATACTCATTCATCATTAATACTCAGAACATCATTTATAACTCAATATCATCATCAGATATAACACATATACATCCATCATGTATGCACCAAAACTCATCAACATTATTATATAACTCAATTCCATCGTTGAGTATAACACATCATCATATGCACCAAACTCATCTCATCACCTACCCAAAGATCATGACTTAGAACTCCGCACAATGGGTGCACCTCGTCAATCACTCCAGTTAGTACCAAGATAGTCTACCAGAGTCACCACACACAATCCGATAGGTTGTACCCCCTCTATGGGCCCGCACAACGACATTCGACCCTAGGTTGCACCCCCTCTATGGGCCAGTACAATCACTCCTAGGTTGCACCCCCTCTATGGCCCGCACAATTCAGGTCTCATCACACATGCTCAAGGCATCTCTCTTAAGTTGTACCCCCTCTATGGGCCCACACAACTCAAGTAACATCATCATTAAACGTATTGAATATTCACCAACCATATGCATTCCAAAATAACATCAATTACTTTGCATATTCACCAACCATATGCATACCAAAATATCAAAACATATTGCATATTCACCAACCATATGCATACCAAAATATCATAAAACAGATTGCATATTCACCAACCATAAAACATATTGCATAAGCACCAATCATTATGCACACCAAATATCATCAATATATTGCATAAGCACCAATCATTATGCGCACCAAACAACATCAATTATATTGCATAAGCACCAATCATTATGCACACCAAAATATCATAAAACATATCACACACCATCAATACCATTAAGCATCCTAAACAATTTCACATTTTAAAATAAATCAATCTGCGAGCTACACTTAGCCCACGCTTAGCGCACCCGCAGTGCGCATTCCAGTGAGTTATGCTCCACTCGCGCTCAGCACGAGTGCAGCGCAGGTTCAATGGTCACACGCTTCAGTACGCGCTCAGCGCCTACTGAAGCGCAAGTGTCGCCGATCGCGACTGTTCATACGTTTTCCATCCCTTTGACCCCCTTTACTCATCCTCTAACCATTCCTCTTAGTTAAGATATCATCATAATCCTCAATAGTCATCAAACTCATCAAATCATCAATCTTTAACAGTTTTACATGGATTTCCCATCAAAACCCCAAATCATCAAACCCTTATTTAACCCTTTTTCACTATTCTCATTATTATCATTCAAACCACTCAAGAATCATTCCAATCAACCATAAATCACAGTTTATATCATCATTCTCAGTTATAGCATACATTAATACAAATTTCTCATCTTAAATCATTACCCAAACACCCCCACATGCATATACAAGCAGCACCCTCTCCCCCACCGTACCTTAAGTGAAGATCGATTACAGCAAGGAAGTCCCTTTCTTGGTTCTTGATGCTCACTCTACAGCAATTCTCTCTTGAGACTCAGTTTCTCCCCTCCTTAGCGTTTCGCTCTCTGACGATAATACGAATAAGGATTAGGGTGAACTAATAACCCTTCCTTATTAGAATGCCTAATTGGGCTTGGGCCCATCCTCAACCCCTTATCTTCTTTTTAAATTTTAAACTATCTTTATGGATAAAACTAATAATAATATTAATCCTATTAGTTATCCATCTATTTAATTAATTATTTCCTCTACTCATTTATTTAAATCAATTAATATTTTACCTAATAAAATTTAGGATGTTACATTTATGATTCTGACTGCGAGATTGACACACCTGATTTGAATAAGGTTTTATACAAGGACTTTTTGAAGCAGGTTCATGAGAGTGTTGATCTGTCTGAGAACTTGCTCGATCTAGAAAGGCAGAATTTGCAACAAGCCGCCTTTCTGAGGTCCCTTCGCCGAGATATCATTCCTTCTTATAACAATGCCAACTTTGCGTTGGAAATGATGATTGTTGAGCGTGACAAGGCCTTGGATGATTTGAAAAATGCCAACTCGTCCCTTGATGAGGAAACGAAAGAGAAAACAAAGTGCCAAGGTTGGTACAACAACGCTAGGGCCAAGTATAAGACTGCGGACACTGCATTAACTAAGCTGAGGGAGGATTATAAGGCGTTGAAGAAACAACCTCCCTCATACAGTATGGGTAAGGCGGCTGTGACCGAGATTGTCAAACAGAACCTGCTACGGCTGAGCGTCGTCGCGCCTCTCGCGCGCAGTCTCCGCGCCGCTGGTGCGCAGCCAAAACGCCGTGCGGCCCTCTGTCGTCGCGCCGCAAGGCGACGTCTTCCTCCACTGCGGGTGCGTTGTCGCACCCTCCTCCGCCGTGCAGCTCCTCTGTGTGGGACGCCATCGACGGAGGCGGAGGCGGCTGCTATTCCTCCATGCATGGCCGCCGCCTCCATGGCTCCTCCCCCTTCTCCCTCTTTTGCCCCAAATTGTAACCCTAGGAGAAAAGGTAAGAAGAAGAGTGTTCTGGAAGTGAGGAAGTGTTTTTTTTACATTTACCCTCTTTTCTTTTTTTTTTATTTGTATTCACTTGCTGATTGTGTGAGTTGGGCCAGCAAATTCACTGGCCCATTATCTTTTTTTTGTATCAAACTGACCCATTATTGCTCTACAAAGTTACGTTTTTTCTTCTCATTTTGATAATAGTTGGGTCGATGATGCAACCTGAGGCCCAACTTTTAATTTCAGCTACATTTAATTTTTTCTCAACAAATTTTATTTCATTTAAAAGTCAAAGAAATTTTAAAATCTCTTTTTTAAAAAAAATCAAAGTCAAAATGTTTTTAAACTCTCTTTCTCAAAATTAAATCAATCAAATTTTTAATCACTTCTTTCTAACATTTCTCAATTAATCAGTTTTTTTTCTTATGTGTATGTTTAAAATTTTTTAAAATTAATCCTCTAAAAAATAAAAAAAAATGTTAAATTCCTTTCACAATTTAATTTTTTCTTTTAAATTAATTAATCAAATATCAATCCGAAGTTCATGCAGTGATCCATGACATTGATTGTGCACTTCGTTGCCCTTCAACTGTTGTGAGTATCGTAAGGATTTTTGTATAGCAATGCTATCCTAAGCCTGCGCAATGTGAACTCCTTTAATAAAATTCTTTTTCAAGTTAAAATCCTCTTAACCTTCTTTTCTTCAAAGTAAAAAAAAAACAACAAATCTTTTTCTAAAAAATCTTTCTCCTTCAAAAATCAACAAATCCAAAAAATCTTTAGAACTACGTGGCTTTGATTTCTCATTGCACCCGGAGAATACGTAGGAGCGGGAACAACGCCCGTCAAGCTAAATAAATAAAAAAAATATTTTCTCCTTCATCCAAGATTCAATTCTTTTTAACTGTGTTATTTATTATAAAAATGCAAAAAATTTAAAAAGTAAAAAATAACAAAAATAAATTTATTTTCATTTAAAAAGAGGTAAAATAAATATCTTTAAAGTTAATGAGTTTTGCCACAATTAATTAGAGGTAACCGTCTTAGGACGGATGTTGTAGGTGCTAACACCTTCCCACACATAAATGACCCTGAACCCAATCTGGTTCGAAGACCATTTTTTTTTCTTTTAAAGGGTTTTTCCAAATGTTTCCCTTAAATTAAACTTGTGTGGCGACTCCATTGAAAAATCCAATTTTTCCCTGATTTGTTCGCCGACCTGTCGTGACCCCGGTTGGTTTCGACAGCGGCGACTCCCACCTAAGGACGTTTGAGAGTCAAGCCTTTCATAATTATTGTGCAAATTGCTAACTTTGAAAATACTTGTTTTGCATCTTTTTTTGTTGTTTTTTCTTGTATATATTGTTGTAAATATTTGTTGCTCATATTTCTTTAAATATTTCTCTTTTGTACAATATTTGATAAATGTAAATATACTTTATGTTAACCTTAGGGTATGAGACTTTATCTCTGTATATATTTGTTTTGTTTTATTTGTTTTGCCAGATGAGAGGGTAGTTGTTAGGATTACAGTTTGTATGCTCCATGCACACACTTCCACGTTCACTTGCTTCACACATTATTTTGGGCTCTATACCGAGCCTTCCATACCTGTAGGACTAGAAGGGCGGTTTCGGTTTGTCAATGTGGGCCTTTGGTTTCCCTGGCACTTATCGAATCTCTTGCTCAGATTGTTACCAGTACTATGGATCACCATCTTGTGGCTTAATTAGTCTCTGTGGTTGATTTCACTTGACTGGGTCTTATCCTTCGGATAGGGGCATCTGGAGGCCGTGACCTGTAGAAGTCTAGACCCGTCCTTGAAGATCGTGCATTGTAAATAAGCCTAGTGCCTACCCAACTTAGAATCTTGACCTTAAGAATACTTCTCCATAAGGGTTTGCCTAATTTAGGACACATAAGGAGCGTACTTCTTCCTCTTTCTTTAATTCTTTATTGTACATATTCACTCAACTGTTAGCAGTAGCGGTCATTCATGAACATAAACATTCCATTTTTTTTTCAAGGAAAATAAATTTGTAGTGGAAGTCCCTTGTTTTTCTTAAATAAAGATAAAAATAAATAAGAAAATCATCAATTTCTTCATTAACATTGCATGCACCTCATGCATCTTTAATAAATATCACTTCATCCATCTCATATATTCATTATGTACAATAGCATCATACACCTGATATGTCATTCTGATATCATACTTGCATTCTGCATCACTCAACATCATATTGACATCTTGCACCATCCTTTTTGTCATCTTAGCATTTCATTCAATGTAGCACATGTGTATAATTACCATAAATTTAGGTTGTTGCATCATAAATCGTCTGCATACAATTTGTCATATAATCTTCCATGCATTAAGCCTGCACTTTGCAATTTGCATGTAGTATATACTTGTATTATGCATGCATTTGTCTTGTTCATCATTTGGTAGAGACAACTTGGCACTATGGATTCTTATTTTGTGAGTTGGGTAGGCTCATGAGTGATTGCACATTTAGATTAAGTTTTTCATATAGTATAGGAACATGATAAATGTAAATATAGAAAGTGTAAATTAAATATAACAAAAAAAGGAAAAAACAATAGGTTGCATCCTTCTTGCATATTCATTCATAAAATCAAAAGTGGGGCATCAGAAGATGAGTGACATGGTGTTGCATCATTCCAATTGATTATTGTAATTGAAATAAAATCTCCCTTTTGAGAAAGTCATATCCTCGGCATCCTTACAGAACCAGTGCCCAATCAAGGACCATGGATGAACTGGAACGCAGTCAGCAGGAGCTAAGAAAATGACATCAACCAGTTGAAGGGGCAAGTGGCCAAGGTTTTGGAGCTACTAGAAAGGAGATATGTTAATGAGAATCCATCAGGGATAAACAATGAACAACCGGTCGCACTTGACCCACCAGGCTCTGCTTCTGTGCCAACACAGTCATATGGTTTGAGTCCTCAAGGGGCAATAGTGGCACTAACGGTGCATCCAACCTATCCACCCACACCCACTCATCACTAATCCACAGGGAATCCAATGGCCACCATACAGTCTTCCACCTGGTTACACACCATCACAAACCACCAACCCTCCAAACCATAACCCACCATTGTCAACTTCTAACCCCCAACATCCGATCAACCCACCAAAGCCCGACCAAGCTAGCAATGGAACCCCCACAAACACAACCACCATTTCCTATCTTCCTGTCATATCCTTTTTCACCCAGTTACATACCACCCCACGATATCAACTCCCGAAAGGATACACCTTAATTTTGTGATCCCAAACTCCAATCCACTAAATTCCCACCAAACCACCAACACTCCACCCGGATGCTCGTGAAGGCCCATATGCACCATACCCTGTATTCATGACTGCATGGCGACCTCAAGACTCACCAAAACATTTTTCAATCTAAAGATGAACTGCAAATCCTAGAGGAGAGACTGCGAGCAATAGAAAGAGCAAATCACTATGGCCTTGGTGATGCATGTGAGTTGTGTCTTGTCCCTGGTGTTGATGATTCCCCCGAAGTTCAAGGTGCCGGGGATTTTGAAAAGTACAATGGGACCACTTGCCAAAGAGCCATTTGACCATGTACTGTAGAAAGATGGCCTCACATTCTCAGGATGAAAAAATGTTGATTCACTTTTTCAAGACAGTTTAACTGGGGCAGCTTTGAGTTGGTACATGTACCTGGAGCGTAGTCGTATCCGTTGTTGGCAAGATCTGACTTATGCTTTCGTACAACAATACAAATACAACATCGATATGGCTCCTAATCGACTACAGCTGCAAGATATGTCCCAAAGGAGGTTGAAACCTTTAAGAGTATGCTCAACGATGGAGAGAAGTAGCTCTGCGCAAGTGGTTCCTCCACTTTCAGAAAAAGAAATGGTCTCCATGTTCATTAACACACTTCGATCACCTTTCTATGATAAGATGATTGGAAGTGTTATCATCCAGCTTTTCAGACCTTGTCATTATAGGAGAAAGGATGGAATGTGGAATCAAAAGAGGAAAGATTGCTTACAATCCAGTGAAGGAACTCAACACAACGAAACCCTTCATGAATGAGGGGCAAGAAGAAGAAAGGAAGCCCAGTTTCCCACTCAACCACGAGCTCTACACCTAGACCATGATCAAGTTTGGTCAATGCCGGAGTTCATTGAAAAGTACTATATAGCTCATGTTGGGAGGATCAAACAGAAGTTATCCAGCTTGGTTCACCACTGCGCTCCAAAGTCTGAGTTCAACAATTGAGAATTCATCAACTCTCCCCATGATTTTTTTTTTGTGTGTGTTTTACTTCAATTGTAATGTTTCCATGTAGACTCGCACTTTCCTTTCAATATATCTTATCAATGAAATGCATTTTGAATTTTTCAGAAACCTTTGTTCTTTACCCATTACTTTTCATTTCCCTTCTCATTTTTGTTTTGGTCCCATACAAATAACGCATCTCTAAAGGTGATTCTCTTGAAAAACAACAGTGTCAGTGCCTCATCTTATAATTGTGATAATCTCATCAATTGTGCTAACAAAGATGCTGAAAGTAATTAAGAATCCCCTTTGATTGTTGAGACCAGTTGACTAAGAGGTCGGTGAGATCAAAGCGCTTGAAGCTGTAGTTGAGGAACCGGTGTGTTCAGATACAAATTGCCTCTGGATCTGAAGGACAAGAGAAAAAAATGGTTCTGAGGGCTAGATGGATTCGAGGTTTTTCTTAAAATTAAAGTATGAAAATGAGCAATCATGGCTTGAGATGATGATTGGCCTTCTTTCTCTATCTCAAAATATCATCATTATCCCTAGTTGTCCCCTTTGAGCCTAATTTTTTTTTTTTTGAATAAACCTGGACAAGGATCACCCCCACATTGGGGTTAGCACAAATGGAAGTCAACTTTCAACAATGTTGTGTCACTAGTTGTAATGACAAAAAGAAAAAGAAAGGGGAAATCATTAAAAAGTAACAAAAAAACACAAAAGCATAAATGAAAAGTGACTGAGAGCAAAAAATCGTTGACTTCAAAAACTCTCAAAGAAAAAAGAAAGGAGTTGTTGATCCTTGATCCCTTGAACCCTTAAACACTTGTTTGGGCCTACCATATCCTTCATTTCATTGCCATTAGCCCTGACCACGTTACAAGCCTTGCAAAGTCCAGTCTGATAAATGAAATGGTTTACCTCATTTTCATAACTTTAACTTTGAGAAAAAAAGGATGATCCAGATAGTCGAAGAAGGAAAAAAGAAAAAAAAAACCAGAAAAAGGAGATATAAGGGCCCGTTAGGTTGAAAACCCGAGAGGGCAACCTAAGCAAAATTTGGCAAACAGGTGAAATAACTGCGTTGTGCATTGGGGCAAAGCGAGATATGCAAGAGAAATGATATTGGGGGGCAAATAAGATGTTCAAAGTACAAGGGATCCAGGTCATTCCGAAATGCATTGGGGCAAATGCAAAGTTTGACGTATGTGAAACCGGGGCAGTTCATAATCCCTAGAAGCCGGTTGATGGGTTCTCAAAATTATAAGATGAGGGATTATCATTGTTGAGGGAATCAATCTAGCACAAAAAGACAAAAAAAACAAACAAAAAACAAAGAACAGGCGTTTACATTTCTTTTTACCCTTTGTAAATTCTTGACCCCCACCCAGCATATATGACTCCCTTTTCTGTGAATATAACATTTCTTTTTATCCTTTGTAAAATTGACCCCCACCTAGCAAATATGACCTTTTTGTTTTGTGAATATGAAAAACCCTATTTTTTGCTTTACCCATTTGATAAATTCAAATTGCATTTCCTGATACATATATATTGACAAGAAACCTGTGTCGACACTTGAAAGCGTTACAATAATTTTGATGGTTTCAAAGTCATGGGGAATTTGATGAACTCTTGATGGGACAAAGAGTAACCAAGTCTCAAGCTCAGATGATAAAGTTGCAACACTTGCTCATTTTAGAATGTGCTCAAGCAGGCATCCAAAGCATGAATTGAACAAAAGACCCAAACTTGGGGCAAAGAGATGTGTCCTTGTTCATCTATGAATCTTGTGGGGCACCTAACACTGTAAGGACTGAGGATTGAAGACAATGAGTGAAAATGATCAAATGAGGAAAACAAAAAGAATGTTAGAAAAGTGCCCATGTTTCAAGGAAAAATCATGTAGCATTGTTCATCCATGCATCAATAGTCATTCTGTTGTCATCAAATGCCCATCTCATCACGTATCTCTGTCATCTGCCCTCACTTCATCATACATCACATTTGCATCATATGCTTCACCAATCGATTTCATTCTTCGTGATAGGCATAATCTTTGCAATTAACATTGTTTGTTTCTCCAATTTTTTTTACACCATAGATCACCTATGCATCATACTCTGCTTATTCTTTCATTGCTCTTGTTACTATATCTTGGGATTTCATGGGTCTTTGTACCCACACATCTCAGTTCCTTGGTCAATATACTCATCACTTTCCTCAAGTCCCCAACCCCATCATATTTCAATTTCAAGGTCCTCATACCCAATGTAACTTCATTCTTGGGTCCACATACCCATCATTCGTCTGGGCTCGCACGTCCACTACATACTCATCAAGGGTCTTTACGCCCAATGAATCTTTATCTCAAGTTCTCACATTCAGCTTTCGGGTCCGTACTCCCATCATAGTCTCATCCTGAGTCACCATGTCCATCACACCCTCATTCTTAGGCCCATGTGCCCCTTGCATTCTTATGATCTTCATCTTGGACCTTTATGCCCATAGCACACTAGTTGAATTCCAGTTCAATTCCTATATCATTCCAAACACCATTTACCTTTTTGTGAAGTCCGGTCCCGATCTAGCAACCATTAAAATTCAAGTTCATTTCCAATACCTTTCAAACACCTTTTACGTTTCCGCAAGTTTGGTCCCTATCCAGCCGCATTTAAATTCCAGTTCAGTCCAATACTTGTCAGACAACACCTTTTACATTTCCGTAAATCTGGTCCCTATCTAGCCGCATTTAAGTTCCAGTTCAAGCCCAATACATAACTAGCATCCTTTACGTTTCCGCAAGTCTAGTCCCTATCCAGCCGCATTTAAATTCCAGTTCAGTCCAATACTTATCAAACAACACCTTTTACATTTTCACAAGTCTGGTCCCTATCCAGCCGCATTTAAGTTCCAGTTCAAGCCCAATACATAACTTGCATCTTTTATGTTTCGCAAGTCTAGTCCCTATCCAGCAGTCGTTTAATTTCTTTACTTCCTTAACATCTTTTACGTTTCCGCAAGTCTGGTCCCTATCGAGCCGCATGTAAATTCCAATTGAATCCCAATACCTACCTAGCTCTTTACGTTTCCGCAAGCCTGGTCCCAATCCAGCATCATTTAAATTTGAACCAACAATTTGCAATTTCCATTCAAAAGTCCATCCCATTTTACTTTCTTGTGAAATGGATGGAGAGAAAAGAAAAGAAATTTTTTTTTACATTTGTCCATAATCTTTTGTTTCAATCCACCTCCGGACAAAATAGGAGCCCTTGTCTTTACTTAATTTTTACTTTAAGAATACGAGAAACATGTTTATTCATATTCTCAAGTAAAAATATAAGTAAAGAGGGGCAGCTGTGAGCACCCAATTTTGCCCGGGATATTTTGTTTACTCATTTTTAAAGTAAATCTTTTCTTTCTAATATCTTCTAAAAACAAAAAACAATGACATCAATGTTCTCTCTTTTCTTTCTAATATCTTCTAAAATTATGGATAGAAATCAGCTGAAATTATGGATGGATTGCAGAGAAGTTGTTAGCATGGCTTCCTAGTGCTATATACATACACTGTCTGATTGAGAAAGGGGGACGGGATTTCTGTTTTCAGAGAAAAAAATTGAGCTCCATCATCTGGAGCAAGTTCAAGCAGAGAGTAAAAAACAAAAGAGAGAAAGAGTCCAAGAGAAGGGAGGCATACAGGCAGTAAAGAATACAAAAGGTTCAAAACAGAGAAAAGAAAAAGGAAGCAAAGGAGAGTCACACAATAAGAATCTCACGCATAAGTTCAATCCCTGGTACATCTCATTAAACACAACTTATTTTACATGCCCATCCTTGTGTAAATACCATATTGTTGGATAAAAAAAAAAGAGCAAAACAGAGATTGTAGATTGATATAAGGAGTGTTAAATATCCTATGAGTGTCCCATTTTATCATGCATTAGTTTGTAAAATACAAATACAGCTTAAACAAAAATCTTCAAAATCCCCTCACAGTTAAAGAATCAGCCAGCCAGCAACACACAGAAATAGAAATAAAATGCAAGAAAAGCTAACACTCCCCCTCCTTGACCGGACTACCACCGCAGCCTCACCAACCATGGTCCTCCACCTTTCTCACCAGCACAACCTGAAAAAGAGAGAGACCAGCAAATTGAAAACTACAACAGAGAGAAAACAGAACCAAAAATCAGAGAGAGGGAGTGAAACAGAACAAAAAAACAGAGAGGAGGAAGAAGAAAGGGAGGCCGCCGTGGCCTCCCGCAGCGGCACGGTGTCGCCGCCGTGCGTCACCAAGCCACCACGGTGGCTGAAAGTCCACCGTCGTTCCTCCCACCGCCGCGAGTTGCGGGCTGCTCAATTCACCGTCGTCCGTCATCCTCCCTCCGCGGCCGAAGGCTTCGCAAACGGCCGTCACCGTTCTCAATCGCGCCTCCTCCCCACTGCCGCGGTGCTACGGCTAAGCACCGTCGCGCCTCTTGCGCGCAGTCTCCTCCGCGCCGCTGCTGCGCAGCCAAAACGCCGTGCGGCCCTCTGTCGTCGCGCCGCAAGGCGGCGTCTTCCTCCACTGCGGGTGCGCCGTCGCACCCTCCTCCGCCGTGCAGCTCCTCTGTGTGGGACGCCATCAACGGAGACGGAGGCGGCTGCTATTCCTCCATGCATGGCCGCCGCCTCCATGGCCTCCTCCCCCTTCTCCCTCTTTTGCCCCCAAATTGTAACCCTAGGAGAAAAGGTAAGAAGAAGAGTGTTCTGGAAGTGAGGGAGTGTTTTTTTTTACATTTACCCCTCTTTTCTTTTTTTTATTTGTATTTCACTTGCTGATTGTGTGAGTTGGGCCAGCAAATTCACTGGCCCATTATCTTTTTTTTTTTTGTATCAAACTGACCCATTATTGCTCTACAAGTTACTTTTTTTTTCTTCTCATTTTGATAATAGTTGGGTCGATGATGCAACCTGAGGCCCAACTTTTAATTTCAGCTACATTTAATTTTTTCTCAACAAATTTTATTTCGTTATCACCGTTGGTCAGTTTAGTCCTCAACCCCAAACGTTGCTCTTTTCGCTGAGATCTGTTTGGTTTTAAAGTTTCTTCTGTTTTCTGGTTTCTGGTCGTGCTTGGTTTTTGAAGTTGTTGCCTAATTTGGTGGCGAAGAAGAAAAATGGAAAAGAAAGACAGATCCTGGAGCGGGTTACTTGCTTTGGTGCTGAAAACTTTGGTTGTATCATGAAGTGTTGGGTTAATGATTGGAACTTGGGGTGGTGGGGGTTGAGGAGGATTGGAACGAATGAAGAGTAGAAGTAAAAGAATTGTCTTTTGTAGTGAAACTGGTTTTGGTTGACGATTGAAAAGGTGGGATTCTTTGGGGTGTCTCTTAGGCATTTATCGTTGATGGTTGAGGCAATTAAGTATCTGGGTGTTTGAGTTTTGCTTAGATGTAAATGGTTTTTGGTTGGTGAAGAGGGATAAAGGTAAGAAGAATGATATTATGGAGTAGTAAGGAAGAGACGTAAGGGATTATATTTCGGTCTTGGTTCATCTTGTGTGGATTTTGTTGCTACTCAATTTGTGTACTTAAAAGAGTGTGTTTAAATCATTGATTTTGGGCTCGGTTTCAAGGTTTGAATTGTTGAAACTTTGCTGAAATGAAACTCTCTTCAGCTGGTTTTAGTCCTCCACCTCAGGAAGATATGTCTACTCTTGTTTGCATATTCTCCTTCCACTCTATCTCTCCTCTATTCTCCACTTTTTTGGGTAACAATTTTCTCCAGTTTTTTTTTTGGGGGGGGGGGGAGATAGTTATCACACCCTTAGTCCTAAGGATCAGAATGCTATTCTCTTTTTAGAGTGGTGATACTTGTACATTTTTCAATTATTTGATGTGGGGATGTGGAAATATTACTTGTTGAGGCTACTCTTTCTCTACTTTCAGCCTTAGCTCAGAGATCAGAGAAGTAATTTGGCTTAATAGCTGAGCACCTGCCTCTTTGGGGGGGGTTCCTTTGTTGTTTTAAGATCCTCGCTTAATAAACAGGCTGGCCATTACAAAGCTGCTACGGAAGAAGAATGAGAAGAAGAGAGGAAGACAGGAGAAGAGGAGAAGAAGACATGAGATGAAGAAAGCGTCAAAAGCGAAAATAAGGGAAAATTAGGGTTCAACAAATTCCCCTTTAAATTTTCTAACAGATTCAATTACTTTTTTATTTTTAATTCGTCTAAATCCTAAAACGACACCGTTTTGAGCCCACCCGGCATCCTACTTGTCCCTTAACGTGACACGTCACCTGCCTGTGAACAATGTTTGGGGTTGAGGACTAAACTGACCGATGATGATAAAAGTCATGGACTAACGTGTTAATTAAAATAAGTCAGGGACTAAACTGAACGATCAGGAAAAAGTCAGGGACTAAAGTGAGGGTTTATTCACCCTAAAACGATACCGTTTTGAGCTCACCTGGCATCCTACTTGTCACTTAACGTGACACGTCACCTCTCTGTTAACGGTGTTTAGGGTTGAGGACTAAACTGACCGACGATGATAAAAGCCAGGGACTAACGTGTTAATTAAAATAAGTCAGGGACTAAACTGAACGATCAGAAAAAAGTCAGGGACTAATGTGGGGGTTTACTCGTTCTGGAAGTGAGGAAGTGTTTTTTTTACATTTACCCCTCTTTTTCTTTTTTTTATTTGAATTCACTTGCTGATTGTGTGAGTTGGGCCAGCAAATTCACTGGCCCATTATCTTTTTTTTTTATCAAACTGACCCATTATTGCTCTACAAAGTTACTTTTTTTCTTCTCTTTTTGGTAATAGTTGGGCCGATGATGCAACCTGAGGCCCAACTTTTAATTTCAGCTACATTTAATTTTTTCTCAACAAATTTTATTTCATTTAAAAGTCAAAGAAATTTTAAAATCTCTTTTTAAAAAAAAAATCAAGTCAAAATGTTTTTAAACTCTCTTTCTCAAAATTAAATCAATCAAATTTTTAATCACTTCTTTCTAACATTTCCCAATTAATCAGTTTTTTTTCTTATGTGTATGTTTAAAATTTTTTAAAATTAATCCTCTAAAAAATAAAAATAAAATGTTAAATTCCTTTCACAATTTAATTTTTTTCTTTTAAATTAATTAATCAAATATCAATCCGAAGTTCATGCAGTGATCCATGACATTGATTGTGCACTTCGTTGCCCTTCAACTGTTGTGAGTATCGTAAGGATTTTTTGTATAGCAATGTTATCCTAAGCCTGTGCAATGTGAACTTCTTTAAATAAAATTCTTTTTCAAGTTAAAATCCTCTTAACCTTCTTTTCTTCAAAGTAAAAAAAACAACAAATCTTTTTCTAAAAAATCTTTGTCCTTCAAAAATCAACAAATCCAAAAAATCTTTAGAACTACGTGGCTTTGATTTCTCCATTGCACCCGGAGATACGTAGGAGCGGGAACCACACCCGTCAAGCCCAAATAAATAAAAAAAATATTTTTCTCCTTTCATCCAAGATTCAATTCTTTTTAACTTTGTTATTATTATAAAAATGCAAAAAAAGTAAAAGTAAAAATAACAAAAATAAATTTTATTTTCATTTAAAAAGAGGTAAAATAAATATCTTTAAAGTTAACAAGTTTTGCACAATTAATTAGAGGTAACCGTCTTAGGACGGATGTTGTAGGGTGCTAACACCTTCCCTACACATAAATGACTCCCGAACCCAAATTTGGTTTCGAAGACCATTTTTTTTTCTTTTAAAGGGTTTTTCCAAATGTTTTCCCTTAAATAAACTTTGGTGGCGACTCCATTGAAAATCCAATTTTTTCCCTGATTTGTTCGCCGACCCGTCGTGACCCTGGTTTCGACAGAAAGAAGAGAAGTTGGCTTTGGTGGCCACGACTGAGAAGGTTAGTTTGATTCATTTGCCAATGCAATCGCCCAATTGAAGTTTCTCAATCCCGGTCTTGTGGTTAAAGGGTCTTCAGCTAACTTTGAAGTCTTTGAGAATCAAATCTGCAGAATCGACATGGAGAAGAAGGTACACGTCTTAGTGGCGACTGGAGCTGAAGTCGGTCCTTATGTTGAGAATGATGATTAGTTGTAGGGCTTGTATTGAAATTTTCTAAGTGTTTCAGGTTTTTTGTACTTTGAATGATGTTTGAACAATCTTAGCATTATCTTGCACTATCTGGTTATTTTTTCAATGTGAGACCGACTTTGTCGCACTTCTAAAGCGTCATTCATTACTTGTCTTGTGCTTCTTTTAACTTTGCACTTTTGTCGTGTTAATACGCTTGTAAAGCTTCAAGTTCGAGGTAGACCGGGATGTTTGTCACATCCAGTTTGTATTGAAACTTACCGAGATGCTCTTCGTATCTGGACTTTTCACTATAAGAAATTCGCTATTTAGTGATGGCCATCAGTCATCGCTATATAGCGACGGCCTGGCCGTGGCTACACTTAAAAAAATTCTGAAAATATTAAAATTAAGCGTAGCGATGGCCTTAGCAACGGTATGGTCGTCGCTACATTAAAATAAAATTTAAATTTGGCGCGTGTTGAGGAATTTTAAACGTAGCGACGGTCGTAGCGATGCTACGTTCACTGCTGATATGCGTAAAACCCTTCCCCCTCCTCTATTCCTCCATTTTCATCCTCCTCCTCCCTCTCTTTTCCTCCCCTTCGGCCATCCCTGTTTCTGTCCTTCTCTGTTTTTCATTCTAAAAAACTCACCGATTAAAAACTTCCCCTCCTTCATAGGTCCGTTTTGAACTGATCAGAATTCAAAATAGTTGCCTGTTGGTGACTTTACAATTCCTTCTCTCTCCATTCCTTCCCTGGCGTCACAACTAGTAAGTTTTATAGTTTTAATTAATTTATTTGTAATTAATAGTTTATTTGTTTTATTAGTTTATTAATGTGGTATAGGTATTAGGTTATTAGTTTTAAACATTGCTTTAGTAGGTATTTTGTTTATTAGTTTTATTAGTTTATTAGTAATTATTAATTTTATTAGTTTTATAGTAATTAGAAATTAGTAAATAGTAAATAGTAAATAGTAATTAGAAGTAATTAGTAAATAAATAGTATTTATAAAGAGTAATTAATTAATTTAATTTAGTAATTTGTAAATAGTATTTTATGTTTTTATTAATATCTTATAAATATCCTATTATATTTAATATTGATGGAAGAAAATTAATTATTATTTGTATTTATTAAAGAAAATAAAGTTCTCTTTTAATTTTTTAATTAAGTAGCTAATTATGAAAAAAACTTATGATGCATTATAATATGGTGTAAATAGTCATTTTGACCCCTGAAATATTATAGGTTAATCAATTTGGATTTGGCCCTATAAAAAATAAATTACCAAATTAGTTCCTAAAAGATACTTCCGTAAATAATTTTGATCCTTTCGTCATGTGGCCATAACACCTATGAGCGACTAAAATGACATTAAGTGGTAAATTTGGGGAACTAAAATGACTAAAACAAAACATTACTAGTATAATGCAAAAACCGTAATAGGTCTTCTTCCCCAAATTTCTCCCCAATTCATATAAACATCTAGACCCTAATTTTGATGTAGAGTCAATTAGACAATATTTGAGTCATGATGGGATGAGGATCAAAATATTTTCATTTGCGCCAATAAAGGAATGCATCAAATGCCTCATAGAGTGGTTTGGGGTTTAGGGTTTAGTGAACTTTATGTAGGTTGCAAGGATGAGAAAGGAAATTAGTTCCATTTTACCATTGTGGTAGAAGTACTATATATTATACCAACCTAACAAAACGTAGGAATATTGGGAAATTGTTTGTCAAAACTCAAAGGTGATATTATAGAAATGGGTATTTGGTTGTTTGAAGCTTATATATGTCACTATAGAGTGAACTCAAATTGCTCAATTGTTGTGTTATTTTTTCAAGATAGTGAATTCAATTGCAATTCTTGAGTGAAATTTTCCAACTAGCAAGGAAAACTGGAATCCATCATGGAGGAACAAGCTACACATCCAAAATTGAAAGTTTGCACATTAAATCTAGGAGTCTGAAGTAATTTTTAATTGAAATGGGGTGTCATAGTGTTGTTAGTTATATTATTAGTTTTAATTTTATTGGTAAATAGATAATATGTTTTAAGGTGGAGTATTACGATTAGTTACTCCCATCCATGATTGTAATTTTTTTCATTTAGCATATATAATGTCTATGTTTATTTAAATCACAAAATTGAACAAAGAACATGCTTCATTGTTTACTGAAATTTTGTAATCAAATTTCGTACATGCAATATTCAAAGAACATAAAATTTGAAGTCAGTTGTACAAAATATAGCATTTACAGAAACTTGGTAGTGCAACTGAGAATGTTATGATCCCCCACCGATCATGCCTCTAATCTTGTATAATTGTTTTCGAAGCGAAATTAGGATTTTGATTTTTACATGAATTGGGGAAAATTTTGGGGAAGTAGACCCAATTACAATTTTTACATTAGATCAGGAAAGTTTCATTTTAGTTAATTTAATCCCTCCAAATCACCACTTATTGTCATTTTAATCACTCATAGGTGTTATAGCCACGTATGACTATCACTTATTGTCATTTAATGTGTCATTTAGTCACAAGGGACCAAAATGAGGGACAAAAATATCTTTCATAGACTAATTTGGTAATTTATTTCTATTAGGAACTAAATTGACCGTTCCTAACCTTTCTAGACAAAAATGAAAGACAATAAATTTCATGGGAGAAGGGTGAATAATATTATTTTATGAGAATTAAAAATAAGAACTCAAATTTTAATACAAAGAAATGTGAATGTAAATATGCTTCTTAATAATTATACCGATTTTTCTAACATGTGTAACTTTGCACGGGATAATAAATCAAAAGAGGAAAAATTTTATTGGAAATTACAACTATTAATATTACAAATGCATTGAATATTGTGATTGTTATAATTTCCAATAAAACTCTTCCACTTTTGATTTATTATCATATGTAAGGTTGCACAAGTTAGAAAAATCGTAATTATAAATATTCATCTAAATTCAATCTAGCTTAATTGATTTAAGCTAACAAATCATATCTAAAATAATAAAATATATTCTCTGTATAATTTTTGTTTGCCAATTATTCCTTTTTAAGACATAAATTTAAAGTACTAATGAGATTGCATTAAGTGGTCTTTTTAAATAAGTTCTTGAGTTCGAGTATGGTGAATAAAAAAATAATTTCACGGAAAGAAATAGCCCCACCCTAAAAAAAATATGACTTTAAAGTTTAAACTGAATAACTCAAAAAAATGTTTAAAGTCAATAAAATGGTGACAATGTTCATACATATCTTCAAGATAGTTTTTTTTTTAATTTATATCAGGGAAAAGAGTATATAAACACCCTTAACTTTTACCCTTTTGTAAATAGGCACTATGCACTTTTATTTTGTCCTAATTAATCCTTAAACTTTTATCATTGTTGCAATTTGTCTTTTCATTAGCACGGAGTTAAAAAATTAACAAATATAATCTCAACCATTCAATATTGTGTTTAAAATATTGAAATTATATAAAATAAAGTTCCAAAAATTAACAAAAAAAAACTCTAAATTAAAAGAACACATGATCATATTTCGCTTTTAAAATTTTAAATACGCTTGAAATTTGACATTATTCAAGAATAAAAAATATAAATTTTACTCTTTTATGTCTTTTTAATATTTGAAACACAAAATCTTAAAAGATTGAGATTGGTTATGGTAGTTATTTAATTTGATATTAATGAATGGACCTATTATAATAATAATAGGAGTTTAAGGGTTAATTAGGACAAATTAAAAGTTCATGGTGCATATTTACAAAAAGACAAAAGTTTAAGGTGGTTTTATACTCTTTTCTCTTTGTATTATCGTGATAAGTGATTTTGTTTTTGTATTAGTTGATTCATACACACATTTTGTAAAAGGATTAAGTGAGCTTTTACTTTAATTCTTGTAATTTTGTTTTTCATTTTGATCCTTCCAAAATATGAAATTTCGAAAATGTATTGATGATATATAATAAACTACAAAATTGTCATGTATACATAAATTTCTATTATGTGGTAAAAAAATTTGTTTGTCACGTATTTTTCAAAATTTATAATTTTAGAAGCATGTAAATGAAACAAAAAAATTGTAGGAGGACCTAAATCAAAAGCGACTTATTTCATAGGAAAAATAAAATTCCCTTAAAATAACACACAAACACAACACCAGCTTCCTACGAAAACTAATCTAAATCAATCATCATTCTCGTTAAATTAAACCCTTATAGCACTTTCCGTACCCAATAAAAAGTAAAAACCCTATAATTTGAGTCTTTGAATTTGTTATTCTTTTCCACATTATTATTCACTTTCTGCAGTGATTTTCGCTCCATGGCTTCTTCAATTCGTCCTTCACTCTCTTCCTTCATGTTACCTTCTCTCTCTTCCTGCAACCCTTCTCAAAGGCTCTCTCTTTTTCATCTTGGTAGCGGTGAGTTAAGTCCAGGTTTCTCTGTCGTTGACCCTTTTGCAAACAGTCCCCAAAGTTACTGTCTTTTTCATACACCCTTTGATCAGTCTGAATTTTTATACTCAATTCAAAACTCTCTTAATTTTTAATTTTCATAATAAAATTGTGCTAGTTTATAATTAGATTGCATTTGACATTTGTCATAACATGGATTGGTATTGCATGTTGAGGTGTGTATAATAATTTCATGAAACTGAGATTTTTTTGGGGGTTGTTCATGATTGCAGGTGTTAGACAGTACCATAATTTTGGTCTGAAAGCATCCAGATTATTGAGACATGATGGTAGCTGCATGAAAGTGATGGCATCTGGGAACCTGTCCCCAGTTGCTACCCAAGAAAGTGTACTAGATTGGGTCAAACAGGACAAGAGAAGAATGCTTCATGTTGTTTATCGTGTTGGGGACTTAGACAAGACCATAAAGTAATAAAACCCAAGATTAAATTAGTTACAAACCAATTAATTTCTATTATTAGCATTCTCATGGGAAAACAAACTTGTTGGTGATTTCAGATTTTATACAGAGTGCCTGGGAATGAAGGTGCTCAGAAAGCGAGACATGCCAGAGGAGAGATATACCAATGCCTTTCTTGGATATGGGCCTGAGGATGCACACTTTGTTATTGAACTGACATACAGTGAGAGTCTGACTAACTTGTTGACATTCCTGATAATTACATAACTTTGCATTTTATGAAGTCAGTTTTACATTCCTGAGAAGTGGAAATTCTTTTGTTAATACTGATTTTCTTTTAACATTGTTTCAGATTATGGGATTGACAAGTATGACATTGGAACTGGATTTGGCCATTTTGGTATTGCTATTGATGATGTTAGTTTATCAGACTTCTATGCCTACTACTACTATCATTTATAAACACCTTTCCCCTCTCAAACTTTGTTATTTACTGGTGACACATATTGTTGTGCTTGTGCATGAACTATTCCAGTTGTATCTTCCTCTTATTGTCTTGTGAATTGAGATCAGTTCTGGTTATTACTTGGGATTTCCTCTCTATGGTTCTTTTGACCAATGTGTTTGATGGAATTTCTGTGTCTTTATATTCATTCACTAGATTTCAAGAATAGTGGAAATTGTAAGAGCAAAGGGTGGAAAAATAATTAGAGAGCCTGCTCCTGTCAAGGGAGGCAGCTCAACAATTGCAGTTATTGAAGATCCTGATGGTTATGAATTTGAACTTTCGGAAAGGGCTCCCTCTCCTGAGCCTTTGTGTCAAGTAATGCTTCGGGTGGGTGATCTTGATCGTTCCGTAAAATTTTATGAGAAGGTGAGGGTCAATACAATTTTTGTTGGCTTACACTCCTCTGATTTCCTTTGCACAACATTAATTTGTTTATGTGATTGCTTGCTGTTCAGGCTCTTGGTATGCAGCTACTTCGTACACGAGATAATCCAGAATCCAAGGTACCATGGCATCCTTGTTGTTATATATTTTGGCAATGGAATCTTTTTTGTAACAAATATGCCTAGCACTCAATGATTAAGATAATTGGAATTTAGGATTTATATCCAATTTTGGGGGTGCTAATGCCAAATCTTTCTGATACCATTTCTTCTGGATGAAAAAATTAAGCTTGAGGGCAAGAGTTTATAGTATCCCTTTCAATCCTCTGAGATGAAATGATCTCTTGCCTGGGGTATTTACTACAAAATAACATTGTTCTGTGAAATCTTATAGGAGATATATGCTTTTAACTATCTGACTATTCTTGTATTTAACTATCTGAAATCTTATATCAGAGTGTGCAGCAATCAACTTGACATAAATAAGATTGTTATTGTTAGGTTTTCAGCTGGTAAGTGGGGAAAATTGGCTGTTTTCCCAGGCTTAGTCTTGTTGAATTAGTTGTGCCTGAGTTTAACAAATTGTATGTGACTTGTTTTTTTCTTCCTTACAGAGTTATACTTATAACTAATAATTTCACTCCATTGGTGTCCACCCATGGTTTTTAAAAGAAAAATGAACAGGACATTACTATTAATGCTACACTGGGGATTTGTTGTGTTGTTGCCTCTAATACATTTCATTTGTATTTAACTGGTCTTAGTTGACACTGGAACTGTCTATATACCCAATTGTCTTTAAAATCACCTGCGAATAGGATGGCTTGATCAGCAAACCAGTCAGCAAACCAGTCTGCCCACGAGTTCACAACTATCTAGAAGTCACTGACATAAGTAGGCAAACAACTAACTGGAGAAGCACCTTGCACAAAGAATTTTGTGCCTTCGAATATTATTATGAACATGTAGCTCTATCATCCTGCTTTATTCACTCATCTTTTGGGAAAGATTTTTCATCTTCAACTGGTTTATGCTTGATATATTATTCCTATTTATAGTTCTTTTGAAATGTGTGTTTCATCTACTGTGTTTTTTTAACTTCAAGCCGTCTTTACAATTCTTAGGTTCAATGTTACTTGCTTTGTTGTTCCAAAAATTGTTTCCCTTGATAAGCCTTTGCTTGACCTGTGATATTTTAATAGCTTTTCTCTTCCGTTTTGGTAGTGTACCATTGCAATGCTGGGTTATGGTCCAGAAGAAAAAAGTACTGTTCTGGAGTTGACTTACAACTATGGAGTCACAGAATATGATAAAGGAGATGCATATGCTCAGGTAGACATAAGTTCTCCTTTTTGATTCTTTATATTATTTGAATCTGCTAAAGTGATTTTCATTACTGCTTTGTGATATTAAATTTTGTTTTCTGTATTAAAGAAATGGCTCAGTTTTCATGAGTTTTTTCTGTTTTCCCCTTTTTATAGATTGCAATAGGCACAGATGATGTGTACAAAACTGCAGAAGCAATTAAACTTGCTGGAGGAAAGATTACTCGGGAACCTGGACCAGTACCTGGTATCAAAACAAAAATTACATCATGTGTGGATCCTGATGGTTGGAAAACGGTATGGCTCTCAGGACATTTTCACCATCATTTCCAGTATGTTGTTTATTCATTTCTGGTAATGAAGATTTGTGACTAACTTGATCCCACTCCTCAATGTACAGGTTTTTGTAGATAATGTTGATTTTCTTAGGGAGTTGGAGTAGTTTTATGTGGTCACCATGGCAATTTTGTGAGACTTAATGCCAAAACTCTGGCGAAGAAATGGTATTCTTTGTTGAAGCTGTTTGTGTCAGGGAAATGTATCATATACAAATCCATTTTTTTTGTAGATGATTGAATAATGGCTATACAAATTGACCCTTGCAGCAAATGTCTTTAGCTTTATACAATTACAATACCACACTGATTTTAGCAGTAGTAAGAGTTTTCTCCTTGTCCATACTGCATTTTACAGAGTTATATGTCACTGCCACCGGAAATAATGGTTCCGTTGGATTTTGTGTACACAATCACAACCACAAAGTGACAATTTCCACAAATTTAGCATTTTGAATTGACTACTAACATAATAACTACTAACATTCTAACTAATTCTTGAGCTAGTGACACTGACACAGAAAAAACCCTTCAATCGTAAAACTTTACCCTTCTAACTCTAATCACATTAACAGTAAAGAAGAAAGGAGTAATTGATGTTGTGAAGAATATAGTGGATAAAAGCCGAAAGCAAGCAAGTAGAACAATAAAAAAGGCAAACATGTTTTGGTCTGAACATTTGATATCTTACATTTAATTTAAAGCGTCTTACTTTTCATTTAATATTTATGTTTTTGAATCTTTATTTAATTTTTAATATTAAAACATAAAAATATAAAAAAATAATAAATATTTTTTAGCTTTTTAAATAATTAAAACTTTCAAAATAATAATTATTTTAGAATGAATAAAGCATATACTTTCATTTAATATTTTAAATATTTTTTATTTGCTTTGACGTCTAACATACTATCGATTTGAATTTTTTTTTTGAATAAAGGGAGGCTAGAGAAGCCAAAAATTACAAGTATGAACTAATCTAGGCACAGTAGTCCCCATCAGATCATAAAACAAAATAGCCTGAACACTACTAGGAGGGAAATTATAGATATGCACACCAAATCTCCCAACTGAGCTAAGTTGGCCATTCTATCCACCACAAAATTTCCTTTTCTCCAAATATGAGCAATACAAACCTCCCAATTAAGATGTAGTAATCCTTGTATCCTGTTAACTAAAGAAGCAAGAGGGTGAGATGACTTAACATCATTCTGAATCACTAAGTGCTTGTTTGGTTTAAATTTTGGAGCATCCAGAATCAATTCTGCAGAATTGATTTTAAATCACTTCCGTCCAACGTGCTTCGTAAAGTGTGCATCATCCATCTCAACCATTCATTTCTAAAATCAATTCTAGTCAACTGTGAACTAACGTGCTTCGTAAAGTGCCACTGCTGAATCCGTTTCAAGAATTAATTTAGTCACCCCAAAATCTCTAGCAACTTCCAAAGCCTTGAGAATGCCCCTCATCTCCGCAATCAAAACTGACACAGAACCAAGTTTTTGATTGAAACCAAGTAGCCATTTCCTCCTATGATCTCTTAATACACCCCCACAAGAAAAGCTGATGAACCATTATGTACTAAAGAGCCATCTCTATTAAACTTAGCCCATCCTTCAGGGGGCGGTCTCCAACCCACTGCCACTTCTCTTTTATGAACCCGTGAGAGAGAGCTACAGGACACCGCCGATAAACTATCCTGGAAGAGACAAAGAATCTTAGCCACCGTACCTGTTACTTGAGGCAAGACTTGATTAAAAACCTTGTCATTTCTAGCTCTCCCATATTTGCCAACAAGTAATAGCAAATTTAGTCCTTAACTGGTTAAAGAAGAAATATTTAATTGGGTTGAAATTATTTATTTATTTTTTTATAAAGTAGATGTCAAACACTAGATATATAATCACCGTAAACTTGGATCAACTAATAAGGAGTTGTTCAAGCTTAACCAGTGGTCTTAAATTCGAGCTCTAGGTATGCAATTGTGTTAAGTACTCAGAAGGATGACTTTGCCACCCATAGAAGTCCTACCCGGATGCCTATGGTCTTGCACAAAAAAGACACTAGATGTACAGTTAAAACTTAAATTGTCATGATTGACATTATATTATTCATGAGTGATTATAGTTGAAATTTATGCAGGGCTGGCCCAAGGGCCAAGCTGCTAAAGCAATGGCTTTAGGCCCCCATTATTACATAGGTCTCATAATTTTATACTTATATTTAAAATTTATATAAATATAGAATTTTATGTATATACACTAATAGTGTAAAAAAAGTTTATATTGTCATTCAATTATGTGTTACCACATCAATTAATGAGCTAATAATACATGAGGTATTTTACTCATTAAATGATGTGGTAACACATCATTGGATGATAGTGTAAAATTTAATGTATAGTGATTAAACTCTTAATAAAATTCTCATTTGATTAAAATAACAGGCCTCATCTTACTATAAATTTTTCTCATAATTAATAATTATTTTATTTATTTTATTAGTTGATTTTTCTTATCATGTTAATCCAAGTTATAATACATATATTTCTATTATGAAATATAATAAATATTGTAATATATAAAAATTACCAAAATACTAATATAAAAGTTAATTATACATAATAATAATTTAATAAGTAATTTTATATTTAAAAATTTTAAAAGAAAAAATTTTAATAATTATTTTAGTTAATTAAAAATAGGCCTCATCTCACAATTTTACTTTAGGCCTCAACATGTGTTGAGTCGACCCTGAATTTATGTTTCGAAGAAAAAAAAAACTCTTAGTTAATCGATATAAAGGTGAAAATTACAAAAATTATTAGTTAATTGTATGATCCATTTTTTGAAATAAATTTAAAAAACTCATGATATTCATATTAATACGATATAATAACTGAAATTAAAAGAGCTACAAAAATAAATAAGAGTAGAAAAATACAAAACAATTTTCAGCCTATGAAAATAATAATCTATATCTATACTATAGATAAAGGGGATTGCCAATTTTTGGTTTCCACTTTTCATATACCAAGAATGCCCTTATTAACACAACTGTCCCTAATACACTAAACAGACAAGTCAACGTCATTTTTTGTAATTTTAACCCCTACTCGGAACAGTTTTCGTTTCCAAGTAAGTTATTTTAATTTTATTCTCCTTTTTTTCCCCCTTTCTCTATGCCTCTGAAACGATTTTCTCTTTTTCTCTCCGCTCACCGTTTAGCGTCACTGGGATGCAGCCATTGCCACCGTGTGAGCTTCCACCGTCATTCCATATCCAAGATAGACGAATTCGTGAAGCGTCGCCCAACCCGGAAGAGACAGAAACGCCCGGAGCGACGCGCAAAAACATCTTGGACGGACGAGGCTCGAGCGAAGACGCGCAGGGGAACGGAACAGTCAGCGGCGTTGGTGGTGGCTTGGAGGCTGCTTAGGTTGATGGAGCCTTGGAGGATATCAACAGTTCGAGATCCTGGGAGACGACGCTTCGGACAAGAAAATCGGAACGCGAAGTTCGTTTATCTTTCTGTTGTTTGTGGTCAAGAAAAATGGGAACGCGGACAGTTCGAGATCCATCGTCATGACTTGAGGACTGTGGCCACGCGAACAGGGTTTCAGGCGCGGCGTTTGACGGCGATAGAGGGCAAAGGGGGCCGCGCGTGGGATGGGCGTTACAGCCGCTGTCACTACCGGACGGGATAGCTCCGGTGCGTTGGGTATGAAGGAATTGGGGATAGCTTTTCGTTCGTGGTTTAATTTTATTATCTCTGCATTTCTTCTTCTTCTTCTTCACACATTCTTACTCTTAATTTATAGAAAAAAAGACATGACTACCGAGGTTCTTGGAATCGAATCTGGTGAACTCAGATTTGTCTGTAAGCGCTTCTTACCATGCTCTTTCCTCCTTCATAGCTTCCTCTTTTGCTTTCCCCTTTTTCATTTATTTTTTTTTCATTGATTTATTTCTTTTAATTTGGCCTACATTTCCAAATAATTTGCAATGATGACAATGTTTCTGCTCTACTTTTTCATGCAATTGAATTGAAGAAACAAAGTTCTTGCTTGGTTCAACTTGGGAATAAGGTTGTTCAGTATATTGCTTTTAAGGTACGATCGCTTTTTCAAAAATAAAATATTTGGCCTACATTTCCAAATAATTTGCAATGATGACAATGTTTCTGCTCTCCTTTTTCATGCAATTGAATTGAAGAAACAAAGTTCATGCTTGGTTCAACTTGGGAACAAGGTTGATCATTATATTGCTTTTTTTTTATCAGTATATTCTTTTTGTACAAGTACTACAATATAACCCACCATCAACAAATCAGGCAAATAATTTTAATAGGGTTAAGTGCAATTTTGATTGTGTTATTTTAATTTTTTATAATCATTGAAAGAAAGAATTGAGATTTAAGTTTTGTGAATAACAAAAATTTGGATAAACAGTTTTTACTCTTTTACATTTCTTTAGGATTAGGTGATGTGGATTGGGAGGGAAGGGGAGGGGGAGGTTTAGGGGGAAAGGGAAAATGGAATAGGAGAAAGAACTGGAACATTCCTAAACATAGAGGGAAGGTTACATAACTATGCACCATGGTGAGCATTACCACCACCAATCCCCGGAGGCTTTCTTCTGTCAACTTCTTGGTATCAAGGTATGGTGCTTAAACATTCCTCAATATGTTAGTTACAACCTTATTTTTTTGTATTGTTATTTATTGTCCCTCTTTTTCTAATAATAAATAAATGCCACCTACAATGTGTTGCTTGATAGCTCTATACACTATAGGAATCTTTAAATTTTGTCGAAGATTACTAGCCACACACACTAACAGATTCTCTCCTATGCCTCCTCTATCATTGATTGATTTTATTCTGGAAAAAAATGTTCCCATTCTTTTGCTTTCAATATTTTTCTCCATCTGTTCTCTTATAGTTGTTGATACTACTATAATTTCAGGATTGTTTCTCTGCCCAATTCATTCCCGTTCTTAGACCTTGACGCACAAAAAGAGGAAGAGCAAGGAGTGGGAGCACACAGGCGAAACAACACCGAGGAACTTTCTGTCGGTAACTCTCCTTCCTTTTTGCACGCGATTGTGTTAAACATGGCATGAGTGAGTGACTTGATTATTGTGTATAGTTTATTTGGCTGATGGTTGTATATTAAGTTATGATTGTTTTAGTGGGTTTCTTTCTTTAAAAAGATATTAAGTCTACGATATTGCCTATGAAGAATATGAAGATTTACTTGAGTTTGGTTTTATTAGCCGCATTGTTTGCTTAGTTAATTGTTTGTTCTGTTTTATGTGCATAAACAAGAGACAAGGAATCTGAGTTGGATGGATTTGTTGTGTTTTAGTGGTATAGAAATCCATCTTCTTCTGGGTTCGAAAATATGATACAAAAAAATTGGTGAAAAAAGTGGTAGAAAAAAACAAGGGGTAACCTGTTTACACATTTGATTTGGTTTGATTTGATTTTAATGGGGAATTCTATGCTTCTTTTGATTTGATGAGGAATGATATGCTATGCTATGATGATTATTATAATGTTTGTCTTTTTTGTGTAAAGGTTTGGGTCGTACTGGTACCTGGAATCTTGCCATTGCTGGCAGATCCTTTTGATATGCAGCCCTTGGACATTATTGATTTTGATGTACTGCCTGCCTCAGAAATAAATGGTATTACTAGCAAGTGAAATGAAGAAAGTGGCGACGCGACTGGTGGGGGTGTTGGCAGGTACTCCGATTGCGGTCATACAACGACTTTGACCCCAATAAACCACTCTTGATGGCAATCAAAGGCCATATCTATGACGTCTCCGCTGCCAGGTACTCCGATTTTTTTCTTTTTTCTTTTTTTCTTTTTTTCCTGTTTGGTGGGTGGGAAAGTAAAGGAAAATACGTTTACTTCGACTTGAGCATTGAGCATGTTGAAATTTTTTTTCTACTTTGTGAGTACTACTCTGCCCTAATGTCTTTGCCATTCCTTTTATTTTTCAAAATCTGTTGGAATATGAGGATTCAAAACTTAATACGAGTCAATGTTAATTTAATTGTGGGATATGAGGGTTTGTGGAGCAAAGTTGTGGGGAGGATGTTGCGTGTTTCAAAGGGGGTAGGCAGAAGAAGAAAGTGGTTGCTGCCACGGGCAATGTTTCAACGGTTCTGGGGAAGGAGTACGTGCGGAGGAACATCGATGCCTGCGCGGCGCAACTTGGCCATTTGGCTTCGCGCGACCTCTCTCTCTATTTCTGTGGTATTCTCACTATTTAATTGCTTTCTCTGTATTTCCCTTCTCTGTTCATGGCTTTTTTTTTTCTGATCTTTCCTTTTCATTCCATTTTTTTTATTTTTGGCAGGTGTTGTATGAGGGATGACAGATTTGATAACTAACCTTTTATTTCTGTTTTCTCATCAACCCCTTCTCTTCTTTATAATTTCTATTTTCATTTATTCTCTTTTATTCTTTGTTTCTTTGTCTTTGAAACTCATCTGAGGATATAGGATTTGACTAATTTTGCTTTCTCACCACTATTTATTATCTACTAATATTGGTGATGGTGGGAACTTATCTTATGCCATTGCACGACAACTTGCCAAGACTTCCATTCGTACTCTGAAAGATGATTCTGAGTTACCTTGCTACTTATTGGGGGTGATCTTGCGTAAGTTGGCTGCACTTATTTATTGTTGCTATTGTCACATGATTTGATCAATTATTTATTAACTGCAAGCTTCAGTGTGTCCTGTCCTTAATTTTGAGCCCTTTATTCAAGGGCTATAGAAGCCCTTATAAGGAGAGTAGATTGGATGGATGGTATTAATAGTTAAATAGAAACTAAGAAAAGCTATAGACCAAACCATTAAATAAGATTTAGTTTTCAATGGTTTGTCAGTAGGCCATGATTTACAATAAGATATCATTGGGGAGGCCGTCACGACTTCCCTCCCCTCCTCTTATTTTTTGTTCCAGGTTTTCTTTGGACCTTTCTTTCCTTCTCTGATTTTCCTGCCTATTTGGTTTTCTGATTCTTTTGAGTGTTGATTTTGTGTTTGACAGGGGGTGACAAAGGTTGCGTGAGATGAGACAAGGGGTAGCGGCTCTGGAATGAGGCAAGGTCTCAATGATGCTCACGTGCAGCCATAACAAGGTTCTAAGAGATTTGGCGAATTCCTGTCTCTATTTAGATCAGGTTTGAATTCATTTTTTTAATTCTTTTAATTTGTTTAATTCAAAATATTGATTGAGCTGTAATTGATATTGAGATTGATTGTATTTTCCAAACCATTGACAATGTATGTACATGGTAATAAAAATGATGATATGTTATTGTATTGCAATGAGTTTTTTTCTGTATCTTTAGAACCAACAATGATTTTGTGCTTTCTTGGCTCCTCTTATTTACAGTTCTCTGATGTTTAAGGCAATGTTTTTGTAGTACGGTGGCAAAAGTGTTTTCGTGATTTTTTATATCTATGCAATAACTGTGTTCCGGAATTATTGGCAGGTGGTTTTCAATTTGATTATGTTTCGTCCATTTCTGGGGGAGATTATTACTGCAAAACTTCTTTCATCTGATGCTGATGGCTTACGTTGTATGTGTTCAACTTTTAGCTGGTTCCTTGATTATAATCTTTGCTTGACATAGTTCCATCTAATATTGTTACTAGATAGTACAAGTAATTTTGCAATGGAATTTGGCTTCTGATTAGAAGAAAAGAGTTGGTAGAGTTTGTTTAAGTAGGAATTAAAGGAAGATGTAAACCATAAGGGTGGATGAAATGGATGAATGTTTTGGGTAATTGGGTGTTATTTGTAGTATAAAAGTGACATTTAAATTTAGGGGACAATTTTACCACATAGGTATAAGACATGTAATGTCATATAAGACTAAAGGGGTACATTCAAATAGGCATAAAGACTATCATTATCCTAACACCATGAGGTGAATAATATGGAACGTCTGGATAAAGATTCAAATTGATAAAGAACCCTTATCAATTATAATCTTCTGAGATTCTTTTTCCTTGAGCAAATGAAGCCTCTTTTAATGAAAATCCATATATATGCTTTCACAGACCAACAAAATGTGGTTGTGGTTGTTTTTCATATAGTTGCATTGTCTTCATTGTGTTTAAATTGTGTTTAGACAATTGAGATAAACTTTTCGTTCCCTATTTTTAAGCATTTGGTAAATATCATTTTTAGGGCAATTGGTTTGTTCTAGGGCAATGATGAGTTAAATAGTAGTTTCCTACTGATGCAAAAAGTTAGAAACAATGGTACTGCATAATTTATCATTTTAATGTCTGGAGTTCCCATTACATTTTTTTTTCTAGACAACTTGGAATGTTCTGCAATTCACTTTTAAAGTTATTTCAAATGTTGCATATGCTCTCACTTCAATAATACTTACATATCAATAAAGATCAATTAATTCAGGTTTCACTGATTTTGGAGGAAGAAATCAATGCAGCTAAAAGATTATTTTAAATACCTTTGTTATGTTGCTGTTTGTGGTGATAAATTACAAAATTCGAAATTCAACTTTATCACTTTGATTCTAAGAACAATCTGGGGATTAGAATCAGATCCTCTTACGGGACTCTTTTAAAAAGTAGATTTATGGTGTTTCTGATTTAACAAAGACTTTCAAAAGTTCAAGTTTTCTAGAAGAAAAATAGTTGATTGGTACAGAATTTCACCAAGTCAATTGTTATGTTTCAAAAATCCAGAAATGATGAATTTCACAGAGTTTGATTCAGTGTTTTATCAAAAACTTATCTTTCACAAAGAGTTAGAACTACTTGATTCAGAACTTTATCAAAGTTCTAAATTTTCACTTGACTTCTTTTAAATTCACAGAAATATGAACATAAAGTTCAGAAGAAAGAAAAGAAAATTGCTTGAAAGATAAAATTCAAAATGTAGAATGCAGAAAGTAAATGAATTGAAAAATAAATATGCATAAAGATAAAAGTGGATGGGTTAATCACATACAGTCAATCCTTGTAAACCTGTTAGTCGCAGTGTGATCGGACGTGAAGGTGTTTAAGGGTATGAGTGTAATGAAATGCCAACCCTTATTACATTAAGAGTTCACCTATTTATAGTTTCCTAATTCTAACGGCTAACTAATGTCCAATCGACACATCATCTAGCCCTATGTGTTGGCAGCATGCATGCTTGCCATGTTTTCTGCTAACCAGAAAACTGCTTCTTATCCTTGCACTTTTCAAAGTACTTCCATTGGGATGTTGCCATCTGTCCTTGATCAGAAAACTTCTGTAACTTCCATTAACTGCTTTTCTGCTCTTTTCTGTTTTCTCGAACAGAGTCTTTCATGATTCAGAAATCGGCTAAGTCTTCAAGAACCTTGTTTTCGATTTTCTGCCTTCTGTTTTCTCAAAAACTTACTTCCAGAATCTCGAAATCTTTCTAAGTTTTCAAATATTTTATTTTCGAGTTTCTGCCTATAATTCTTGAAATCTTGCTCTCTGATTTCTCGAAATCTTCTTTCTGGTTTCTCGAAATCTTCTTTCTGGAACCTTGGCTTCATGGATTCGAGAACATCTTTAACTTACAAGACTTAGTCTTTCTTGATACTTGAAATCAATGAATCTATTCTCATTTTCGAGACTTGATTATACTCTTCTCTGTGCCATGTGTCAAATTTTATTTGGCTAATTCAAAGTCATAAAGACCACCGGCCATCGTCCATTCAACTTCATTATGAGAATTCTTTTCATTAGACGTTAAAATGGTCTTATTAATGACACTTAACTCTTTTTACTCCTATAAATAGGAGTGCCTGTACACAATCCTTTCATAATTCTTCATTTTTTTCTTCTTTCTTTTCTAAATTTTCTAAAGAATCTCCTCAAAGAATATGAAGAAGTTAATCCCTTTGGCTATTGCGTACAATCCAATCTGGAATGATTTCATTTTTTATGAGATTGACGAAATAGCCAAAGCTATTGGCTTTTCCAACCTTTCTCTTTGAAAGTTTTCTTTTGGATTGTACGTAGTAGCCAAATATAGGTTCATTTACATAATGAATGAATCTATTTATTAGTCCCCATGCTGACCTTGATTTCTTCCCCAAGTTGAAGATAGTTCAATAGATTGAAGAAAGAATTCTTCTATGTGTTGGCTCTATTAAAGCTTGTGGGGGAGGATGAGGATAAAAAGGCATGTCAGGCATGAGTCAAGTACTCATTCTAGTTTAGGATAGCTCCCTTTCTAATGTTTTAGGCACTTAGGATAGTTTCCTTTCTAATGTATTTCCAATGTATTCGAACTAATGTAATTCGAATTTGGATCATGAATAAAAGAACTATCATTTACCCTTTTGGAGTACCTGTAATGCATTATTTCTCGAATTTACATTATCTTCTTTTCGAAATTCTAAAGTCTTTTTGTGTTAACTTCACTCAAGAATTTTTCTAAGTTAACAGACTTATTATCAAATTTCGAAATAAGGTAATTTTAACCTCTTCTGTAAATTCGAAATGGCATCATATCCTTGTCACTTGTGGAATTCGAAACAATTGAAAATCAAATCCCAATAGATGCCCCCCAAAAAATAGTCTCTTTCAAGTAATAATCTAATTTTTTGCAGAAAGAGATATTTTGGAACAAACCTTTAGTATTCCTTATAACAGTTATTTAAAATTTTAAAAGGAAAATTTAAATATTTGTTTCATATAAACCTTTCATTTTCCAATTAAATTAATATTTCAGTTACTTTTTTTAAAGTTAACTGACTTTCCCACGTTTTTGGGATACTAGCTCAGGTTCCAAGAAACGTGTAATCATGATTACTTTTTAAACTTCTTTGTAATCATGTCTTTTCTCTCTCATATAAATATTAAGTGAAAACTTTTCATTCCCACTTTTCATCTTCAACCTCCAACAAAACCCTTGCTATTCTCTCTTCACAACGTCCTTTTCTTCTTCTTCAAGGTATAATCTTATGCTTTTTAATCAGTTTTTTGATGTTTTAATCTTGATCTTCACCGATTAAATATCTCAAATCCTCTGATTTTACCTTTCTTGATATATTTCTAGCTCATTTGCACCGTAACATTGTGTTTCTTTCTCTCTCAAGAACTCCAAGAAACACCATTAATGGCTTCTAAAGGTTCTATTCCAGTGCCCCCTGCTGTTTGCAAAAGGTGACTTCCTTGCTAGGGATGACCAAGTCTATGTCTCTGAGCCTGAAAATGCTGAAGAGAAGTTAGCTATCTGGAATTCCCAGGTACTCATTCCTTATTCCATTAGGAAAAAAACAATTTGCTTTTCTGGGTCCATATACACCTCCTTCTTGTCTTGATCAGTATGATGAGTTTTTCCCAAGTCTCCCAGAAGAGAAATTTCGAATTTTTAAATTTGTCATTCGAACTGATCATGTCGAAAACCTTACTGATGTTTTTCGAGCATCTCCTCCTGCTCGAAAGGATTCTTATGTCATGTGGTTGAATAGAATCAAAAGTACTATGGGAGCTTTATGGAAGCAACTTGGTATTTTCGATCTTATTCAACTGAGTAAATTTGATCTTAGTTTTGACCCTTCTCTCATTTTTTCTTCCCTTCTTTTCTGGGAAAGATCTACCAACTCTTTTCACTTACCTTATGGCATGATTACACCAACACTCTTTGATGTTGCTGCCTTCACTGGCCTTCGACCTGAAGGCCAATTAATTCTTCCATTTATGAAAGTACCTGAACCACATGTCAATCCAAACTTTGATAAATTGACTATTCTAATTTCATTCAGAATAATGCAAAATCTGGTAAGGTTCTGAAAATGAGCATGTTGCATTTCTTTTATACTGGTTGTCTGCTTTTGTTTTTTGTTCCAGATCCAACCAAATTCCCCAAATCTTTCCTTCCCATGGCTCAAATGTTAGCCAAAGGTATTCGAATTGATCTAAACAGGTGTCTTTGAGCTTATGTTTATGATATGCTTTCCGAAGCTATTTATACACTTAAGTTAAAAGATCCTGTTCGAAACTTTTGTGGTCCTTTCTGGTTCCTTCAACTTTGGTTGAAAGCCATCTTTCAAAATAAATTCGAAAGTTCTGAACCCCTAGAATCCAATCTTCCTACTTCAATTGAGGGTTACATGTTGTCTTTTCTCACACATTCCTCGAAAAAGAACCGTCTCGAATGTTTCAGATCTTATATTTCATCCTTTCTGAAAAATCAAAAAGCATTCTCCTAATCTTGCACCTTTTGCTTCTAGAATTCAAGGACCTGATTGGTTCATTCGAAAATTCCCTTGTGATACTCCAGGTGCTCAATCTGAAAGTTTAGAAATCTGGAAACAATTCTTAACTCTTGATCTTCTATATTGTGGTTTCCAACTAAAAGACTTTAGAGTCTTTCATTATCAACCACAATTTGTAGCTCGTCAATTTGGTTTGAGTCAGCTTCGTCCTACACCCTTCTACACTTCTAGAGATCAAATTCTGATTGAAGATTTAGTCGATGGTGAAGAGGGTTTCGAGAAATTACAACTCTCGAAGACTCAAAAACCTTTGTCTATTGAACCAGTCTCCTTCGAGCTTTCATACTACTGTACCTTATCATTTGAAGAATGGTGGTCTCAATATTTTCTTAGTATTCAAGTAGATGAAGATACTTGCCTTTCGAGACTAACCAATGCTCCTCCACAGAGATTTATCAAGAAGACTAAAGGTACGCACATCAAAGAAATTGAAGCTTTCGAGAAATATTTTCATGTGTTTTATATTCCCAATAAAATTCATAGAACTATTTCTGAAGCAGCGTCTTCTTTAAAAGAAAAAATTTCTTTGAATCAACAAAGTTTTAAACTTGTGAATCTCAATGGTACTACTGTTTTGAAAAGTATTGTCCAAAGTTTCCTTCTTTACCAACAACAAAATTTGGTTTAGCAAAGAGTTTATATGGTCCTGAATGGAATAGACCTGCAAGTCTTGATTTTCTTTTCAATAGTCTTAAACCTCTTTCGAAAAAAGTTACTTTAACAAAATATACTTTGGACAATTATCCTTTTGTACCTCATGTGGATATAGAACATGTGAGAATAATTTCTAAGGACTTTATAGTTCAAGGTAATAACATGAAACATTTTTCCTTATATTTCTGACTTATCCCAATTCTATACTTATAATTTCCTTCTTATT